>JAQISU010000119.1:4052500-4652500 GCA_029339505.1 Unio delphinus
ATAAAGCAATAATATTACAGTTATCCCTGATTACTTTTGGTATTTGTGTATATCGTTGAGTACCATAAATCACATCAGTATTTTTATATCTATCTCTGGAAAATACCCTAGAAGAAATTTTGTGATTGCCTAACATCGTATCATCGTACACAACTAGATTGTTAATATTTCCATCAAGATAATCAACACTCGGTGCTTTTTCGATATCGGTTATAAATTCAATAATATCCTCGTCGATTTCCGATTTTTCATTCTCGTTAAAATCATCTAACACCTCTTAAAATCGCTGATTGTCTATATTCGGTACTACCAAATATAGTTTATCGCAATTCATCCGTCTGGTTATCAAATTAAGTAGCAACTACCTCTTGCCACTTCCAGATAGTCCAATTATAATCATTCAAATATAATTTGGTAGCGCTGCATGATTCTTAACGGTTCTCGAGTTTATGTCGCCGACAAATCAATTACATTCATGTTTCTATAAATAAATTATGGATCTATATTGTGTTAAATGTAGGTAGAGTACTAGCACAAACGACTTGACAACAATTACAACAAGCAATAACACTTGCTGATAGGTGTATACAATATGGTACTAACAAATTTAGATTTGTTTCTATCAGATCGGGTAATGATTTAATAAAACGAGGAGGTGATATTGCAGCCAAATTGACAAAACTTCCGGGACTACATGGGGGAAATATCCAGGAGAATAACACCTTCCAGGGTACAGTTTTTGTGGCCCTGGAACCAGACTCTACATCAGACTTGATGGACAAGACCAATCCGGACTCGGCAAATATCCAATAAACGCTATTGATAAGGGATGTCATTCTCATGATGTTGCTTATAAAAGTAGCAATCTACAACACGACATATCGCAGATGTGAAATTGATTCATGCGTTGAATTATACTACTGATAAATCCTTCAAAGAAAAATTAGCTTCGTGGTTGATAAAATCAGCGATGAAAAATACATTAATGCTGGGTGCTGGTAATTAATAACAATATGTAATCTATTATTCTCCAAGAGGATACTTGCGGGGTAAATTAACACTCAATAAACTCACTAACGCCGCAAAAGTTAGAAACAAATATCAACGCGGCAGATTGGTTATCCAAACAGGCGATATAAAAGACTTACCTAGCTCCACCTAAACAAATTACCATTGCACATTTTGATATCATAGTCCCTAAGGAAGTTTATCAGGCTGATATATTATTTCTGCCGCAAGATAATGTTAATGAACAGATGCAAGTATGCGCTAACCGTAGTTGACGTTGCAAGTAGATACAAAAGAAGCTGAAGCATTGACGACTAACTCATCAACTAAAGTAGCTTCTGCGTTTGAAAGAATGTAACTACGATGTCCTCTGCATTGGCCAAATCTCATTCAAGTTGGTAATGGCAAGGAATTTCAGGGTGCAGTGTTATCAATATTGAAGCATCATAATACCGCGCTAGGACGAGGACATACTGCAATACACCGCGATCAGGCAATAGTTTAATGATTTAATCGGACACTTGCTGAGCGTTTATTTGGATATCAATACGTGAAGGAGTTAATTCAGGATAAACGATCTCGTGAATGGGTCAAGATATTACCAGGTGTGATAGATGCGCTAAATAATTAAATTACTCGAGCAATTAATACGAAACATGTTCTCGCGATCAAAAAAAGTATATACCCGTACAAAAATCACAAAATGTTTTTTCAAAACAACGAATAATCGGCAATGTCACTGTAAGATATTTGTACGAGGCGGGTGAACTTGAAAGTGATAACATAATATTTACTGATCCTTTTTGGAGTGTAACCACACGTAAAATATCTAACATAACAAGATCCACGGGTAGATCCGCAATCCATAGATTAGATCAAAACTGCTCCTCAGCGTGGATTTACACGTGAACAATTACAAGTGATATCCGAAGATACTCAATTACGCCGCGTGGTCTTAACTAGCACCTATGCGTCTGTTACACTCATGACATGTCAATATCAAAATATATCTGGTATGAGCACGACAATTATCTTTTCTACCCACGGTAAATTGGCGAGGATCTTTACCCGAATACTGCCAACGCATTATATTATTACAGCTCGCGCAGTGATTATTATGTTGTTGTCTCAGGGTAATTATAAATTCAGCATGAATATCAAATTCTTCTTTATATTTTGTATCATGTTGTTTATAACCAGCGAGTTTTATTCTTATTATATCATCGCTGACAATATCACTGATTGTGGTGTCATTAGCATCTAAAACAAAACTTCGAAGTTGATTTATTTTTCGTACTCTAGACACTGCGAGATAAACTAAATTCGACCACTCGATGCGATCATCTGGGATCGAAATAATCGTATCGGATATAGTGAATCTCTGCAAAGAATGTATCGTGGCTGTGTATCCTAGTGTCCATGGAAATTTATCAGCGCGCAATGCATCTTCGACAACACTGATATCAACCGACACAATATCATTTAACACCAGATTCTGCTTGCCAGTCTGTTCTGGAATATCAACTTCGATATTCTGTCTTCGTGTATTCGTAGGCCTATACCACAATGGCACTGAAATTGTTGCGAATATTTCTTTGATCCTTTTAATAACGTTATCTGAAGTGTGTCTCTGATTATCTTTCTACTTGCAACTAAAAATCGTTTGGTCTCCACGCTTCCCAAAAATCATTTAATGGGGTTTCTGAAATTATTTAACGCGCTATTTCTCACGTGATTTTATCCGGTTGTAAACTGATTAATTTCATGTATTCAAAAAAATTTTTTATCAAGAGATCTATGATCAGTGTTAATTTCTTCATAATAATCTACACAATTCTTCAGCCAATCATGCGGAGACAAACCGACAAATACGGTGATTGAACTTGATCGCCACACATTTTAACAGCTGTATTTTTCGATAATAACCACCCGATAATCAATTGTAATATCTCTAACGACACTGTGCATATCTCATCCCAAATAATACTTTCAGTAATATATTTCTTGCCCATTAGATCAGGTGTCCATGCGTCACCTTTCCATTGAAAGAATCTGTTATAAGTGCAAGTATTAACTCCTTGCTGTTTTATCTCTCTTGCAAGTCTGAGTTTTGGTGTTAGCACAATGATGTTTGATTTCCCTTGAAATAATTCGATAACACGAGTTGTCTTCCCTGTCCCGCAACATCTATGTAAGTAACTGGTTTAATATTTACATTTTGGATTGGATAACGAAGAAGCTTTCGATAGTTCCAATGTCTGTTTCTTTTTTGATGTAATTGTTTTCAATCGTAACATCTGCTGTTTTAGAATAATCGAGCAACATTTCTTTTTATTTTCCACTATCCCCAACACTCGTCGGAATTTGTAAATTAAGCCACTGCTTTGCTATGTTTGATATCTCTATAAAATGAATCAGTGGCGATTATAACCGCAAATTCAGGAAATTTATTTATAATCGAATGAAAATTGATAGAACCATACGCCAGCTTAGGCGATGTGTGTATTGAGGACAATCTCCATTTACGTAAGTAACAATTGTACAGAATTTCGTTCCATCGGACAAGAAAGCATCTTTACGATTGACATAAATACCTCTAGATGTTGCATCCGTGATTATAAAATCGTATCCAGCATCATCTAGAAATAATCGTGAGTAATGTCGCTTGTGACCATGTGCACTACCATGGGTGAATTTACCAATTATTCTTCTACCGAGATCCTTTGCGTGTTTATTTCGGACTTCAAAGATCTCCTTGGATGATTTATCAATATTTTCTTTGTCCAGGGAAGGAACCTTTGCTTAATAATAGTTAGTTATACTATGTACACTATCGGGTTGAGGTAACCGAATTTTAGTCCGCGTGTGATATGATATAATCCCCTCGGAGACAATCAGCGATTTCAGTATTTTACAGTCAATAGTATACAGTAATAACACTATTGGTACCCAGTGTTTTTCAGATTTGTGTCTACCAAACCAAACACAACAGATTGAATGACATTCTTTAGCGATCTCGAATGATACTACACGAGCAAATCCGGTTAGAACAAAATCTGATTGCGGCCCATTAGTCGGAACTCGTGTCATTGAGTGGGTGGGATGCCCAAGTCGTTTATAATACCCAGCGAAGTCTCCATACCCGAGAAAACTCCCTGGATAACAAGGAAACATATCAACCAACAAAACACTTTCGGGGTCATATTTAGTATACCATAATCACCATGTTCATACTCCACACAACTGGCTTTGACATCTGAGAGAAATTCAGCTATTGTTGGTTTCAACAAATTTTTCTTTCTCGCGAAATAAGCTTCAACTGACGGGATTGTAAAACAGTTTGTTAGTAATTCCTCGTCGCTATTCGTTGGAAAACCACAAGCTAGTTTTTTCATCTCGTCGTGAAGAGGTCCAGTACGGTATTTTTCGCCTTTAGATCTTACAAATTGATGGAATTCACACTCTTTGTCTTGAAAAAGATAGTTTTAACTTTCCGCATGAATAAAATCAAACAAATTCCCTTCTAGACCACGCGTGTGTATAATGATCAACAATCTGGATTGGAGAACCCCTTGATTTGCCAACCCTTGGTACAAAAAGTAGCAGAAAATGTTACTAAATCAGCTCTTTCCAAGCGAGCTGGGAACATAATTCGGTTTGAATATTATATAAAAGGAAATATCCTAACACCGAAGGAGATAACTCATGTAGTGATGTGTGTATAACACCAAAGGGAAGTAAATCATGTAGTAATGTGTGTATAAACCCTAACACCAAAGGGAAGTAAGTCATGTAGTTATGTGTGTATAATCCTGAAGCAGAAATAACTCTTGTTGTTACGAAATAGCTAGATGATGACATGGGAATAATCATATATTATCTCTCAATTCGTTCTCTGATCTATTTTTTTTATTCTGTCAGAAATTAAGTGAAACAGTTATCGTGCTTTGTTTAGATTCTGTCAATAATTATGATTAAGTAAAAACGAAACTAAAAATCACACACCCCTGTTGTTGATTTGAGTCTATTAGTCAGCTAATATAGTATATACCTGGTTTTTATTATTGGTGCTCCAAGCCATGATTAAAGTTCAACTGAAAACCACACTCCGTCACACTGTTGCACTTTGTGTGAATGTGTTTTTGCATTCTCTCCGGACGATTTTTATGACGAAGAGTGCTTCAGTTGAACGTAGAGGAGGGCTCCCTGTATGTGTTGCATTGTCGTATATAATCCTTTGTGTTGTGTTGTCCTATATAATCCTTTGTGTTGTACTGTAGATAGTTGAATATAATCATTTGTATGTGCCGTCCTATATAATCATTTGTATATAACTGTATATAGTGTATATATTTCCATATTATTGTTTATGTTTTATGTACTCTCGTTGAGCCTGTTAAATTGTAAATGCCATATCAAGGGTTCATACGGGAAATGTGCCGTCATATATATATATATATATATATATATATATATACCTTAATTAAGATATATATCTTGTGTCCTCATACATTAAGCACACCTATTGAGACTTTAGACTGTTATTTGACAGGTTAGAAACTCACAACGGGGATTGTGTTTCGTGCTGCCCCTGGGACCACTCAGATGCGAAGGCACCTTTGAGGCCCAAATGGGGTTGTGTTGTCTTATTTATGTGTCCTCCGGACCTCTGGCATGTAAAGGCACTTTAGGAGTTAAAATGGGGTCTTTTATATATATGTATATCTCTACGCGATAAGATGTCAATGGCACCTTAAAGCGACAGAGATTGTGCCGTATTTTAAAAAAAATATATATATATAATATATGCCATTTTTGTTGGATATAAATACGATATATATATATATATATATATATATATATATATATATATATATATATATATATATATATATATATATATATATATATATAATCGAGATATAAATATATTATATAATGAATTAGGAAAATATAAATGACATAATAAATTCAATTACAGTTTTAAAAAATCAAGAAATACTATTATCAGATAAAATAGATTGGAATCAGATTTTAAATGATTTTCAAGATCTCGAAGATATAGCGCAAAATAACAGACAAATACTCCCGTCCTGTACGGGTTTATTAAAAAAATATAACAGGCCGTTAACGAATCTTTAGCATAGAACAGCTATGTAAATAAATTCATTCCGCTATTTACCAGTAACGAAAACGTTAGAACTGACTTCAGTAGGCAATATGAAGTTTGAAAAACAATAAATTTCAGAAATGAAGACATTAAAAAGCTCATTAAACTCAACAACACACTGCCTTGAACTTAAAAACGAAATATAGTAACACGCTACTAGTAAGTTTGAAAACAAATAGAACAAAACTCTACTAGGAACTTTGAATGCCTTCTAGGTAATAATAATAATAATGCAACTAGATTTGTTATTTTTTTGCGCCGCGTAACACGGAAGTAAATTACTGTGAAGATCTTTTCGGTTATAAAATCACTATGAAAATCCTGTTTTTGTTGCAAAATCGAAAAAAAAAACAGAAATTTTCTTTGTTGTCTTGGGGTTGTTAGCTGCTACAATTAAATCTTATCATATAACAATATTGGTAGAAAAATCGTTAACAACTGGACATGATCGAGAGCGGTTAGAAGCAATAAAGAGATTTATTCCTTTGAGAGATTGTGTTAGAAATAAGTTGCAAGCTCGACAGGAACCTAAAGATGATTTTGCAATAGGTGATGAACAATTATTCAAACCTGTGACTACAGCTACTAAAGAAGATATATACGGAAAAGATTGACAAGAAATAAAAAATGTGTTCTTCGTGAGCTTGAAATAATCGCAAAGGAAACTAAGCAAACATCAGAGCTTTTACAAAATCTTTATTGTCCAGCAAAATTGCAATTCGGTCCGAATAAAAAACAGATGAAGAAATAGTCAAGAATTACGCAATAAATTCACCGAAGAGGCTTTAGCATATATCGATAAGAGTGGTCAAAAAGAATTTATTAATTTTGCTGCTACGAGATATTACGATACAAATTAAAGGTTCAACCCAGGACATAAAATATGTATCAGAGATGCGCGCAATTGGGCTGATGTACTTATCAAATTAAAACTACCACAAATCGAATTGATAATGAGGATCCAAGATATACATTATCTATCTATGAGGTGGAAAAAAGTATATAATCACAATGAAGCAGAAAAAGAACAACTACAACAAGAACAGACACAATGAAAAGAAGAATTACGACGACAAAATATGGAAGAACAAAAACAACGAAGAGAAGAACAAAGTCAGCGAGAAGAAGAATTAAAACAATGAAAATCAAACAATCCGTCGTTGAAATACATTTCCGAGCTCGTGAAACTCTTCCGACTAATAGTGCAGGTGATATCACCAACCCTAATTACAGAGCAATTGCTTTCATTCTCAGTGACAAATCAATGCAACTTGATGGTGCTGGTACACGAATGACAGTAGTTGATAAGTCAGTGGAAAATATGTAACATTTAAAACAAATCATGTAGTACTTTCAAAATCACGTAGACAATTAGATCACTCTCGTATTAAATAAAATGTCATATAGTCGGGTTAGTGTTACTCTGACTCCTGGTCAGATTCAAAAGTTGCAATCGGATTCAGCTAAAAATTGTGGAACTACACTATCGTTAAAATACAATCAAATGTCTTGTAGTCGGAATAAACTATGACTGACATCTTGTCAGATTAAGCATTTTAATGATGCTAGCAAAGATAAAAAAGGTGGTCAGGTCACTCTCTCTGCATACTCGATCAACGACATGATAAAACAAATGGTATGTTTCCACTTCTTTCTGCGTTACCAGCGATAATTGCCGCCGCCGCCCTCGCAGTCGCGAAAGCTGCAGCCCTCGGCGCTGTAGGTATCAACGCTGGGCTGGCACTAAAGAAGGGGAATAGAAGTAAATACAAATAAAAGAAACGATCACTCAAGAAAAAGGGTCTAAGAATACCAGGAACTTCGAATTTGTGGTAGAGCGGAAAAAGGCTGAGACTACTGGGTACGGTTTACTAACACCGCTGTCAAATTATGATTTCATGGATACTGCTAAAAAAATAGCGATAAAAAAATTTCGAGGTGTTTTTATGCGAGATCAATTACCGTAACAACCAAACAGCGCTGAAACCGGTATCATTAATCTGGATAACAGCACCCGACCTGGAACTCACTGGGTTGCATACGCGATTGATCCGCGTGCAATTATTCCTTTTGATTCATTTGGGTAGCGCCACCTAACGAATTTATGCGTTATATACATCAATTAAAAATTCCTCGCCGATACTCCACGCTATCAACAGAGAAAATAACCGACCCACCAATGTGCGGCCAGCAGGTATTAAATGTACCTTGCGCGATATCATCTTCAAGTAAACCACCCCATAAAACCTAACACGATTATACGAGTAATCCCTTTTTAGAGAGATCTTAAAATAGAATGGTTGATCACACAATGATTGATATTTGGGGAAGATCTCTTTCAAGCTTGAAAAAAAACCAACTTGCTGGATATCTGCAACCAAATATTTTTTTTAAAAAAAATAATCGAAGAAAAAATATCCGAGATGTTAAACATCCCAATTGTGGATCCAAACGAAATAGTCGTATTTCAAGACAGACAAGGGAAATTAAAAACAAGTGATGTTTCCCTGAATGATACTGTTGTTAAAATAAATGGAGTAACAGAAAATTCACAAGCGGTGTTTGATTCCATTGGTAAAATACGACCCTGAGTTCTATTACCAACTGTGATAGAGAATATCAACAATCGAGTGAAAAATCCGGTGATACAATGACAGGTCCCCTCGACATGAGCTCAAATAAAATAACCGCACTCGGTGATCCAACACTGGATACTGATGCTGTGACAAAAATTATGTAGATATGTTAGACAATAAACTATTAACGCTGCACAGATGGTAAACTAACAATGCTGCAAGCAGAGCATAAAACTACAGATGGTAAACTATCAACGTTGCTTGCAGAGTATGATGTTTATGAAGGCGCATTTGGAAATCTTCGTTGGAACTTTAGAAATTCGGATAAAACCATGGATAATTTCTTGGTGCTAATGAACCTCTCTGCCATTAAAACAAATATTGATACAATTAAACAAACACATGACAATATCGTTAGTGATTTTCCTGCTATAGCGACCCGGCTTGATAAAATCAAAATACCACATAAATAAAACATTAATACCGTGTACTCGACACATCAAGGATCTTTCGACTGGACACCTCAAAATAATATTATTAATATTACCGCTGAAGTCAAAAGTATCTATAGATTGACCCTCCTCTCAGGAGTACAAGTAATGTGTCATCGGATACATATACGGGAATTAATACAGCAAGTGCAATAATAGTGTTACAAGCACAGGGGTATTCACTTGACCGAGCGGTGTCAAAACCCTGGCGCGAGTCACGCTGGAAGTCATATGTTTTCCCCAAACTTCCAAAGACTTCCATACAACTTGAGTTGTAAAATGGAAAGAAAGACGTGTCTGCTATAATTATTAATCTTTGCTGTAATCAATGGGCGACCCAGAGGAGACAACTTGCCCAAACGTCCATTAACTGCACCTTTACATGGTTTTTCTTCATTATCATCCGTTTTCCGTACCGATAGCTTGTCATGCCATAGAAATTACACCAGTATTCCCTTACTAACTGGGAAATATTTAACTGCGCGACCCTAGGCCAGTCCATCCACAGAATTTCCGGCGTATCACACTCATATACATACGCCAATTTTCCACTATGGCCACATAAACGGTACCTACCAAGTCCCAACTTATTGATTCCATTCTATAATTTACCGATTTCCAACCATAAATGCTGCCTTTTCAATCACACTACTTGTATACACCACTGAATTTTAATATGGACTATGTTACTACAGGGACAGTCATTCGGCTGGTACCCAAAATCACTACTAACGACCCAAGCATGGTTCAAATTCACTAACGCTTACTCCAAAGTTTATTACATTACCCCCGCCTTTAAAAGATCACTCGTCCCGAGTGACACAAACGTCACATTTCTGTGATCTAAATCACAATTTGAAGTATTTTTTTTTTTTTTTTTTTTCTAAATTTAACCCCACACCCGATAAACGATTACCAATATGATTATATACAACAACATAAACTATCCAAATCTAAACAAGTTGAATCCAAGATGAAATAATGTTTCAACCACTTAGTCGGGTTCAAACTCCCTCACGACTTCCTCGAAATTGACTTGTCTAAGCATAGGTCTCTAACAACAGACATCAAATGCAACCAGAACCATTCCTCTTTACATTAAAACTCTGGTCTGGAGATTGCGTTTCCACCAGGACACACGTTCTCCTAATAGACCTTGGTACACCTGTACACATCACGAGGTTAGCGTTCTTCAGAGACACCTTCTCTTACTAACCTCCAACAAGTCAACCATGACTTCAATGCCCAACTATTTTTCAACTCAGTCTGTGCCAGACGATCCTATTTGTTTCTTTCACTGTTAATTCACTACAAATTCCACACCAGTTGTTACCTAAATCCCTAAGAAAACCTATCCCCAAACGCTAAAGTTTGGAACACCATTACATCACGATTCAACTATAATTGTGGTGTGCACTACAATTTCTTCATGCTGCTAAATAACTAACACGTGCTTTGAATTGTCCTTCAGTTTTCCAAATTGACACCATTCCATTCATGCAGACAAGTCAAACTATGCATGATGAAAGCCTCGCTGAACCATATATGATCATGAAGATGCGTGTAGACCATTTCTTTCTTCCTTCTTAATGTGCTCTGTATAAATCAATTCTCAACTGGCAAGTCGCTAACAGTTCAATGACAAACAAAATACAGGATCCGTCCTGTACTACACGAGGTTAGAGAATGCGTTCTTCAAATGAAACACGACCTCTTAAGAACCTCAAAAATAAGTCAACCATGACTTCAACGCCCATCTGGCGCGACCCTATTGTCACCAATAGAACGCCAGACTTGACACTGCCTTTTCAATCATCTTTTCACCACTTAACCGTACCCTACAGCAACACAAAAATAAAAATAAACAAATAGTCCACCAGCCTCCAAACACCCATACATAATACCCTTATTTTCTTTCAATTCAGCCATGTTTAACTCCAAGCACAATTCAAACAACTAGACTTAATTTACCACCTGGTCTCATGCAGCAACAACTTCTAGAACTTTTCTGCTCTAACACCACATGATTGCAAATTATAAAACTAATACATACAATAATAAAACCCCAATCAAGACCGACATCTGTCGTGACAGAATTTAAAAATATAACACAAATAATCACACCAATAATCAAATTATTTACATAGCCTTTGGGCGCATTCTGATTTAATTGTAACTGCGCGGCTTTAAATTGTCACCCGTAGACAATATGTCTCAACCCATCCATGTAATAATTACGGGGAAAAATTATTACCCACCCATTTATAACTTTTATTTGCCGTTTCTACTGGTGTATGACGCTTATTCAAATTTTGGAGTTTTACTCATTGTCAGTGCTACTAGCACATGACATATCTGAACTCATTTACAATGTATGTGTGCACCTTTTTGTTTCATAACAATTTAGCTACAGTCACTGAATGACAACCACATTGAATTCGAAGATGAATATTTGAACAGTCACCTTGAGAACGAGATACAAATAGTTTCAGTAATAGCAATCATAACTTTGATTATACAATAAAATTGCGATTCAATGTAGCATTGTTGTTAATGGCAAAGAGCACAATTTAGTTAAACTGCTATTTGCTATTGAATTATAACGTCCATGCTGCGTAATATTGAAAGGTCTAGTGAAAATATATCGCTGAGTAAAAATATATTATAAAACATTTCATTATTATTTTTTCACTAATGTTAAATGGATTGGGACACATCTGAAAAGACCTGATCAGACACTCTTGCTATAAATTTACCTATTTAACATGCTCTCTTTGTGTACATTCTGACTGTAATTTAACGAATTGCTATCAAGGCAATAATGTACTAATCCCAATTGAATAAAATGATCCATACTTTCAAAGGGTGCATATACATTACAGTATATAGAATTATATCAAGGTCACTGGACATTTTATTGCAATATAACTCTTTATAATACCTGAATGAAATTATTATATATTTAAACAAAAACAACATTCGTTTGAAGGTGTGTTTGTTAAAGACAAGATAAAAATAAATTGAACTTTGTTTCAGAACATAGTAAGATCGCAGTCACGTATGTGGAGATCCGTACCTAATTAGTTGAAATCATTTGTTGACTACGTTCAATTAATAATTAAAATTAATAGAACAAGCTGATAATTAGTTTGTTCTTGTATTTACATTTTAATGTATTGCGCGGATATTTCTAGCAAAGACAGAAACGACATAATAAAAAATATGCGGCATATTATAATAAATAAATGCATGAATGGTTTGGCTAAACATGTCTTCTTTACTTTCTCGTGATAAAATAATTAAAATATTATTTTGACCAAGCAGATGTATATTTTATCCTTCGTCATTCACGAGTTTCAGAGGTATTAATCATTCCAACATGGTAGCGATATGGGATATTATGAAAACTATTTGGCTGTTAATCCAACGTTAAGACACATTTCGAATTGTTAATGTGATAAGAAAACGCATTTCTTTCTATGGCTGCAAACAAGCTAAATATATTTGGGATAGCATTTGTTTACACATATTTTCAACTCACTAAATATCTTCCCCTATGTTGACTATGCTTGTTGTATGCTTTCTGTCCCTGTTTAATACATATGTGACCCTAGTATTGCCTTCCCATGCAATGTATTTTAAACCCATTTATATTTATAAAGAAGATATACATTTTAGTGTAATCAATTTTCAAATATAATCAACGAACTCTTTAAGGTTAGATCAATATCTGTCACATATCTGTCACAGTAGGCGAAAAATTTTAACTTTTGTTACACCGTTAATTTGCAATTTTTTTAACGTCGATAACAGGCATAGCATAGTTAGTTATTATAATGCACTGCCCATTCTACTGTCGGTATCGTTTAGATGTCTTTTTTGAGCCGATATATATTTTTCTTGCATACAAAAAAGCTTATGTTTATCAAACATACTACAAAATTATTATTATTATTATTGTTATTATTATTAGTGTTATAATTTTTCAAAAGTAAAATATATATTATATACTTGATATTGCAACGAATTGGAGCAAAATATTTTTCCGTATATTGACAGATGGAAATGTAAAGCAAACCTTATAACAGTTGACGTATCATATTCAATTCTTGGTGCTTAATGTAATTGCCGTTTATTATTGTACGTATCAGATTAAGATTGCATAATATATATATATATATATATATATATATATATATATATATATATATATATATATATATATATATATATATATATATATATATATATATATATATATATATATATGTATGTATGTATATATGTATATAATGATAATAATATATATTAGCTTTAACATAGAAGATATTTTTTTATTGGTTGCCCAGATAAAAAAAAAATATGCATTTGTTTTAGAAACCATAATATAATGCAGCATATTATGTCAAAAATAAAATCCATTCCGGGATTTAACTTTTAAGAGTGATCAATGGTGGATCAAAATACACTACGTTTTATGATCTTCTCATTATTTACTGTTGCCCTTTAACATTATTTATAATAGTATTTATACTGCTCCTTAAACATGTAAATTATCATTACAATTAAGACTTCTTGATCTCTGCTAATGGTTATTACTGCGTATTTATGTTTTCATTTAAACTTTTCATAAGATTTTGGTTTCAATCACGTTTGCCAACTACATTGAATTCAAAAATGTGTATTTGCAACATTCATCTTGGGAAAGGTATACAAATATTTCGATTGCTAAACGCTCTTCTCATTAGCAGCAATCTCAACTTTGATATTAAAAGACTATCACGTTTGATATGTGCCAATATATAAATGTCGAGTATGGCAGGAAATTAATACTTTATTTATGAATAATGCTGCTAATTCTAGTCATTCTGGAATTGTTAGGTTAATATTATCTTACATTACGTTACGTTACGTTACATTGCACTACTTGCTTATCCTTTCACTAATGTCAAATTATCTTAAAATACTCTACTAATGTCGGCAGAAAACCTTTTTTGAAGGAGTAACTGTGATTGTATCAAATCATGGGAAATATAGTGTCATCCTATTCATTTTGTACGAGCTACGCAAGATGGTGTCTGATTCAGTATAAACCCCATTACGATACGACTATACCTTAATAATGAATTTTGATAAGTTATTTTCAACATTGTCACTTTGTCAGTAATAATGCATGCTAATCAGCACTATTCTTCTTTAAGATCATCATTCAAGTATTTGTTTCTGAATGAAATCCTGTGTTGACAAAACTATCCTTGAATGAGGAGTATTGTAAATATATTTAAAGATGGAATGTTTGCCAGCCGTTATATATTGGCATTATTTTGTTGGAGATCCAGATACTCATCATATGATGTTTTTTAATGACAATTCCAAGTCTATATTATTTCAAACTGAGTCGCAATGTCAAAATGATCTTCATGGTGTTTTGATTTGAAACTAGCTAGACCCTGTGATGAATGGGTGTGTCAAGAGTCAGGTAAACCCTCTCAGTAGTGTAGTAAGAGCACGAATATAATGTTGTCCTAACTAGCCTGAGACAGATGACAGACGAACGATATTTGATAGATGATCGACGAAAACGAACAGGCAAACACAACAGCTCCTTAGTTTTTAACCAGTAATATACCCCACTGTTTCAAAGGGAATGTTTGCTCTCTTGATACTTGTGTTCATCCTCTTTAGGAAATGTATTCAATATCCTTCTTTGAAATTTACAGAGGATTATAACATAGTAAGAAAAGGATAAATGTAATAATTTGTGTGAACAATAAAATGTTAAATAATATTTTTCTTGGATATATTCATAGTGTTAAGCATCGGCATTGCCTATGATTTAGCAGAAAGCTGTTGAATTTATTGCCGCATTAGCTCATATTCAAATGATGGTAGTTTGGTAGAAATGTTATTTTATTATAACTTGGAGTACAAAAAGAACTCGTAGCTGGTCCGCAAATTTAGTAAAGGATACTTAGTTAGCATCAAGATGATAATAGTGTTTTATAACAGTTTAAATTAAACAACAATTTAAATTTTGGGGAGATTTTTCTGTGTAATTTGGCAGCTGACAGTTTAAGCCAAGATAAATTTAGAGACAAATTATTATGTTAAGCATTGAAGTGAGTGGCTAATTATTTAATTGTTTTTATTTTAGTTTTTAATACAAATTGGCTGACTGTAAAAGATAATGGAATGTTTTTGCCCGTGGTTTTCGTTTTGTAGTTGTCTTCATATACGTCGCTTAGTTTACCTGCTGCAAGTCATTTGTTAAGTAACACTGATACTGTTTATTAAATATATCTTGCATATTTCTTCTATTTATAATGTACATTTTCTTATATGAGTCGTCTACCTTTAAATGGAGGTTTTCCGTCTTAGAATAAGTTTCCATAATAACGACAATTTTTTCAAATATTTTCATTTGAATCCTCATTCCATTGCCAACTTATAAATCAAACAGATTCACAAGACAGTATGCAACAAATGTTATGTCTCCATGTTCATTAATTCATATCTCATTTCCGTTTACAGGTTGATGCAGGACTTTACAAACTACCAAGTTTAAATTCCCTTTCTCCAGCATTGCTTAGTAATTCCAACACATAATATACAGCTGAAAAAAACAGTTTGATGGATGAAAGATTATTGAGTTCTCTTCATTAAAATATTTCCAGTAACCACTGTATTGTTCTAAGCATTCAGACTTTTTTCTAGGCATGAACCTGTTGACCAAGTTCTCTTTCAACGGAAACGATTCAAATATTTATATTCTGCAAAATACATGACAACTCACCTTTACTGGCAAAATCTATTTATTTGATGTTGGAAATATATTGATAATGACTAATGTTTAAATATTTAGTTTTAAATCTAACATATTGTCTGAATAAAAAAAAAACAATTCTTTAGTCATGATATTAAAATATTGTCGAAATAAAATATCAAATGTTTGTTCCACAGGTCAGGGGACAAAACAATTTGTGAATTTTTTTTGCTAGTTTGTAAATAATTGTAGTTTTTCATATAACTCTATATGAGAAAATTATTTGTTTGGACTCTGTGAGTGAAGTAAAACATTGAAATATCAACTGACAATATAAATGATCTGACTTATGTATATTTCATTTAACGATTGCATTTTTTCATCACCTTTTTCATTCTTTATACTTACCTTAAATATTGCTAGGTTGAGTTGTATTGGAAAAAATTGCTTCTATGTCAGTGATATATTATTCATTGCTTCTGCATAATCAATTAATAAAAACATAATCCTGTATCTGTATCAAAACAACAGTAAAAATCTACAGTAAATCTGTCCAGTTGTAAGTTTAAAATTATTCATTTTTTAAAAAAAATAATTTTGCTAATTCTTAATGAGTATACCTATATTTTACTTTTCTGACATTTAATTGGTTATTCTACTTTATTTTGGTCCTAATTCGCCTTTTAAGCTTTTGACAATAATCTCATTTATTCGATTATAACTTTTTAAATGACTACTGAGTAGAGATGTAAGTTATGTTTAACATAACTAATGAAAAACATTTCTTCAAATTGATATCTCCAAGTGATTTTTGCTAGTACTCATTAAAAATTAATATTCCTTGACAGAGATATTTACTGCGATAATATAGTTAATTCAAATTCGGAATTATATTACATCGTCCTAACCTTTTTTTTTTGTTACTTACTTAAGTACTTGTGTGTGTTTGTGTGTGTGTTTGTTTGTGTGTGTCTGTGTGAGTGTGTTTTACTATACTTGCGAGGACTTGAGTTGGGTTGTACACCAACATCTCGATAACTGGACTACATTTCGAAGACTTACACACTAGTCCTCGAAATGATATGTCGGAAAATGGTTGAGAATGATCATCTGAAATGGACCACGCGTTTTTGTAAAAGTCCTCAATAATTGGGTAATACTTGACTTATAGTTACACTCGTGTGTTAAGGTCACACAATTTGCAGCCTTCCTTTGTCGCTTTGGTGCTTGACTAGCGTGCAAACTATTATCCAATCAGAAGGCGTGTGATTTCAGACTGTCATCCAATCAGAGCATTGCTACTTTTAAGTGTCACAGATAAAAGCGACTTTTAAAAATAATTACTGGTTTAAAAAAATAATTTTATAAAATTGGCAAACTGGCGATAGTGCAAGATTTTAAACCTAGGGCGTCCGTTTGTGCGGAGTTTTGCCCGTTTTTTTATATATTGCGTACATTGATTCCATTCCTGCAAGAGTTAGCCTAATTCACTAAATTCTTGGAAGATGGCAAGACATGCTGGATCAAACTGGTAAGAAACAAAACAATTATTTTTCAAGTTGTTAACTGTATTCCTCCAAAACAGTTACTAGTTTTTTTTTAGCTACGATGTCGTAGCCTCAGCTAGATTTGTTGTGGTTGAGTGTCGTCGACGTATGAGTAAGTATGAGTAAGGGTACTAATATTAGTACTACTAGTTTTTATATTCGTTATTAGTTGAGATAACTTGGTTTTATCCCATTTCAGCAATGAATTTATCTTGATGTCAGTACAGCTCGTGCATACTTTCGGAATTCCACACAACGCAGTGGTTGGTGGTGCAGAGAGAGAGAGAGAGAGAGAAACAGAGAGAGAGAGAGAGAGAGACAGACAGACAGACAGACAGACAGAGATAGAGAGACAGAGGGGGGAATAAGGCAAGAAATCTCCACCATCGCTCCATCGTTGTAGTCATTGAGCATGCCACCACCTCCAAGTGGGTTAAAGTCGCAGGTACTTGATTATGGGTAAATTAATCTATGCACTCACCATAAATAATATTTACAGAAAAAAAACTGATTAACATATTTCGCAACGGTGCATAGAAATACCGGAACGCGATAGGAACACCGGAACGCAATATCGTGTATACCATTGCTGAATATTGTGAAATTTGCAACATTTTTGAAAGAAAATAAAATTTACTATCAATAGTGTCTAATACGATTGTAACATAATTTTAATGCTTGATCTATTACTAATAAATGCATATTAGTTATTATTTATTAATAATTGTTCTCTTCACTTATATCATTTTATCTATTATCGTTTACACTTTCATTTGAAATTCGTGTATCTTTATCCGATTTCTGATATTTTGAGTAACATCTACATGGATAATTTATGTCTCATTAAACTTACTGTTTGTACTGAAACGTATTCACAGGTCATCTAAAGAAGAGGAAATGGAAAATGAATACCATTGATTACGTACTTACCTGATGAACAATTAGCCATATTGTTTCAACTTAAATAATTGGTGTCTAAATCATTACACATGTTTAAATATTTTTTGGAACATAGAAAATGTATTCTGGGTAATGATTGCGCATTATTCATAGATCTCGCATTAGGAGTAATCCGTTTAGTATGTACGCAAAGATCTGGTGAATCTCTTCATTTAGACCATTATCATGCCTAATCATGATAGTTACCAAAAATTGAAACCTATTAATGTTCAATCTAAACGTCATAATGTTTGCACATTGTATGATAAAATGTTTTTCCATTCATGACACAAACTCCAAAAGCATGTATTTAACGGTGCACGAAGAGTATATGTATGTTTGTAGATATATGTAATACCGGATGAATACAATATTTCCTTACATCTATATAAAAACCCTGATTATTTTTTTCATACTTTGTAATTGTGAATTGTTAAGGCTGTTGACTTGCATTGACTTTATTCTCAACCTGACTCAACTCGATGTGGTGAAAGACAGTATCGATTTAAGTCAATCTTACCATTAATTTACGTTAATATTTTTTTAAAATACAGATTTAGCTCCATTTTATGTATGTATGTATGTATGTATGTATGTATGTATGTATGTATGTATGTATGTATGTATGTATGTATGTATGTATGTATGTATGTGTGTGTGTGTGTGTGTGTGTGTGTGTGTGTGTGTGTGTGTGTGTAAAGCAACTTCCTATTTTACGTGACTATATCCACTTAATCAAATCAGGCATCTGCTGTTGGCTACAAAAATATTAACCAAACAGAAATGGCACATAATTACAATCTTTTTAAGAGCTTTAAAGAGCTTTCGACCAATATTTGGTCTATCACTATTCAGTAGATTAACTGTCTGTTGGAAAAACTAGGCAGGTTTTAAATTAGCCAAACTTTGGCTTAGGATTCTTGTTGCACGGTCAGTTTGTCTAGAAAACAACTAATGTTCTTTTAGAAATCATATCTTGGAAACATATATGCCTGACCAAAAGTTGGAAAGTATCTTTTACTACAACCCACATGTATGGTAGTAAAAAACTAACATCTAGGTAACTATGATTAGTCCAAATGTGGCTATGAATTCATGTTGCAGTACTCAGTGAGTCTGGTGCGCAGATAACGTCTCTTTACCAAACTTTTTTAATCTCCACACAAGTGTTCTTCCCACTTTTAGGTAGAATCCAAATCATGGATACAAATAGCCAAAATATTGGTAAATATTGTCACGGAATTGTGTAAAACCTTTTCATTTAATTATTAAATTCTTGCACTATAGTTTCTTTTTTTTGGCGTACAAAGATTCCCGAGGGTGAATCATGTTTATTGTGTCGTATTTCCATTTGCAAAATATCATTATGAGTGAATTCATTTTAGTACATGAGTAAAATTCAACACTGTTTGCTATCTGATTAAACTATATCCATCAGCAGCAGCAGGGGCGAATCAGATAACTTTTTAGAGGCGTCGATATGGAAAACCGAGGCTTCTTACAAAATCGAAAAAAGCGTCAATTTATCAAAATAAGACTTCCTCGTAAATATTTCATAGAGGCTCATGGACAAAAAAAACGCCACAATTGTTGTCCCTCCCCCCTGCTGTTGCTATGTTTTATAGAGGCTCATTGGCAAATAAAACCTCCCTAATTGTTGTCCCATGTCCATAATTTCCAGTGTGTTATAGTACTTTGAACCTGTCGTAGAAACGCAAGCGTTTCCAAATCAAGCAATAGTAAGTGTTTTTAACAATTTCCGTGTTATTTAAATGACACTGTCTACTGTCCGAGCGCCCTGAGCCCTTGTTCTAAGACAAATCAATAAGGCTTTTGATATTCTAGTAACGTTAGCTACGGCCATCCCTTTTATCGATTTGCACTCCCACAGCTGTTAATACTATGTCAATCAGCTGAGGGGGTCAATATAAATGCAATCTTAATGCAGTCAAATTTTATCCTAGTCATTTTGTAGCCTCAGATCTCGTCTACATTATTTAATTATTGCTTGTAACCAACTAATGTCTGTCTGTATGTCTCATTCCTTCAGACTGTCTCTCTATTCACTATAATAAGACTCGTTGTTTAATTGTCCATTTAGAACAAAAAAAGCTTAGGAAAGGAAGACAGTTTAACCATATTTTAGTGTTTAAACTGTCATGATTCTCAATGGAGATATAATCAATTGGGAAAATTATGTTTCGTTAGAAAACGAATCAAATACGTAGTATTACAGACAGTTGTATTCTGTTTTTTTTTTCAAGTATTCAGTTTTTCTTTACAGAATAACTATGACTGATACAAATATATCGTATTCAAAAGCATATGCTTGTAGATATCGAATCTAGCGTAATTCGTTACGTGTCGGGACGTCCTCCTGGGGGCCATGGTTCGATTCCCGTAACAGACACATTGTCGACGGTACCTATTTGGATGCTTTTTTCTATATGATTGAGGGCGCCGCCACCCCTAAGGTACTTCATGTACACCTCCCGTCACGTCAAATACGTGACGGTGTGATTTTATACCCCCCCCCCCTGGAAATTAATTCTTGGTGAACAAAATACATAGACAGTCTTCTGAATATTCTAACATTTCCTTTCGCTCAGAAAATTCATTGGAGATATGTCTATGTATGTATGTAGAGATATGTCTATAAAAAATAGCATGGATGCAAAAGCTCTACGTCACACACTAGGGTAACCCTCACAGGATTATTCAGAATGAACCGTATGAAAGACACAAAGGCTACTCATCATCGCTATTATTTTTTTTGATAAATATATCAATATCAATTTTTCAAATTAGAAATATATATTATTATATATAAAAAGTTCTGAAAATATCAATGAGATCGTAACTGAGGTTTCAAATTTGAAAAATCAAGGAATTCAATTATCAGATCAGATTCTTTCTGATTTTCAAGATATTGAAAACAGCGCTATTAATAATAAATACATATTACCAAAAGGGTACGCTTTTATAAAGAAAATCCAGAATGCTATTCGCAACTCCCTTGAATTCTGTAACGACGTCAGTAAGTTTGTCCCGTTATTCACTGTCAAAAAATCAGAAAAGAATTGGGATAGCAATATGAAATCAAACGCACATTTAATTTGAGGGTTAAAACAATAAGAGATATTATCCGCCAAACCGAAAACCCCACTTTGGTTACCTCAACAGAATAAGTTCTATACAATACAATGGACAGGTGGAACATTCACTCACCTAACAAGTATGCGTGTGCTCTTCACCGTGAATGAATTTGTAGCTTTTTTTTAATTATTTTTGGTCATTTTTGTTGCATTTTTCATTGATTTTTTTCGGTCATTTTTCACTGCATTTAAAAACGCTAGCGTTTTCTATCGTACATTTAACAAGACAATCTGTCGTTCTATATAATGGTAAACGAAGCACTACCGACTAGATTAGCGCGTGAAAGATTAGATTCAATTAAGAAATTTATACCAATCTGCGATCAGTTCGAGAGAAACTGCAATCTAGACAGAGTTTACAGACTGATTTACTGCAGGGACTGAAGATCTGTTTAAACCAATAACCACGGCAACCAAGGGGGTAATATCAGCCACTGAGCGAGCAATATACGGAGATATCCCCGAGGAAGAAAAAAAAGAAAAAAAAACCACCTCTTCTTTCTGTACGTGAAAAAAAGCAGAAAGATCTAAAGAAAATAAATTTTTTAGAAACACTTCCTGGTGATATAATAACTTCACGACTTCTAGACCAACAAGAAATACTAAGTGATATTATTGAAGAACAAGAAGAAATTGAACGACTAAGTGAAAGTATTGAAGAACAAAAAGAGGGTGCTATTGCAAGAAAGGAAGAGGAAGAGGAGGGTGGTATTGTAAGAAAAGAAAGAAAGAAAAACAAAAGGGTAAAACAGAACGAACAAATCTTGACCCTAAAAAGATATTTAAAAGTGATGTGATAAATGATCTTAACAAAATGTTAAGATTGATAAAAAGTTTGCTCAATTTATCGTTGATTTATTTCCAAAGGGTCAAAGAGAACAATATACGAATGAAGAATATGAAGACGCTATAACTATAACTGGGCAAAAAAGCTATATTTGGCAAAAATCGCTAATTCTCAACTACCCCACAATGATAAAGAATTTGAGAAACTTGAAAAGTTGATATTTCAAATAGAAACCCCACCGATACCAATTGCGCCTTTTGTATCCCACCCTACCCAGCAAATATCAGAAGCTGATTCTAAAAAAGGTGCAACTGGTACAACAGAACATAGGTATTCAAGTGAAACCCAAAACAGAGTTTCAGGTAGTGGTCTTATTCGTTGTCCTGGTAATAGTCTCGGGGATATAGCACGATTAGAGGTTCTCATAGGAGGAAAACGAGCTGGAAATAACTCACCTGAAATAATTAATGAAGCAGCTGATATATGTATGCACTTATTTCAAGGCGGCATTTTGGATATTGAAACATATCGAGAATTTATTGATGCATTAGTTGAGCATCAAAGGAATTGTTACGGTTATCATAGTGGCTAAATCACCGAAATAGAATTTCTTTGAATTTCATTAGCATAGGAAATGCAGGCATATCTGGGAAATTGTTTTCGATGAAAATCCAAGGGATTTTTGCGATTAGATAAATATTCATTTAGAAAACAATAGTGTTTTTATAAGATGATCATACAATACAACCACGATAAACCAATCAGCGTCTATGTAGTAAATTCACGATTACCTGTTTACAAAGCGTACTATGGAGATGGTCTTGGTAATACTATTGCAGGTTTTTTTGCAAGAATGGCTCCAAAAATAGCACCAATACCAAAACAATTATCAATGAAAGCTATTGATGTTATTCGTGATAAGGGTATTAGCGCTGTTGGAGATATTGCCGGCAAAGCATTTTCCGCTGCAAAGGATAGACTTATGTCGTTAGTTCGACGGCCTGCAAATGTTAGCAAAAAAATGAATAACGCAGTAGATCAGAAATTGTTCTGATCTACTCGACCAGCAACCTAGATGATATCGCAAACATGATAGCGGGAAGTGGCTTAAGATCCCGACAGAAATCGCGATCTCGATCAAGAAATATATAATAACATGTTCAAACGGACACTTGATCCAGCTTTTGATATGGAAGCCCCAGTGCGTAAAGATGATTCTGTACGCGATTATCAATTTTAATCTTATCGCGCAGTACAACCTGATCTTCGATCAAATCGAGCTTCAAGTTCATGATACCAGTAAATATTTTCTAGCCGCTGAAGCATTTATCGAAGTAGAAGGAGAACTTGTAAGAGCTGCTGATACTCCTGCTGTACCAGCACCGTACCTAGTTGATACCCAAGTCGGTTTAGTCAATAATGATATCATGGCGCTATTTGTGCGTAGGGCTAGCAAGATATTCCCATGATTAAACAAGACCGGCAGGTCTTTCTCTGATGTTTACAAAGGATGCTAAATATACTACTGGAAGAAATCAATTTGTTGAAAGACGACCAAGAAATAATGCTGGTGCTGATAATATTGATGCTGAGAATATGATTATAAACAATGATCCTAATTTCAATCTAGGAGCTGCAACACGAATGTCAATGTTGGAAAGGCGGCGTAAATCATTTTCATGCGCGAATCCACTGCATCATATATTTGGATTCTGTAGAAATATTAGAAAAGTTTTCTATGGAGTAAAACATACAGTAGTATTCGTGCGAAAGGGTAATGATAATGATGCAATTTGGATGGTTCCAGCAGATGTTGCAAATCCAGGTAATGATGCCGGTAAAGTCATTTTAACAAAACTATCATTGTGGATGGCAGTAATGACTCCAGCACTCGAAGCAGAAGAATTATTACTATCATTTATGGATACAGGAGGAAAATCATTGCTAAGTTGGCTAACAACAACAACAGATATTAAGCAATCAACTGTTAACGGTATATTTACATGGAACCTGGCATCACAACAAGGTGTTTCAGCCCCGCGTCATATTTGTTTGGCGTTGCAGGATATGGCGAGAGTTGGTTCACAATTACTCAACCATATGATATTTGATTAATTAGGCGTTACTGACGTTTCGATGAGAATATACGGCCAGCAGGAACCATCTGAAGATATACAACTTCATTACGGTCAAAACCATATTGCACGCGTGTATCTTCGTCTGTCGTCATATATGGGAAGCGATCAAAATGTTGATACTAGTCTACAATTATCACAACATGATTTTAGGAATTTATATCCGATCTATTACTTTTGGTTGGAACATCTTGATTTAACAAGACAGTCCGTTGTTAATATACATTTAGAGCTGCTGTGCTTCGTGGTGTTATCCCCGAATACAAAACAGTTGCTGTCATTCTCAACGACAAATCAATGTTACTCGAAGGTGTTGGTGGACGAATGAGAGTAATCGATGCTCCAGTAGAAAACATGTAGTGTTTTCCATAAATATGTAACAATGAGATCAATCTATTATAAACAAAATGTCATATAGTCATATTTTAGTGTTACGTTAACTCCTGGTCAAATTAAAAAATTGCAATCAGAATCAGCTAAAAGATATGGAACCATCATACCGCTGATACACAATCAGATGTATGGTGGGACGAATAAATTGTCATTGACAACTCGTCAGATAAAACACTTTAATGATGCTTTCAAAGATAAAAAGGTGTTCAGATCACTCTCTCTCTCTCTCTCTCTGCAGCTGCGATCAAAAACATGATAAAATCAGATGGTATATTTCCGTTGCTAGCTGCGTTACCAGCGTTGATTGCGGCAGCGGCCCCAGCGGCAGCTAAGGCGGCAGCATTAGGAGCCGTTGGCACCGCGGCAGGGATGGTACTAAAAAAAGCAACTGGAAAAGGATACAGAAAAGGTAAAGGGTCTAAGACTACCAGCAAATCCGTATTCATGGTACAGCGGAAAAGACCTGAGAATACCGGAAACGGTTTACTAACTCGAGAACCGAAGGTTCCAATGTCAAATTTTTATTTACCCGACGCTGCTAAAAAAACAAGCGATTAAAAACGTTAGAGCTGTCTTTATGAAAGATCAGTTGCCGACACAACCAAACAAAGCTGAAACCGGTATTATGAATGTTTTAACAGCAGCGGACATGGAACATACTGGGTTGCATAGACGATTGATCCGCGTGTAATCGTTTTTTTTATTCATATGGATTAGCACCGCCTAAAGAATTCATGCGTTATATACAACATTTAAATACTTTTTATAAAATGAAGAATTGGTATTCTACGCTACCAACAAAGAAAATGAATGACCCAAAAATATGCGGCATAGAAGTATTCAATGTCCTTGATGCCGTTTCATCATCGAGAAAACCACCTCATCAAGTCGTAAATAAATATACAAGTAGTCGCTTGCAACGATGAAGTCGTCAACGAAGATTTTTAGAGAAGTGATTAGAAAATCAAAAGATTTTAACAATAACAATGGTTGATATTTGGGGACGATCTTCATAAATGTTGAAAAAAAACCACCAGGGAAATATTTGCAACCGGTGATATACAAAAAATAATCGAAGATGAAATAGCTGAGATGTTGAACTTAGCACATGTTGACCCCAATGAAATAGTTGTATTTTAAGATCTTCAGGGTAAATTGAAAACGAGTAATATTTCTCTTGATGATATTTTAGTTAAACAACGCAACGCAGTAGAAGATACAATCGCGTGTTTTCCAATGTGGGTAAACTCAAACCAGACGCACTTGTTTCAACAATCACAGATAAAATACTAACACTCGATAACAATTATATATTCTCGGCGAATTCATTGAAATCACTCTATCATAAGTATGACGATCATATAAATACATTTAATCGGTTTTATGCATTACAAAGAGGTGTAATTAACAATATTGACAAACCCGTGTTAAAATTTTTGGTGATCATCCAGTGACCACACTGAAGCTCACAGAGATAAAAACATCAAAGTTGGAACTAGCAACACTTCAATCCAGATATGAAGATCACGTTGAAAAGTTGTCATCATTTCGTTAAAATATCATTCATAATTTTTTACAACCCCGTTGGATAAAATTGACATAAAACTCCCTGATATTAAAAAATCCAGCGAAGATATAAAAAAAACTTCATCGAGGCAATCAAAAATGATGCAACGATGATGATAGCATTCATTGAAAATATAAAAATCTCTCACGAACAAACAAATATCGTAAATAATGTGTACGCGATCCAATACGGATCATTTACGTGGACACCTACAAATAATATATTAAGTATCACTGCAACCGTCAAGAGTATTTATCGATTAACACTAGTATCACCGACTCAATTTAATATTTCATCAACTAGTTCATCTGGGGTCAACAATACGATATCAACGATCATCGACCAGGATACAACTGAACGATTAACAATAGCATCCACTGATAATAATTTCGCTAGGGTTTCAGTAACATGGTATGTGGAATTCGTAGCGGATTTAAGTAAAAAACTAAACCACTAACGGTTCATTACAGCAATATCCCTATGATCAATTCAGAGACTTTCAAACTAAACTCAAAACACTCACTGAGGGGTTTCAAATAAAAATTAAAAATTACCGACGAAGAATTACCGCAGTTGATGATACAGTGTACTCAGTAAGTGGTGTAATCACCGGAGCTGGTATTATACTCTCCTCGGTGACGATTATTGCCCCGATAGCTGTTCCAATTTGTATAGCAGCGGCAACAACAATCCCAGGAATTATTTCAATAATAACAAAAAAATATCATCATGCAGCCAGCACAACTACAAAATTACGTAGTTAAATTTCATGTTGTGTCAAGCGCATGCTCGCAATTATCCTCGATGATATCGTCGTCACTCGATGATACATTAATATCAGATAATGAGTTCTTAGCGATGGTACTTATTTATGATCCCGCGATGTCAAAATTAGAGCGACAACATGAGTATAACAACAACAATATCAGGGACTTCGTCGCAATAACTACTTCAACGAATAGCGGAAATACCAGCCGGTGAAAACAAGCATGATCTCAATAACATCAACCAATCCTGAATTCAGTGTGAATTTCCCTACTCCGATTCCCGTGACGAAGATAGCGTTAGCAAAATTACCAATTTATCACAGTTGGCCTAATATCAGATCAAAATCATTTAGCGGTCAACAACCGAATAATTCATTAGTGTTTTGCGAATAAGAATCGCGAAGACGGAACTCCAGACTGGAACGTTGTTTCGCTACCATCTGGGTCATACCAAATCGAACAAATCAATGCTGAATTTCAGCGTAGAATAAAATCCATTACTGGAACACCAGAATCGACGATCGCTATAACAGTTCATGAGCCGACGGTATCATCCGCGATTGAGATAAACTCACCTAGTTATGTCTTAGTTATCTATCAGAGTTCAATCAGAACAATACTAGGATGGCCTGAAATACGACCTGAGGCATCTTATCAAATACCCGAACCAAAAAATTTGCATTATGTCACGGATATACAATCATATTATGAAATCAACCCATCATATCAAGAATATGTACCTGATATAAAAAATACAAAATTAACCGATAGATTTACATTTATCGATAACAATACCACGCAATGGTATTTTGTTTTTGAGAAAACTCCTGATTCAACCATTACAATTACATTTACTTTAACTAACATCATTATTTGATTATTTGAAAGAAATTAATCAATTACATAAAACACAACTAGAACAACTACGACGGAGTTTCGAAGAGAATCTCTCTTTTATAACAAGGCCACGTGATAAGATCATAAAACACAATAGGATATTAAATCAACTTGTATCCGATATGGAATATATCAACAAACGAATTCTTCAAGTAGTAATTAATGATAAGAGCGGAAATAAACAAAAATTCCTAACTGGATACAATATAACAGGGGCCAATTTACCCAATTTCAAGTTTCCTGAACTAAAAAAATATGTTAATGATCTTATTCAAAAAAAACTTTTCTATCATACTCGCCAAATGGAAACAACAAACAACAATATTCAAAAATAAAAATTAGCCCAGATGGAGGTGGTGCACATATCGCTCCGTTCAACGTAAATATATCCTCGGTGATAGCATTGAATTTAGTATGTGATGTTATCGAAGGAAGCTATCAAATAAATCTAGAAAGATCAAATCAAGCCCAACATGCATATATTTTATATTTATTTGCACCAACAGCTCATCCAGGGTTTCTAATCATTGAGTCTTCAGTTAATCCAGTCAATATGCGATGTCATAATGATTCACTAACGAGAATTAATTTTAAACTCACTGACCAGTCTAATAATCTAATTGATTTACAAGGTGAGGTTTAACAAATTAGTCTGTTTGTGAAATCTTAAAAAGATTTTCATCTTAAGACTTTCATCCTAAATTATTAGTGCTAAAAATAACCAATGAAATTCAATTAGAAAAACCCATTGAGGGTATCTTTTTCATAAGCAGTACACATACCCGCACGTGTTATCTCCCTTTGATGTTATACACATTATACAAAATAGAATTCAGAAATAGGTAATTTTAATTCTGTTTTCGAAGCTCTTCGAAAAAGCGGATTGAGTTTTATTCTCTGCAACAAATCGTACGGAGGGTATACTAATATCGAAATATCTACCGGCTTCATACATCTATTTAAATGTTTTTTCTTCCCTAGTTTATGTTATTCGAGTTTTTTTTCCAGTCCTACCCCGTTTTAAATTTTCACTCTGAGAAATAGCTTGTAAATACAATAAAGAATTCTTCTTAGGATTAGAATCAATGTGATCAATAACAAAACCATCCTTGATCAATCCATTGTGACATTCGAACGCAAATCGATGACTATAATATTTCTTCTTTCCAAAAGAAAACATCAAATACCCCATACCATTGTCCCACCCTACTTATTTCTTCAGTCTATGGTTTCCGACAATACAGTCAGGAGACGCTTCATAATCGCTGATAACGGGATGAGGTTGAAAATCTTGGTCCATTTATATATAATACTATTTGTCTAATTGATTGTTTGTTTTAATTATTACATTATTTGGAAATCTTCCAATGTAGTCTTGAGGTATTCTTATGATTTTGTCAGAGTCATTGATGGGATTCTTAATTCGTTTATCATAATAACGTTTCAACTCTCTGCATCGCTTAACACCGCAACTCAGACACAATTGCGAGTTTCCTCTCACACCTACCCCATATCGTATGCAAGGGGACTGGGCCAAAACTCACGTGACGAACGCTTTGTAAATGATATTCACAGAATTATTTTCTGCATTATTTGTTACATGCAGTTACTGATCCTATCATCAACCATTTGCAATGATTCATTATATAATAAAATCTTAATTTAAATACTTGTTTTAATTATAATATGGAGGAGTTTGAGAGATTAACGAAAATTAAGCCTTGGAAAAATGTTAAATTCAATCTTGATAGAGTTTCCGTAGACATACCAAAAGGTCTAATAAGTGATAGAAGCATGATAGGTAAAATCCGAGATTGTTTTAATGAATTCAAATGCGATGGATCATCTCACTGTTGGTCAACTTTTCGAATTGATGGTGACGTTGATGCTACCATGAACGACGAAAGAGCAGCCGCAATAATCTCACATCTTGACAAGACAAAGTAATTTTTTAGAGTGAAATTCATTATCCGTTCAGAAATGGGAAATTGGATTATTCGAGACAAATTTGAAACAATTTCGAAAGATAAAAGAACTATCACTTTGAGTCATGATTCCAAACCAGGATTGCTGACTGGGATTGACTAACCGTACTATGAAAGATGTTATCCTGTAACAGCAGTTGTTTATGGGATATATTCGTTAAATGATAAACGGAGAATTGAATAATTAAAACCAAAAATGTAATATTAGTCAAGGATAAAATGCGTAGCAGAACGAATAATAGAACACTTCACAAATGAGTTGCGTGGAAACAAATTGAAGGATTTAAGACGTAAAAAAAAATGAATGGGAATTAACAGTTAGGAAGAACGGAGCATCAATTCAAGATATAACCAAAATAGAAACATCATTAAGATTTCCAATAACCATAATGACGATAAAATGATAAGTATTACACGAATCGAAAAATAAATCAAAAGGAGCTCCAATTAAAATTATTGATCATAATGAACACGCGTCGACATATGCGGTAACAATATTTCCGCGGGATAGAACAATACAATATTACACGGGAAATTTTTTTGTTTTTTTTTATCAGTCAAGTAAAAACGATCCTGTGTCAGTGTGGTTACTTCACAATTTTGAAGACCAAGAGTGTAAATTCGATCAATTTGTAAGACCAAACGGATAATTATACCGTACTGATGCCCTCCACAACGAGATGAAAAAACTAGCTAGTGGTTTTTCAACAGAAGACAACGAACAATTATTAACAAACTGTTTTACAATTCCGTCGGTTGCAGCAGTAGTATACAAATGTCCGGGTTCTGGACCACTGTAATGTATTTCCTATGGGAGAAAAAAAATCGAAAATATCATTTTACCATGATGAGTATAGTTTTTAAGCAAAAAGAATTAAAAAAAGGGGGGTACCTAAAAAGACTTCAAATCAATGAATTAAGGGTTCTATCGCAGAATAAATAGATTTATAAATCATCAAGGAACCCTCCATTTAACAATCTAAGACTAAAAATAAAATAATTCTATAGAACCATTATTTCACTGAAAGGAAGCTTCGCTACTGGACCACTTTTTTGTAAAATAAGGAGTACCGTTTTTAATAAAATAACGCTTCTATCTCTGGACCACTTTTTTGTAAAATCAGGAGTACCGTTTTAGTAAAATAACGCTTCTATCTCTAGACCATTTTTTTGTAAATAAGGGGTACCATTTTGGTATCCATTTGTTAAGCTGAGGCTTCTATGTGTCTTGGCTTATAATCAGCAAAAAAATTATTCTATCGTAGGTGGATTTTCAACAGCAATATGATGTTTATTAGATCTGTTTTTATAATACGTCAAAAAAGATCGATACGCCTTTCTTCCACATTTATCACAGAGATGAATTTTTCCACGAACACCAACCCCACAACTAATACAGGGATTCGTACCAGCACGGGAGCTATTTCGTAACAAATATGCATGAATACCACAATATTCCCCGTAGCAGGATTTTCCACAGCGATAGTTTGAATTATTCAACAGCCAACAACAACAACTCAGCGTGAGCATGTTTCTATACAATAGTTATACTTATCTTTAATTCATGTTTAACAATGTGGTCAATTCTGTTTAAAACATATAGTAAAAAGTGAATTAAAGATATGATAAAATATATAAAATGTCGTTGTCGAAAATGGACCCGAAAATGATCCATGTGGTAAAAAATCCCCGCCATGTAGTTGCGAGGGAATTAGTTAACGAATATTACGAATACACCAAGGCTAAAACTGCCTGGCCTAGATCAAATAAACAATTGGCAGCATTAACAGATTGGATAACAATTCTGCGACTAAAGAAAAAAATCAACGTAGAAATTCAACAGGGAGGCTACCACGTTGTAGCAGCGAGGGAACTAGTTAACGAATACTACGAATACACCAAGACTAAACCAGACTGGCCTAAAACTAAGAAACAATGGGCAACATTAACAGATCGGATAACAATTCTGCGACTAAAGAAAAAAATCAACGCAGAAATCCAACAGGGAGGATATATCATCGATGAAGCTTTTTCTGGTTCTGATAAATATATCAAATTCATTCCCCGTGGAAAGCACTATAATCATTTTGTGGTTGGTGATCTGATTAAAATTTTCAACAGTGTTGTCTCGGTAGTGCTACTTGAACGGCCTCTATTAAAAATTAACGTGACATACAATCTTGATATGTATTTGGCATCCAATCCTGTTATCATCATAACGGTTCCATTACGAGCAGACCCGCAAATTATTTTGAGATCCACTGATCTTGAGGATGCAGGAAAAGATTTCTTCGCGGTGATATCAAGACAATACGAAGTGTTTACATCACAGAAAACCGGATTGGTCTTTAAAAAAATCAATTTCATTCAGCTGAGTATCCATGATTTTAAACTCACCACTGCAGCATCTTATAAACCGTTACCTAAAAGCATTCAGGCGTCAAAATCTTGCATCAACGTGAAAAACAAAGACAATAAGTGTCTGTTGTGGGCATTACTTTCAGCGTGTTTCCCAGCACATGATCATATAGATCGAGTCAGCAACTACAAGCCATATCAGTGCCGAATCAATATGACAGGAATTGATTATCCATCTCCAGTCAAACAAATACCAAAAATTGAGAAACAAAATCCGACACTATTTCGTTCTGGAATCAACGTCTTTTCATTACATGATAAATTACGAGTATTTCCTTATCTGATTTCCCCAGCCAGTAAGCACACTACAGATAATTCCACAATAAATCTATTGTGGTATAATGAACACTATGTTTGGATAAAGGATCTAAGTCGATTAATGAGTTCTTCCATGTCAGGATATAACAAAAAAATGCATTTCTATTACAGTTGCCTTTGTGGATTTACCACATTGGAAAAACTAACCGAACACAATAAATACTGCTTTGAAGTAAAAGCGGTTGAAACACCAAAAGCTCCTGATAGCATCTGCTACTTTAAGAAATATGCACGAAGAGAGAAGCTTCCTTTTGTATTTGTTGGAGATTTTGAATCATGTATTACTCCAGTAGCTCCAAAATGTGTTTGTGATACTGGTACAGAGGCGTGTAGATGTGATTTTAAAATACTATCCACACAGCAACATGTCCCAGCAAGTTATCGGATGAATACAATCTGTACCAATGACGTATTTTCAAAACTATCACCGTGTTACCGGACCAATGACTGGTCTGATATTCCACCAGAAGTTCATATGCTGAAATATCTCTTTGAAGAACAACACAGAATTGAAGCGTTGTTGTCAATACACGACGATAGATTTACCCGATTAGATTCCTTTGCTAACGGGATAAAATGTTTCAAATGCAAGAAAGAATTTTCAAAGAAGAATTCAAAAGTGCCATTCTACAATATAGTATCGGGGGAATATGTTGGTGTAGTTCATGAACGTTGTAGGTGCTTTCAAAAATTTTATCCTGTAGTATTTCATAATTTACAAGAATATGATGGTCATTTCATTCTTCGTGCGTTAGGACACCCTGAAATCACTAAATTCTGTACGGACAATCATATATCATTGAAGTGTATTCCAAACAATACTGAAAAATTGATGTCTATCACTGTTGGAAAACTGCGATTCATAGACAGCATACAATTCATGAATACATCCTTGGAACAATTAACAAAGAATTGTACTAGTTTTCCCATCACAGAAAATTATTTGAAAAATGAAAAATTTTCCGCGGACACGTTGAAATATATCACCGTGAAGGGTATATTCCCGTATGAGTATTTTAATAGTCCAAAACGATTTTCAGAGACATCATTACCATCTATCGATAAATTCTACTCTTCGCTGACCGATAAAGACATCACCGACGAAGAATATCAACGAGCATTAACAACTTGGAGTATATTTCATTGCAAAATTTCGGTGATTATCATGATTTATATCTCACCGTGGATGTGTTTTTGTTATCTGATATTTTCGAGGGTTTTAGAATGATGTCGATGAAAAATTATGGATTAGATCCCGCCCATTATTATTCAGCACCTGGATTATCATGGGATGCATTATTGAAATCAACGAAACAACGATTAGTATTACTGACAGATGTCGATATGTATTTATTCATTGAGAAAGCAATTCGTGGTGGAATCAGCATGATTACGAAGAAGTATTCACGTGCTAACAATAGGTATCTTTCAGAGTATAATCCTGATGAAGTTGACAACATTATTGTCGATTTCGACGTAAATAATCTCTATGGTGGTACAATGTGTGAAATCATGCCATATAGTGGTTTTAAATGGATCACCGTAGAGGACTTTTTAACAGCTGCATCAAATTGGCGACCCGGTGATAAAATCACTGGTGATAACACCGAGGGTGTAATATTTCACAATGATGATCAAATTGGCTATTTCGTTGAATGCGATGTTGATTATCCAAAACACCTTCATGATGCTCACAATGATTATCCGATGCTAACAGAGAAAATGATAGTGTCAGATGATATGTTATCACCGGAACTATGGAAAATATCCGAAAACGGGTCAATATTGAAATCGTTAACAACAAAACACGACGGGACAAATTAGCAGCTGGGAATACTTTCGTTGGTGCTAAAAAAATAACTAATTCGTTATCGTTGAGCACAAAAAAAACAAACTCTATTGTTTTTAGACAAACCCCTCTATGTTGGTGATGCAGTGTTAGATATGTCTAAGCACATGATGTATCAATTTCACTATGGATTTGCTAAACAGAAATGGCCCAATTGTAAATTGTTATTCACGGATACAGATTCGTTAGCGTATGAAATTCCTGGCAGTGATTGTAATCATGATCTTTATGAAGATATTTATAATCACCGAGAATTGTTTGATTTGTCAGATGTGGACCCTAACGGGATTCATGGACAATACCACGATGCTACTAATAAAAAAGTAATCGGAAAGATGAAAGATGAATTTGCATTCTCGTCAATCAAAGAGTTTGTTAGACTCCGATCAAAGATGTATGCGATTCTTACTGATACAAATAAATCAACAAAAAAGGCGAAAGGGATCAATAACAATTATGTGAAGAATAAATTGAAATTCAATGATTATTTGACAGCATTAAAAAGATCTCCCGGGGTTTCTTTACCAACAATAACCACACACGGCTTTAGATCTCACTATCATGTTGTTTTTACAGAGAGACTTACGAAAGCGGGTTTATGCAATTTCGACGATAAAAGATATTGTCGTGATGGTATTACCACGTTAGCGTTTGGTCATTACTCAATTGAAAAATGATTTGTATAATCGTCTGGTAATTGATCAAAGTATTTAACAATTACATTATAATCCTGTAGCATTTGATTATATTTTTCATCTTGAACACTATTTTCCAGATCTTATATTTCTGTTATTGATAACTTACCACGAAGTTGTTTAATCGCGTTGATGTCATCGCTGGTCAGTATTCTACGGACAACCATTATATAATTAACAACAATCTCTATTAATAAAATAATTTAACTATTAAAATGACTTACATGAAATGCAGCATAAAGCATTTACCAGGAATTATACAGGGACAACTATCATTAAACCCTCATTCAGCTGTTAAAGTGAAATTTCATAATGGAGGATTTCGGACCATACAAAAATCACCAGAAGGAGGAAAATTTGTATCCAGAATGGTTGAGAAACGATCAGAACATGCACGGCTACGGTTACAAAATAAATATCGCCAGCGATTACTTACTAGTCTCTGTATTCCTGAACAATTAATCAAAACGCTAATCGTTGACGGAGTTCCAAACATAGTTGTTGAGGACGAATACAATTTCACATTTACCAATAACACAACCACCCACTGTGATAATACAAAATCACCAATCAAAATAAATACTTTCAACGGTATTAAAACACCCCAAGTAGAATCAATTTTCACTAGAACGATTTAAACAACTAAAACAAGAATTTTCTAAATCTGATTCATGTCAAATAGGTCTATTGAACTTTCTATGATTCTGTTCTTCTAGTTGTTCAAAATTTAGTTTATTGATTTTATCACGGTGTAATTGTTCATTATATTGCTCTATTGGACTAGCTCGTCTCCAGTGATAAACTTTTGTCCTTTTGTCAATCTGAGACTAAAAATAAAAAATAATGTGGTCTAGGGTTGTAGAAGTGTTATTTTGTCAATCTAAGACTAAAAATAAAAAAATAAAAAGTGGTCCAGTAGCGAAGCTTCCTTTCAGTATAAGAAATCCTCTATAGGACTCCATATTTTTTTAAGTCTTAGATTGTTAAACGGAGGGTAAAATGGTACCCCTTTTAGGATTTTTTTCAGCAACTGTTCTTTTGGCAATCTGAGACTAAAAATAAAAAATAGAGTTGTCTAGGGTTGTAGAAGTGTTATTTTGTCAATCTGAGACTAAAAATAAAAAATAAAAAGTGGTCCAGAAGCGAAGCTTCCTTTCAGTGAAATAATGGTTATATAGAATTATTTTATTTTTAGTCTTAGATTGTTAAATGGAGGGTTCCTTGATGATTTATAAATCTATTTATTCTGCGATAGAAACCTTAATTCATTGATTTGAAGGCTTTTTAGGTACCCCCCCCCCCCCCCTTTTTTTATTTGTTGGCTTAAAAACTATACTCATCATGGTAAAATGATATTTTCGATTTTTTTCCCATAGGAAATACATTACAGTGGTCCAGAACCCGGACATTTGTATACTACTTGCAGCTCATTTTGCGAGAAAGAAATACACGTGGAAACCAACAAGAACAAAATTTCTATCAGATATCAAATCAAGCTGTATAGAATATAACCATGGTGGATTATGGAATACAAAATAAACCTCTGAAAGTATTATTTCAGTTGATATGGTTGCGTGTCATCCAGGGAGTTTTCTCGGGTATGGAGAATGTGCTGAGTATTTTAAATGATTTGGATATCCCACACATGAAATGACCCGTGTTGCGATTAATGGGTCGCTACCCGATTTTGATTTAAATGGATTTGCTGGTGTGGTATCATTTGAATTTGCTACAGGACTTCATCCGTGCTGTTATGTTTGGATTGGTAGACATATATCTGAAAAACACTGGATGCCAATAGTGATATTACGGTATATGACTGATTCTAAAATGCTGATATCTCTGATTGTCAGTGAAGCAATTATATCATATCGAGCGCAGACTGAGGTCTGTTTACCACAACCCGATAGTCTAGATAGTATAATTAGCGACTATAGAAAACAATTTCCTGATATAGACAAAGAATATATCTTGAAATCGTCGAAACAGATCTTTGAAGTTAGAAATAGACAAGCAAAAGATCTTGGTAGAAGAATAATCGGTAAATTTACTCAGGGTGGAAAAAAATACGACAATAACCGATATTATTCACGGTTGATTATAGATGATGCTGAGTACGACTTTATAATCCCAGATGTAACATCTAAAGATAAAGAGGCATATATGTAAATCGTAAAGACGCTTTCTTGTCCGATGGAACCAAATTGGGTAGAATTGTTACTTACAACGATGGAAAAAATCTTCAGCATGCTCATTTAAGGGCGTCTATACATACTTATGCTTATATTAATTTATTTTTAATGATAAAAAAATTTCCTGAATCAGCAGTTAGAGTTGCTACTGATTCATTTTATATAAACGTGAAACACAGCGAAGCAGTGGCTAAATTTACAAATTCTGACGAGAGTTGGGGATCATGGAGAATTAAAAAGGAAATAATGTGTGCTTATTCCAAATCAGCAGATGTTACGATTGAAGATAAATATTTACAAAATAATCAGATATTAGAACTATCTAATGCACCGTCGATATCAGATCCAATATGTAGACATAAACTAGTTATTTAAGCGGATGTGGTGGGTCAGGAAAAAACACTCGTGCGGTTGAATTATTTCGTAAAAACGCTAGCGTTTCCAAATCAAACATGATTGTGCTAACACCGACCCATATATATGCAACATAAATGAAACAACGTGGAATGAATGCTTGTACTTATCACAGTTTCCTTTAATGGAAAGGCGACGAATAGACTCCTGATCGAATGAGTGAAAAATATATTCCTGAAAGCATTATTTGGGATGAAATATGCACGGTCTCGTTAGATGTATTTCAAAACTTCTTGATTGGTTATTGCTAGCGAATAAAAAAGTAATAACGTGTGGCGATCAGGGTCAACCATCACCACTTGTCGCCTTGTCTCCACATGATTTGTTGAAGAATTTTGTAGACTATTATGAAGAAATTATTACTGATCATGTAGCACTTGATGAACAATTACGAGAGTATAAAAAACTAATTAGATTACAACCGGATAGAATCCATTGTGAAAAAGCACGTGAAATAATTTCGGAAACCTCATTAAATGATTTCTGGGAAACGTGGAGACCAAACGATTTAATAATGGCAAGTAGAAAGATAGTCAGAGACACACTTCAGATGAAGTTATTTGAATTACATAAAGAAAAACTTGCAACACTTCCAACGCCGCTGTGTTATAGACCCAAGGATACACGAAAACAAAATATCGAAGTTGATATTCCAGGACAAAGTGAAAAACAAATTCTCGTATTAACTGATATTGTGCTGGTTGATATCAATGTCGTCGAATATGCATTTCGAGCTGATAAATCCCCATGGACGCTAGGTTACGCAGCGAAGATACATTTGTTACAGGGATTGACGATATCAGATGCAATTGTTTGGATTATAGATAATCACATCGAGTGGTCAAATTTAGTTTATCTTGCGGTGTTCAGAGTGCGAAGAATAAATCAGCTTCGAAGAGTTGTTCTAGACTATAACGACAGTAAAATAAGTAATGTTGTCAGCGATGATATAAGCTGAAAAAACTCCCTGGTTGTAATCAACAGGATCAAAACATAATAGAGAATTTGATATTGATGCCAAATTGATAATTACACTGAAACACCAACAAATTAATCACTGCGCGAGTTGCAATTGTATAATGAATTGGTGTTGGTCGGATAAGGATTCTCGCCAATTTACTGTTGATAGAAAGAATAGCAGTATTGGTCATACCAGAGATAATGTAATGCTGACTTGTCTTGAGTGCAACAAACGAAGAGGTGCTAGTTAAGACCACAAATTAACTACTCGCATTTTGATGTGACCGTCCCTAATGAGGTTCATCAAGCTGATATGTTATTTCTGCCGCATGATGGTTTTTATAAATACGCGCTAACCGTAGTCCATGTTGCGAGTCGATACAAGCAAGCAGAACCGCTAAAGACAAAATCATCAACTGAAGTGGCTTCTGCGCTTGAAAGGATTTATCGAAGGGGTCCTCTGCACTGGCCAGATCTATTACAAATTGATCCTGGCAAGGAATTTCAGGGTGCTGTGATATCAACAATGAAGGATCATAATGTCACTATCAGACGAGGACATACTGCATTACACCGCGATCAGGCAATTGTTGAACGATTTAATAGGACACTTGGTGAACAGTTATTTGGATATCAATACGCGAAGGAATTTATTCAGGATAAACGATCTCGTGAATGGGTTAAGAGATTACCAGGCGTAATTACCGCGCTAAATAAAGAGATTACTCGAACAATCAATATGAAACCTAACAGTGCGGTTAAAAAAAAGTATATACCCGTAAAACCACAAAATGATTTTTTAAAACAACCAATGCTCGGCATTGTCACTGTTAGATATTTATATGAACCAGGAGAGCTCGAAGGTGGCAGAAAAGGGCTACTGATCCTATCTGGAGTGTTACTGTACATAACACGATCCACGGGTAGACCAGCAATCTATAGGATGGATTCAACTGCTCCTCAGCGAGGATTAACTCGTGAACAACTACAAGTGATACCCGAAGATACTCAATTACCGCCACGTGGTCTATGGCAAATTTATCTACCGCCGCCTAAACTAATTAATTACTCGCATTTTGATGTCACCGTCCCTAATGAAGTTCATCAGGACAATATACTAGTTCTGCCGCATGATGGTGCTTACAAGAATGCGCTGACCGTAGTTGATGTTGCGAGTCGATACAAACAAGAGGAACCGCTAAAGACAAAATCATCAACTGAAGTAGCTTCTGCATTTGAAAGGATTTATCAAAGGGGTCCTCTGCGTTCGCCAAATATATTACAGGTTGATTCTGGCAAGGAATTTCAGGGTGCAGTTCTATCAGCAATGAAGAATCATAATACTGCGTTACGACGAGGACATACTGCACTAAATCGCGATCAGGCAATTGTTGAACGATTTAGTTGCATACTTGCTGAACGGTTATTTGGATGTCAATACGCGAAGGATTTCGTCCAGGATAAACAATCTCGTGAATGGGTCAAGAGATTACCAGCTGTGATTACCGCTCTGAATAATGAGAATGCTCGCGTAATCAACATGAAACCTAATAACGCGATTAAAAGGAAGTCTGTACCCGTAAAACCGCAAAAAGATTTTTCAAAACAACCAATTCTCAGTAATGTCACTGTAAGACATTTATATGAACCAGGAGAGCTCTAAAACGGCACAAAAAGGACTACTGATCTTATTTGGAGCGTTACCGCACATACAATATATATTATAACACGATCTACGGGTAGACCACCAGTCTATAGACTGGATTTAACTGCTCCTCAGCGAGGATTTACTCGTGAACAACTGCAAGTGATACCCGAGGATACTCATTTACCGCCACGTGGTCTTAACTAGCACCTCTTCGTTTGTTGCACTCAAGACAAGTCAACATCACATTATCTCTGGTATGACCAATACTGCTATTCTTTCTGTCCACGGTAAATTTTCGAGGATCTTTATCCGACCAACACCAACGCATAATACAATTGCAACTCGCGCAGTGATTATTTTGTTGTTGATTCAGTTTAATTATTAATTCAGGATCAATATCAAATTCTCTTTTTTTTTATCCTGTTGTTTATAACCAGTTAGTTTTTTTTCTGATTATATCATAACTGACAATATCACTTATTTTAGTGACATTAGCATCTAGAACAACTCTTCGAAGTTGATGTATTCTTCGTGCTCTGGACACCGCAAGATAAACTAAATTCGACCACTCGATGTCATTATCTACTATCCTAACAATTGTATCGAATATAGTTAATCCCTGTGAAGAATGATTGTTGCTGCGTAACCTAGCGTCCATGGGGATTTATCAGCGCATAATGCATCTTCGAAGACATTCATGTTAACCAGCAAAATATCATTTAACACTAAATTCAGTTTTTTACTTTGTGCGGGAATATCAACTTCAATATTTTGTTTTCGTGTATCCAACAAGGCCTATAACACAGAGGCGTTGGAAGTGTTGCAAATTTTTCTTTATGCAATTCAAATAACTTCATCTGAAGTGTATCTTTGACTATCTTTCTACTTGCTACTATTAAATCGTTTGGTCTCCACGTTTGCCAGAAGTCATTTAATGGGGTTTCCGAAATTATTTTACGCGCTATTTCACATTGAATTCTATCCGGTTGTAATCTAGTTAGTTTTTTGAACTCGCGTAATTGTTTATCAAATGCTCTATGATCGGTATTAATTTCTTCATAGTAGTCTACTAAATTCTTCAACCAATCATGTGAGGATAAACCGACAAATGGTGGTGGTTGACCTTGATCGCCACACATTATTACTTTTATATTCGCTAATAATAACCAATCGAGAAATCTTTGTAATATATTTAACGACACTGTGCATATCTCATCCCAAAAAATAATTTCAGGAATAAATTTTTCACCCCTTCATTCAGGAGTCCATTCGTCACCTTTCCATCGAAAGAAACTGTGATAAGTACTAGCATTAATTCCCCGTTCTATTATCTCTCTGGCAAGTCTGTTTGTTGGTGTTAGCACAATCATGTTTGATTTCCCACGAAATAATTCAATCGGCCGAATTGTCTTTCCTGACCAGCTACATCCGTTTAAATAAACTGTTTTATATCTACATATTGGATCAGACATCTGCGGTGCATTAGATAGTTCTGATATCTTCGTAACATCTGCTGATTTGAAATAATCACGCAATATTTCTGGCTTAATTATCCATGATCCCCAACTCTCGTCGAAATTTGTAAATTTATCCACTGCTTCACTGTGTTTCGTGTTTATATAAAATGAATCAGTGGCTACTCTAACTGCGGTGTCAGGAAATATATTTATCATCGAAAATAGATTAACAGAAGCATAAGCCTGCATATATGCCCTCAAATGTGTATACTGAAGACTGTATCCATCGCTGTAAGTAACAATTGTACCCAAGTTGGTTCTATCGAACAAGATAGCGTCTTTACGATCGACGTATATACCATACCCTTCGATGCTAGATCCGCGATTAAAAAATCGTATTCAACGCTATCTATAATCAACCGCGAAGAATATCATGTATTGTTGTATTTTCCACTCTGTGTAAATTTACTGATTATTTTTCTACCGAGTTCTTTTGTGTCTTTATTTGTAAATTCAAATAGCTGTTTGAACCATTTTACGGTATATTCTTCGTCGAGATCAGGGAATTGTGTTTTGTTTTCGCTGATTATACTATCTAGACTATCAGGTTGTGGTAACCAGACTTCATTCTGCGCTCGATATGATATAATCGCTTCACTGACAATCAGCGATATCAGCATGCTACAATCAATCATATATCGTAATAGCACTATTGACATCCAGTGTTGTTCAGATATGTGTCTATCAGTCCAAACATAACAGCACGGATGAAGTACTGTAGCTACTTCAAATGATACCACACGAGCGAATCCGGTTAAAATTAAAATCGGGCAGCGGCCCATTAATAGCAACACGAATCATTTTATGGGTGGGATGTCCAAATCGCTTGAAGTACTTAGCACATTCTCCGTACCCGAGAAAACTCCCGGGATAACACGCAACCATGTGAACCGAAATAATAGTTTTAGGGTCGTATTTTGTATTCCATAATCCGCCGTGGTTATATTCCACACAACTTGATTTGATATCTGATAGAAATTCAGCTCTTGTTGGTTTCCACGTGTTTCTCTTTCTCGCAAAATGAGCTGCAACCGACGGAATTGTAAAACAATTTGTTAATAATTGTTCGTCGTGTTCTGTTGAATAACTACTAGCTAGTTTTCTCATCACGTCATGGAGGGCTTCAGTACGATATAATTCTCCATTGGGTCTTACAAATTGATCGAATTTGTCCTCCTCGTTTTCAAAACTGTGAAGTAACCACACTGACACATGATCGTTTTTACTCAGCTGGTAAATACAATCAAATAATTTCTCTTCCGAGAAATCCGGTGAGAACTCTGCGGGTATATATTTTATTGTTCTATCTCGCAGAAACATTGTTACTGCAGGTGTCCATGCGTGTTCGTTATGATCAATAATTTTGATTGGAGCTCCTCTCGATTATTATTTCGGTTCGTATAATATCTCACCTGTTATCGTCATTACCAATATTTGGGAATTTTAGAATTCGTTCTACCACTGTCACATTTTGAATTGTTGCCCCGCGTTCCTTTACTGTTAACCCCCACTCGTTTATTTTTTGCGCTTTAGATCAGTCAATTTGTTTCCACGCAACGTAAAGTGTTCTATTATTCGTTTTTCTACACAATTCAACAATGACTGTTTCATTGGTTTTAGTTTTTCAGTACTCGGTTTAGCATTTAATGGATATATCCCATAAACAACTGATGTTCCTGGATAAGATCTCTTGTAGTATGGTTTGTCAATTCCAGTCAAACTTCCTTGTTTGGAATCTCGACTCACAGTGACATTTCTTTTATCCTTCAAGATGGGGTCGTATTTATCTCTGATAATCCAATCTCCCGTGTCTGAACGGATAATGAATTTCATTCTAAAAAATATCTTTTTCGCCCAAGATGTGAGATTATCACGGCTGCTCTTTAATCGTTCATGGTAGCATCAACACTACCATCAATTCGAAATGTTGGCCAACAGTAACATGCTCCATCGCGCTTGAATTCATTGAAACAGTCACGAATTTTGCCCAACATGGTTCTATCACCTATTAGATTCTTTGGTGCTACGGAGACTCTATCGAGATTGAATTTAGCATTTTTCCAAGGAGCAATTTTCGATAGTCTCTCGAACTCCTTCATATCATAATTAAAACAAGTATTTAAAAAGAGAATGTATTATATAATGAATCATTGCAAATGGCTTATGATTGGATCAGTAACCCCGCGTAACAAATCATGTAAAAAAGAGTTGTGTGGATATCATATGCAAAGTGTAGGTAACAGATGTTATGGGCCCATACCCTGCATAAGATGTGGGGTAGGGGTGAGAGCAAAATCGCAGTTGTGTCTCGGTTGTGGTGGTAAGCGATACAGAGAGTTGAAGCGCTATTACGATAAGAGGGTTAGAAAACTCATCAATGACTCTACCTCTGACTGTGTCAGCGTACTTGACTCTGTCAAGGACAGAGTTATAAGAACACCTCAAGACTACATTGGAAGATTCCCAAGTAGTGTTATCATTAGACCAAATAATGAATTAGAGAAATAATATTATAGTATATTAATGAACCAAGAATTACAACCACATCCTGTGATTGCAAATTATGAGGCGTGTTTTTTGATGGTATTGTCAGAAACCGTAAACTGAAGAAATCAGTTGGTACTGTGAATAATCAATGATATTTGATATTTACTGCTGGAGGGAAAATACATCTTAATCACAGAAAAATATACGAGTGTTTTCATGGATTGATCAAGGATAGTTTTGTTATCGATCATATTGATTCTAATTCTCTGAAAAACAAATTGGATAATTTTCGAATTGTTACACAATACTGATACTACATACGGGAAAACTGGTACTTGCAAATCAATTGGGAAAAGACCCTTAAAATCATTTAATACAGTAACTATGGAAGAAAAAATATTTCAATCAATGACTAAAGCCGGGAAATATTTTGATATTTTTGAACCCTCAGTACGACGCAATGCAGAAGGAATTTATCGATCAGCGATTTCAAAAAAGAATGGACATAGTATTCAATTTTTGTATGTCTGAATTATGTTTAGCAGTATTCTATATAACACCAAGGGAGATAGCTCGTACGGGTATGTACGGCTTATGAAAGAGTTATGGATCTCAATGGGGTTTTCCGATTTTTCTCTAATATTGATTTTTAACTGTCATGATTCTCAGCGGAAATATAATCTTTTCTGTAAGAAAACGAATCAAATACATTGTGTTTACAAACAATTATGCTTTTATTTTTTTTTTGTTTTTTTCTTTCATGTATTAGGTTCTATTTCAATGTTGTCAAAAATACACGAAAGGTATATGAATTCATTCATTCATTTAGTCAGTTGTGGCCTGTGATCGATAACAATACCACGCCATTGACGTCATTCATTGTAATCCATTCATTGTACATCACACTTGTTCGCTATTGATTTATTAGCTTACATATATATTATATTCAAAAAGGTATGCCTGTATATAAGAACAGTTAGCTCAATCGTAACGAGTTGCGGTGCCATACTGGAGTAAATGGTTCGAAACCCGTAACAGGCATTATTTCCAACAGTACCGACATATGGTTTTAATTCAGGAGAGATGTGAGCACCCGAAATTCAAATTGCAACTACTATACCAACCACACCAAGCCGTGATGTGAATGACTTTTTCATTCAACGCAGAGTGACTTTGTGGGGGGTACATGTGGTTGCATTTTGAATGATGAGTGTCATTATCATTCATTCATTCATTTATTGTTATATGTAGTATCTCGTCTTGTGCTATGCTATTTCATTGATTCAATACCACACCATTGACGACATTCATTGTATATATTCCATTTATTATGTATGCCTAGAAACTACCTTAAAACCGTAGTAACGGCATTGTACTGTCCTTAGTTAAGTATATGTATGCCTAGAAACTACCTTTAAACCGTAGTAACGGCATTGTATTGTCCTTACTTAAGTATATGTATGCCTAGAAACTACCCTAAAACCGTAGTAACGGCATTGTAATGTCCTTAATTAAGTATATGTATGCCTAGAAACTACCCTAAAACCGTTGTAACGGCATTGTACTGCCCTTAACATGTATGCCTAGAAACTACCCTAAACCCGTGGTAATGGCATTGTACTGTCTAATAAACGGGTCAAAATTGAACCTAATTTTTTTATTTTTTTGTATTAGAAATATGTATTATCATATATGAATTCTGAAAATATCAATAAGATTATAACTGAAATTTCAAAATTGAAAAACCAAGGGATTAAATTATCTGACAATTTAATTTATGATCAAAATATGTCTGATTTTCAGGATATTGAATACGGTATTATGACTAATAAATATATGCTGCCAAAGAAATATGCATTTATAAAAAAAAATCCAGAATTCTATTCGCGACACTCTTATATTCTGTAGTGACGTCAGCGTGTTTGTCCCGTTATTTACTATCGTGGAAGGAATACAAAGATAATTGGGCCGGGATTATGAGGTGAAAAAGGAGGTTAATTTGAAAATTAGAAATATACGAGAGTTAATTCAAAAAAATTTAAAAAAAATTTAGATACCTCTGCTGTTACTAACAATTTCATGTATAGCGCGTTAGTAAAATTCTCGCTATAAATACTTCACTGCATGGACAGATGTTGCAAATACAATGGAAAGGTATGTGCGCTCAACTGTAATCAAAACCGACTTTGATCAATGAACAAGGAAGTAAATTCCCTTTAGTGAAACTGAAAACTATTTTAGTAAGTTGTTTTTTGTGTCATTTTTGGGTAATTTTTCATTGATGCTTGTCTATTATTTTGCCTATCTGAGTCGGGTAAATTGGTAGAAATCATTGTATGATGACAAAATCACTGCATCGTACATTAATTGGAAATTGCTTTACTGTTTCAATAATGGTAAACGAAGCATTAACGAGTAGATTGGCTCTTGAGAGATAGTCTGCGATTAGGAAAACTTTACCAATCCGCGACTCTGTCAGAAGTAAACTACAATCTAGACAGAGTCTTCAGACCGTTTTTTTCTGAAGGAAGTGAAGATTTGTTTAGACCAATAACCATGGCAACGAAGGGGGTAATATCAGCCACTGAGCGTGCTATATACGGAGATATCATTAAAGAAGGATCAAGGAAAGAAGTTCCTGTACATCCTGTACTTGAAAGAATAGCAGAAAGATCTAAACAAACAAAAAAAATCTTTAAAAACACTTCCTGATGATATAATAACTGCCGCAAGACAACAAGATCAACAAGAACGACAACTTTAAGAAGAAATAGAACGATTAGGTGATATTGATATTATATGCCCACCGCCTGAACTACTTGAAGAAATTGAACAACCAAGTAGTATTATTAAAGAACAGGAAGAGGATGCTATTGCAAGAAAAGAAGAACAAGAAGAACAAAAGGATAAAACAGAACAAAGAAATCTTGACCGTAAAAAGACCTTTAAAAGTGATGTGATAAATGATATTAAAACTTTTAAGACTGATAAAGAATTTGCTCAATTTATCGTCAATTCATTCCAAAGGGTAAACGAGAACAATATATGAATGAAGGATATAAAGACGCTATAACTAATATGAAGACTTGGAGAAAAGAATTATATTGTGCAAAAAATCGGCAACTCTCAACTACCACACAATGATAAAGAATTTGAGAAACTTGAAAAGTAAAAAAAAAACACCGGCACCAGTTGCGCCTTTTGTATCCCAACCCCTCCAGCAAATATCAGAAGCTGATTCTGAAAAAGGTGCAACTGGTATTACAAAAAAATCAAGCGGAAAGGGATTTTCTCAGAGCGGCCCAAGTGGGGTATCAGGTAGTGGTCTTATTCATTGCCCTAGTAATATTCTCAGCAATATAGCACGATTAGAAGTTCTCATATCAGGGAAACGAAGCTGAAAATAACTCGCCGGAAAAAAATGAAGCCGCTGATATCTGTTGACGGTTATTTCAAGGCGGTATCATGGATATCAAAATATATCGAGATTTCATTGATGAGTTAGCTGAGCATCATGGTTATCACAGTGACTGAAAATTATTTGAATGTTTAGTCACTACATTCGATAAATAACAATAAAATAACATGATCATACACTACAACCATGATAAACCAACCAGCGTCTATGTAGTTAATTCACGATTTCCTGTTTATAGAGCGCACTATGGTGTTGGTCTCGGTGATACCATTGCAGGGTTATTTGCAAGAATGGCTCCTAAAGTAGCGCCGCTAGCAAAACAATTATCAATGAAAGCCATTGATGTTATTCGTGACAAGGGTATTAGCGCGGTCGAAGATGTTGCCGGGAAAGCATTTTCCGCCGCGAAGGATAAACTAACAGCGCTAGTTTGACGGCGAAGGAAACCAGGACCACTACCATCTACACAAGTAATGCCTCCAAGTGTTAGTAAAATAATAAATAACGCAGTAGATCAAAAACTAGCGTCATTGGTAACCAACGACTAAAGCAACATCGCAAATATGATAGCGGGAAGCGGCTTAAAACAACCACGACGTGGTCGTCAACGATCACGACGATGATTTAGATCAACGAATATATAATAAAATGTTCAAAAGGTCACCTGATCCAGCGTTTGATATGGACGCCCCAGTACGCAAGGACGATTCTGTACACGATTATCAATACTATGCCTATCACGCAGTACAACCGGATATTCGATCAAGAATCGAACTTCAAGTTCATGATACCAGTAAATACTTTCTACCGTGTGAAGCGTTTATCGAAGTAGAAGGAGAACTTGTACAAGGAAATGGTACAGCATATCCAGCTAATACTCAAGTCAGTTTTGTCAATAATGGTATAATGGCGCTATTCGAGAGTGCAAGATATGTGATTGATGGAAAAGAGATCGAGTCAATAGACCGTGATGTTGAGATGGTCACAACAATAATAGGACTAGCAAGATATTCCGATGATTATACAAGATCGGCAGGTCCTTCTATGATGTTTGCAAAGGATGGTAAAAATGTTGCTGGAGGAAATCAATTTATTATAAGACGACCAAACAATAATGCTGGTGCTGCTGATATTGATGCTGAGAATATGATTATAAACAATGATCCTGATTTCAATCTAGGATCTGCAACACGTATGTCAATGTTGGGAGGAGCGCGTAGACCATTTTCATGCGCGATTCCATTGCATCATATATTCGGATTCTGCAGAAATGTTCGAAAAGTTATCTACGGAGCAAAGAACACAGTAGCGCTTGTGCGAAAGGGTACTGATAATGACGGAATTTGAAGGATTCCAGCAAATCCAGATCCAGCACATGTAGATGATGATGCCGGTAAAGTAGTTTTAACAGAATTCTCATTATGGATGCCAGTGTTGACTCCATCAATCACCGCAGAAGAATAATTAATATCATTTATGGATACAGCAGGAAAATCATTACTAAGTTGGCTAACAACAACAACAGATACTAAGCAATCAGCTATTAACGGTATATTTGCATGGAACCTGGCATCACAGCAAGGTGTTTCAGCTCCACGTCATATATGTATTGCGTTACAGGATATCGCACGAATTGGTTCACAATGACGCAGCCACTTGATATTTGATCCATTAGGTGTTACTGATGTCTCGCTGAGAATAAACAGTCAGCAAGAACCATCTGAATATATACAGCTTGGTTACTTTCATAACCGTATTGCCCGCGTGTATCACCGGTTGTTCTCGTATATGGCGCGTGATCAAAATTTTGATACTGGTTTGCAAATATCAAAGTTGGATTTAAAAAATGTATACTTTTCGTTGGAACATCTTGATTTAACTAGACAATCTGTCGTTGATATACACTTTAGAGCTACTGTAAACCGCGTTATTATTGGCGCTGATGCTATTGCTAATTATAGAGCGGTTGCTATCATTCTCAGCGACAAATCAATGCTACTCGAAGGTGTTGGTGGACGAATGAGATTAATCGATGCACCAGTAGAAAATCTGTAATAATTAGATCAGTCTGTTATTGTATAATGTAATATAGTCAGATTAGTGTTGCGTTAACCTCCGGTCAGATTAAAAAATTGCAGTCGGAATCAGCTAAAAAATGTGGAACCACGATAACGCTGAAACACAATCAGATGTCTGGTGGTCAGAATAAACTGTCACTTACAACTCGTCAGATAAAACACTTCAATGATGCGTTCAAAGATAAAAAAAAGGCGTTCAGATCACTCTCTCTGCAGCCGCGATCAAAAACATGATACAATCAGGTGGTATATTCCCGTTGTTAGCTGCAATTCCAGCGTTGATTGCGTCAGCGGCCCCAGCGGTGGCTAAAGCGGCGGCGTTAGGGGCCGTTGGTACCGCGTCAGGAATGGCACTAAAGAAAGCTACCGGACGGGTATATAAAAAAAGGGAAAGGGTCTAAGACTACCAGGAAACCCGTATTCGTAGTACAGCGGGGATAGGCCTGAGACTAGGAACGGTTTATTAACACCAACGTCAAATTTAGATTTACTCGATACTGCTAAAACACTTGCGATTAAAAGCTTCAGAGGTGTCTTTATGAGAGATCAGTTACCGGCACAACCAAACAGCGTTGACACCGGTATCATTCATCTCGATAATAGCACCGGACCTGGAACCCACTGGGTTGCATACGCGATTGATCCGCGTGTGATTGTTTTTTTCGATTCATATGGATTAGCGCCGCCTAAAGAATTTATGAGTTATATAAACCACTTAAACACCCCTCGTTGGTATTCCACGCTACCAACACAACAAATGAATGGCCCACCCATATGCGACAACGAAGTATTAAATGTCCTTGACGCTATTTCAACATCTGGAAAACCACCTCATCAGGTGGTAAATGAATATATCAGAAGTCGCTGGCAATCAAAGAGATTTTAGAGAAATAATTAGTTTTACAATAACATGATTGATATTTGGGGGAGATTTTTATCAGCGTTGAAGAAACTGATGGCACTGCAACCGGTGATATAAAAAAAAATCGAAGATGAAATAGCTGAGATGTTGAACTTAGCAAGTGTTGATCCCAATGAAATAGTTGTATTTCACGATCGTCAGGGTAAATTGAAAACTATTAATATTTTCCTGGATGATATTTTAGTTAAACAAAGTGGCGTAACCGAGAACACCGTTGCGTTATTTTCTAATCAGGGTAAACTCAAACCTGGCGTAGTTATTTCAACGATTACAGATAAATTAAGATCTCACGATGGAAAACAATTATATTTCTAGCAATCTATTATAAATTTTTTTGGCGATCCACCGGTAACATCACCAAAACTTTCATCGAAAAAAACTGCCATGGACGATTTAATACAGCTTGATAACGAACATGAAAATCACGTAAAACAATTTACTGCGCTTCGAAGAAACGTCATCGTGCATTTCTTTGGAACTCCGCCGACCGTCGCAACATCGCTCGCGGATATTAAAAAATCTCTCGATGAAATAGCCGCGATTAATCGGCAAATAAAAGCTATCAACGCTGATATTAAAACAACCAGCGATATTATCAAGGATGATATGCCGAAGATGATAAGAAAACTTAAAAAAAAAAAAAATATTCCTCATGAGAGAACCAACAACGTAGTATACACAATTCATTTGCGTGGACACCATCCACTAACATATTAAATATCACCGCGGCGGTCAAAGGTATTTATCGATTAACAATAGTGACACCTACTCAATTTAATATATCATAGTCGAGTTTATCTGGGGTCAACAATATGATATCAACGATCGTCAACAAGAATACAACTGAACAATTCACGATAACATCTACTGATAAATATTTGGTTAGGATTTCAGTAACATGGTATGTGGAATTCGAAGTGGATTTAAGTAAACAACTAAATTGAAATCGTAAACCGATTTGGAAATAAAATGTCATCACCGATTATTTCATCACCGACGATACCTTCTGTATCTCAATATCGCTATGATCAGGTCAGAAAATTTCAAACTAAACTCAAAACACTCACTGAGGAGTATCAAACAAAATTTTAAAAAATACCGACGAAGAATCACTGCAGTTGATGTTACAGTGTACTCTTTGAGTGGTGTAATCACCGGAGCTGGTATTATACTCTCCTCGGTGACAATGATTGCCCCGATAGCTGTTCCAATATGTATATCAGCGGAGACAACAATCGCGGGAATTATTTCAATAATAACAAAAAAATATCATGCAGCCAGCGTAAACTGCAAGTGCAAGATTACGTAGTTAAATTTCATGTTGTGTCAACCGCATACTCCCAATTATCCTCAATGATATCGTCATCACTCGACAACACATTTATATCAGATAGTGAGTTTTCAGCGATGGTTCAATTGTATGATTCCACGATATCGAAATTAGAGCAGGACAATAATAATAACAATGACAACACCGCAAGAACTACTTCAACGAATAGTAGAGAACACAAACCCAGTGAAAACAAGCATGATCTCAATAACATCAACCAATCCAGAATTCAGTGTGAATTTCCCTACTCCAATTCCGGTGAAGGAAATCGCGCTAGCAAACTACGAGTGTACCATAGTTGGCCTAATATTAGATCGGTAGCATCTGGCGGTCAACAGCCGAATAATTCCTTGGCATTTGCGAGTAAGAATAAGGAAGACGGGACTCCAGACTGGAACGTTGTTTCGTTACCATCAGGGTCGTACCAAATCGAACAAATCAATGCTGAATTACAACGCAGAATAAAATCCATTACTGGAAAAGAATCGAAAATCGCTGTAACGGTTCATGAACCAGCACCATCATCCACGATTGAGATAAACTCGCCCAGTTATGTCGTAGATATTTATCAGAGTTCTATAAGAACTATGCTGGGATGGCCTGAAATCACACCTCGACAGGAACGAGTTAATCCTGAACCACAAAAACAAGATTATATTACCAACAGGATAAAACCCGATAATCCAGTAAAAAGCTATAACGAATACACCAAGTTGAATTTTTTCACTGGAATGATAAACGACCGCAACCGAAGATATTACGCAACTTGACAGGATAAAATCACTGAAAATTTCATAGCGATGAATAATGATTTTTCGCTGTTCTTAATATCTCTTAAATCCGGTACTCTCACCCGAGATAAATTTGTCAGCGTCGTAGAAACATGTAGGAAAATCATCAATGACATGGAAACATTTCATTCGCAAATTATTCAAGAGGTATTAGGTGACATTAATTTTAAAACGAGAACAGAGTTTGTGATAGTGTATAATATACGCGTAGAAGATATTCTCACGCTCAAACTACACGGATATAATATCTCAGAACTACACAAATCTCTCTGTTCCCCCCCCCCTCTCTTTTGCTTTTTCTTATGATATATTAAGCATTTTTTTTACATGTATAATAAAAATTCCATCCCATGAACAGAATATATAACTTAAATATTATGTACAACTGTATACTTATAAACAGTAATTATTTATAATGTTGTTCTATATGTAATTCATTTGCTGCCAGGGCAGCAGATATAAATTAGTTAAATGTAGTAAAGATAAGACTGTATCAAAAACATTAACATCTGTAGAAGTGAATTTCCTTTTACATCTGTATGGTTTACAGGCAGGTGTAAAACTGAGATTTCATTATTTACTAAACTCAAACATAGGTTATTACCATACAAACTTAAAATACAAATAATTGCACTACACTGTATATGCAACTTGGTAATTTTCCATTTATAAAAATATATTGAAATTCATTTTTAACAAAGATATCACTGGAATTTAATTTACCAAAAACCGAATGTATGTCTTAGGGGTTAATTGGTCCTCATGTTTCATGATTATTCACAAGGTAATTAATTTCTAATATTAGTAATGTAAATTTTGAAATTTGTACATGTATCTTAAAGCGTATCTTAATGGTGTAAAGCGCTTAGAGCTTCGAAAGATTAGGCGCTATACAAAGTCCTCATTATTATTATTATTACTATTATTATTACTATCTAATCCTGCATTCAGTTTTCATTAAAAACGTCAGATCTGCCCTTCCCTAAGGAATCAATACTAGGTAAGAATTTATAATTTCATTATAAATATTAACAATAACAATCTTGATGAAACAGGGGCATATTTGAGTATGATATGCACATTTAGATACCCATTATATATCATGCGGAAAAAAACTGCAAGCATACTGAATAGTCATAGGATGAGTCATGTCATTGAGATCTTTCTGAATTTGATTAGCAGATGATGTGATTTGGATTTTGATAATGTAGCTTCAACAACTTTTCAGTCATATTGCTATGATGTCTGCAGTGTTACAGTTAATAGTGATGTCTAGCACTGGGGCATCATATCGCAGACATGTAGCATGATGTCACATCCAGTTACATTTTATAATCTTTGTTTTGACTCTGCTGGGACTTGAGCCCATGACCTCCCACATCAGGGGCTGTTGCTCAAACTAATAGGCCACCAGAGTGATTAGCAGATGGTGAATTGTTTGCTAGAATATGTAAGGAAGATAGGATGAATTCTGAAAAAATTGAGTACTTTTATTTCCGAGGAGGAAACAAAAATAGATACAAATGTTGAACAAAAATTTGGGAGAGAAATGGTTACCTGAGCATGAGATTAAATCCATCATTTAAATTTGAATTTGCTCTGAATATCTAGTAAGGTAAATGCAGTAGTTCCTATCATTAATAGTAGAGATTATACCACAGAATTTTTTTTTTATTTGCCAATCAAATCCTGATCTGGTCCCTTGAGAAAATATCAAGCAGTCATTTTCCCCATATCCCTGAATCCTGTGATATTGGAATTTTCATTCTTTTTAGAAGTTATTCAGTGGGTTTTTTGTCAATGTCAAATCTTGTCAGGATAGCCCTGATCAGTTCCGAATTTTTTCTTTAAGTGGGGTTATAACTGCATGTAAGTAAATTCATTATTTCTAGATCAAATGCTTTCTTGTCCCTTTCAAAACCATGAGGTCAAGACATTTAGTAAAGTAAATACTAATTCACAAAGAGTTCCTCATGAAATTGGTTGATTTGAGGAAATCCTAGTATACTATTCTTCAGCTACTGTGACAGTTACTTAAGGTTAGATTTGTTTAAAATCACTGTGATAATGTGATGAAATAATATATTGAATATGCATCATTTTGACTAAAGTATTTTCATGGCCTTATGAGAACTCAGTTCATACAGGTGTCAACAGGCACTCTGCTACTCACCTGTTCATAATCACCTGGCTCAAACATCAATTAATGGGTACCTGTTTAGTTCATGTAAAAATTGAATACCTTTCTAAGTTCAGATCAAAGATTATATATGACAACACCAAGACAGAAACGGAATAACAATTACAATTGTTGACACATGTCATGTGACATTGATCCATTATAAGCCTTCATCTACATTTTTATATTTTCATCGTGTGTGACCATTTGACTATGCACAGGGATTGAATTTAACTCAAATTTCTTTGTAGCCAGAAGGACTAGTGTACTGAGAAACTTACTAGTCCTGCCAAACATTTACTATTTATGTTGACAAAACAATGTCATACACTAGTATTACATTCCTCTCTTTTATATCATTTTCATTCAACTTTTGCTTTTTTGTCAGAGGTTGAACACCTATAAGACGCCACATTTTGCCTTTCTTATAAGGCGGGAATTGTGCATTGTTTTGAAATACGAGATGTTACAGTATAGCTGAGATGCGAATAATTTCAAGTAAGAAAGGTATGGCACAGTGTCTTTTATTTAAGAAAGTCTGAGCAAAAAATACATTTCAAAACATGAGCATCTGCCACCCACCCCCCTCCATTAAATAGCCTCTCCATAATAAAATCTTGACATTAGAGGATGTTCTGCAGAATCAAAGCAGTGGTTATTGTAAGCACTGTTATAAAATATAAATATCAAAATAGTAAACAAACGCTGACGTTGATAACCAAAACTTACTAGACATTCGGACTGATAACATTATGATAACTACTAGTCTCTAGCTAGCGGACTACCGCTAATTTCGAGCCCTGTATGCACGATAACAGCTTTCTTTTTTTCTCTTTAGGAGGTCTGAGCGACCAAGTGGTTCAAAGTGCTCTGCATCATGGATCACTGTCATCTCATCTCTGTGTTGGTTCGAGTCTCAAATTCGGTCAATGTGGGTATGTGAGAAAGATTGCCAGTAGCTTCTCATGGGTCGCTGGTTCTTTCCGAGGATTTTCCCGGGTTCTTTCTCCATCATTAATACTGTCCGCCAATTATAGCCTATCGTGTGCTCAAATATGGCGTTAAACCTAAACACAATTTTCTATTTATAGTAACTGTTCATAATGCGTTTCCAAAAGAACACAGCTTTCTTGAATTTGAAACCATGTGTCACAGATTCATTATAGTTTAATACACACTTGAGTAGCAGACCAGTCTATATTGACACAAACATGGCACCAACTATTAACTGAAATGGGTTTGATCAACGTGACTAGTGAATGTTATATGGCAAAAAAGTGTCAGAGAAGAGGGATTCTGTTAAACTAATAAACATGTTTCATCAGGAAAAAAAATCACTAGCGCAATACAATTTTTTAAAGAGGAATTCTGCAGCAATGTAATAGCATGCATAATATGACCTTTCTGTGATAGCGAAACATGTGATGCAGTGTAGTTAAACATGAATGTCATGGTTAAATGATTTATCATTTTGTTTAGTGTCTGTATTCTGGCGATTATCCACATGGATTTAGCTGATTTGTGACAAGAAGTTTAGATAACTGCAGATCAGGCAAGTAGCAATAATAACTACTTTTTTCATATGTTTTCTGTAATTATGACATGTAATAAAGAGTTTGCTCTTTTTAAGCTCTGGCAGCACTTATTTATTCCTCAAATCAGTAATAACTACTTATAACAAAAAAGTTCAAGCTTACTTTTAATATAATTCCCCTTTGATCAAGTAACCTATCACCAGTATCAATGGGTACCCAGATGACCCCTTCGAAAAGTTTGACATTTTTATTAGTTTACCATTTGGCCACATCTATTACTTTGAGCAGTGTTAAATTAAGTGTTTGCGTGGTCTCTTGGGAACTCAGTTTACTATTTGACCATCTCTGTTCCATTGCGCAATGTTGAGTCAAGTGTTCACATGATGTTTTGGAAGCTCAGTTTATGGTTTGATCACATCTATTCCTTTAAGAAAGGTCAATTAAAATGATAAACTTTACATTTCGTTTACTTTCAGAGCCATTGCCACAAATGGTATTTTAAAGAGGAAAACAGATGGTGAGTAAGCTCTATATTTTTAATCAAATCACGTCATATACCATCAGTCTGGTATAAATCAATCAATTGTCCAATTATCAACCATATTTGGATAGTATTCATTCATCAAAGAATGGAAAAAATTGCACTGAACTTTATCATTTTTCTGAATGTCCCATGGTGTCAATTTGGTCCAAAAAATCACTAAGGGTAAGGGAGAAGAATATTGATATTGGGCTTAACCTTCCTTTTCTTTTGCTTAGATACACTAGCAGACTTTGTCAACCATAAAGAAAGCACACATGTTTGTAATGGTATATTTACACTAACATCTGTATGATTTGAAAATACTTTTATTCATTTAATTATTGGCCAAACACTAAATGTAATGTTTACATGAACGAAAGATGATAAACACCAATGTGGTTCAGTATTCAAATAAATATTTTATTTGGAGATGGGATAGAGACCCATGATTGGGGACTTTCTTGTGTGCTCATTTAAAATTGCTTTACTCCAGATCAAGATCTCAACCATTATTTAGGCTGTCCTGTCAATGTCCTCCCTAAACATTGGATCAGCATTGTTGATGCTCATTAGCAACTGAAGCACATCTTGCTTTATACAGTTTATCTTTACACTTTTGATTTTCTTCATTGATACTGCTTTACATGTTTAGCCAGTGATTCATTAGGCTAGTGTAAGTGAGCAAAGAACAGCTCAATTAATATTCACTTAATGAGATGACACACAAGTATGTGGTGGTCACTTTGTGATTTTAGGCACTAATAAAGTTTGTGTTGTTGTTCCACTAGTCGAAGGTGTCCCCTTGTATTTCAAGAATCTTATAGCAGACAATTGTATGTTGATGTGCTGTGTGCGCAGCTAAAATCTTTACTCTCATTGAACATGGATAATTTGTATGTATTTAAATCAAACTCTGGCTGACTGGCAAGTTACCGTTGGACAATAGTGTTTCAACCTTGTAGGAAACATTGCAACTATAGTGTCGATATAGTTCTTGACATCGAGATGACGCACGATATTAGAGATGGGTCATGGTCACGTTGTTGGAGCGTTTCATTGCAACTGCCATATTTTTGTTATTATTTTGGACTCCAGACTTTTTTGTAGAAAAGAATACTTAAATGCCTTGTACCTTTTCGATATTGCTTAGCTATAACTTGTCGCTAGAATTTATGTTTTCGGACACAATCTAACAATGTCCATACAAATTATTCTAAGTACTATCAATATTAGGTTTCATGATAGCTATCCTGTATCTAAACTTAAATAACATTCAATATTGGTAAGTATCTTAACTCTATTTTATCATGCAATTTTTCCATGCATGGTTATCAAAACATACTGCATTGGATAATTATTTATCATTGTCTATTTATACGAGTTTCATTCAGTTAACAAATATATTGTTTGCTGTCAGTGAAAACGTTAAACTTGAACCCGTTTTATGCAGGTGTGTCTTTTATATCTTTGTGTTTGAACCATAAACCTTAAAGACTGACCTGAATGCTATATACTAATTTCGACAATCTTATTTTAATCGACATTGCAAGTACATTGCGAAGAGAGGACATGCATTCATTCACTGGATTGGGAGATATGAACCTTTTAATATCACCAAAATGCAACTTCTACGGAAGCAACCGAGCGACTTTATGTAAATATCCCCATATGCACACGCGAGCTTGTGATGTCACAAGAGGAACCTGCAGTTGGCTAGCAACACGGTTACTCGTTGTGACAGTGAGAGCGATCATGAACAAGAATTGGAATAGTCTTCCTCTTTTTATGATCAAGGTCACTGACAACCAACTAAAAATTCCAAAATGGAAATCCATTTTTAGTACACCACCAAGCAGCCTAAATAAGGCAAAAAAAAAATGGAAAAATGAATGAAAAAATAATTTAAAAAAACACCAAACCACTCAGGAAGAAATGAAACAAACCAACCAACCGGACAAACAACAAGAACAACAACAATGAATATTTATATATACACAGTCATATATCTATTTATTTCAAACATCTTATATTAAAAAATGGAGAGAAAGCCCTCAGCATCAATATATCTTCAATAAATACAAAAGGATTAGATATTACTAAAGCAAACCAAATCATCAAAATAGCAGATAAATATGATTTTGCATGCCTTCAAGAACTACACCAGTTACCAAACAAAAAAATATTAAACTAATAGAGGACAAATAAATGCTCTCTACCACACAGATATAAACGAAAAAGATAGATACTCGGGAGTTTGGATTATCATCCACAACAAATGGGTAAACTCAAGTTGGAATATAACAAAACCACCCACAGAATTAAAATCGAGACTTTTACATTTAAAAATCAATGACCTACACATCATAAATGTATATGCACCATCTACCAACGGTTTTAATATATAATTATGCAACAACCTAAACAAATACCTTCAACCCTACATCACGGAAAACCTTTTAATGATAGGTGATTTTAACAACATTACTGACGAATGTGACAAAACAAACATAAAAAACATTACAGACAGCCCAGATAAATGACAAAATATTCTACGGTGAAGTTGTTAACTGTATTTATCTACTTATAAATAAAGGAGATATTGTATAATGAAACGCGGATGCTGAATAACTGGAAACCCCTAATGGCTAGTTCAACAACACCAGTTTTACTACACAAAACAAACTTATAAAAAAAACATACAGAAAAACACTCTAAATGAACTGGATAGCCTAAAAGACTAGTTTTACAAAAAACAGTCAAATAATATGATATACTACAACGAAACAAATTTACTGTCAAATAGGTGGAGAAAACCCAGGTTTAGTTTTAAAACAGCAGTTTAGTAACACAAAATTGTCATATAAACATAAATAACACTAGACTGTTAGCAGATCTACAGCACAACCATAGTAGCAGGTTGCTCCCACGCGAACTAGACGCGGAATACACACGACAGACCTTCCTTCTCTATTAATGAAGTTTATTGTAGTTACGGTAATATATCCACCGCTGCAGCTTCAAAGGAAAAATATCAACTCAATAACCAAAGAAAACTAATATGACCGATGAAAGAAGTAGCGGGACGCAATGATGAGAAAGTCAATATTTGACATCTAAATAGAACTCACTTGCCTCTCTCCTTCTCACAACCAATTAACAAACAAGCTTGTTAGTATGAATTTGTTTTAATAACCATACTAATTAATACAATTGTTGGAAATCTCCACTTACATCATATATTCTGTTCATAACTGTAACAGAGGAATACATGTTAGAAATTTCTAAAACATACAAGAGAATCACTGGCTTTGATGAAGAGACGCTTCACGCTTGAAAGCGATACAACAATGGTTCCTTGCAATGTCGGGTTCCTCTTGTGATGTCACACTGCCTGAGATCATGGAAACTGCCAAAGTTGTACTTGATTTACGGAGAATATTCATGACATGGACATTTGAAATAAATATCTCGACATCCGTTGATAGCATAGGGTAAAATTTTCAAATATTACATAAATCGTGATACTTAATAATTTAAAGTTAAGTGATACGGGGTCTCAGGTCTACCTTTAAAACCTGCCAACCCTTATGATTTTGCCATAAGGCTAACCAATTTACATTTATTGCAACAAAATCGAAATAATTTACTTGTCCATGTTTGATTTCGTTCCAGGTTTCTTATTAGATTTAGTCGAGTTACCCACCGAACCAGTCTTATCTTTACAGCAGTATATCATGCGTTTAAAACTGCATATATTTTTCATGCAAAGCACTGCATGAATACTGTTGATAATCTAACTTTCAAATAATAGCTACCAGCAAGTAAGCGATACATGTTAGAGACGAAAGGGAATGCCAGCCTCTTAAAAAGTGTTATCAATCAGTACAAAATAGTAAAACGATATATTCATATACGTCTGAATAAAAGCAAAAAGAGTCGCAGCTGAGCCTGTCACATGGTGGGGGATATGATTTCCCTCCTCAAGTGAAATCAAAAACGTTCAAAGAATTAGTCTAGTGGAGAGAGAGCAAAAATAATCATTGAGCAGCAAATGGCTTAGAACTTAAGTTTGTGCAACTTTATTTGAAGGGTAAATAAGATCTGCATGAACTTGACAAACTATCCTGTTAAACATAATGTTTACCATTGCTGCATTAGCTTTGATTGCAGAACTTTTCAAAATATATGTTTCCCAACTTTGCAAATGCAGTTTATGATATTTTGTTACACATTACTTAACACTGGATATTCTTATGGATAAAAACAAATTAGCTGCCTAATATGGTCTTGTTAGTCTTAGTGTTGGCAGGTTAGACCTAGCATTGTCTCATTGAATAAATAAAAGCAGCATGAGCCAGTAAGGTTTAATACAGCCTTTGCATAGTGCAACAAAACAAACCGAATATCTCTGGGACATTATGACTATGGATAAGGCATATTTATTGTTCTACAGGTAATAGACCTCTTTTGTATATAATAGTACTTATGTAATTGTGTAAGCCAAATTTTCAGTATAGACAACTTCCTCGATAAGTCGTAAACCAGTTTATAAGGTGGTGTCTGGTGTGGATACAGATTTTTCTCCAAAGAAAATATATTTTAAATATCTTTCGGAATATGCTGATTGTGAAACAATTATGAAAAGAATTGGTAAATTGAACCTTTATACATTTCTAGTTTTATCATAAAAAGTGGTGATTAATGCCCATATTTATTGGTTCCATTTTGTGAAATTTGCAAGCTCTAAATAAAATATCGCATATTATGTCATCATTACACTGTAAATAAAGTCTGGTGAAATAGTGATCTATCAAAATGTCTTGTAAATGCTAACAGGTGGCAACAGAGAATGAAATAAGCACCAATTAAATGTTTTGCGATGTGAAAGTCTCATTTTAGTCCTTTATTTCCATTTCAGTATAAACATTATAACTGCAACATATTCGTTTCTATGAAAACATGAAAAGAGTCAATTAAGCGTCACACCGAAACCCGTGAGTACTTCTGTGAGAACCTAATTACCTGACGACTTTGTTTTGATCAACAGCTTGGTATACTGAGATCATCGAAAGCATTGGTAAAGCGTTTGTTGCATTAAAATAATTAATTGAAAGAGACCCGTGTTGTTTTATCCTTTTGAATATGTCTTTTGTATCGATCGATCAATCAACCTATTAGTTTCTTGAAAAGAGTCAAACTTTTGTATTAACGAAAGTGTCTAATTCGGATCAAACAATGAAACTAGAATGTATCCAATTCCTCCCAAAAATTAGTGACGTAGTACACAATGTGTGAAATGGTACACCTGTTAAGCGAACAGATACCATGTGGAATAATGCTTTTGATCATCTCAGTATACTGAATAAACAAATCTATATCAGATTAGATGTATTTTTTCATCTTTATTTATTAAAAATTTACATTAGTGTTAGAAAATTTAATATTTACTTCATGGCATCATATGAGCTAAATATATATCATAAAAGAAAAAAATATTATAACCGAATAAAACAACAGAACTGTAGAGGAATTAATCCAACCTGGGACACAGTCTGCTGAGCAGTTAACATTGAGAGAAGAATTTTCCACACGTATATAGGCCACCTGGCTTGGGGACAGTGTAATGCGGTCCGGTCCATCTGATAAAGTAAACAATTAGAATGGGTAACTAACTGATGTATAAAGAGCAATTAAACATATGTACCTAAAAATTAAGATTGGTGTGATGTATGCTTTCTTTCTTAAAATGGGAGTGCCCCTAATGATTGTAAAGATTTATCAGACATCCATGATAGACCCATGTATTTTTTCATTCTGTTCTTTTTAACTGAACAGTACTTATAGGTTACTTCATTTTTATGGGAAAATATGAACAAGTTTATCAGATGGAAACAATCCATGACCTTTTTATTATATGCTTATTTTTCTTATTCTACCTAAGGCTTTAAAGTATATAAACAAAATACACTACAAGAAACAAAGTCACTGAATGTATGCTGTATTCAAAACTAAGTACACTACAAGAAACAAAGTCACTGAATGTATGCTGTATTCAAAACTAAATACACTACAAGAAACAAAGTCACTGAATGTATGCTGTATTCAAAAACTAAATACACTACAAGAAACAAAGTCAATGAATGTATGCTGTATTCAAAACTAAATACACAAGCGCAGATTGATTATTACACAACAACATTATTAACTCAATAACCCTGAAGCAGACAGCTAGGCATTTCCCTACAGCATATGGTCAGAGATAATGCCTAGAGCAGTGTTAACATTACCAGTGCCTGTATCCCTGAGACCTGCTGACCCAACAAGGAACAAGTCTCTGTCCATGTAATATTAGCATAGTTATACAAAGGAGAATAAATACATAACTTTATTAGCTAATATTCATCCAATACATACCTGATACAATAAGTACTTGACCACCCAAAATCAGTGTTCTATTATTTCCATTAGACCTTGTAAATGTGTACCTCCCAGCATCAGACAGTTTAACATTAGACAAGGTGAAGGACACAATCCCTCGTAATATGTCACCTGTAAATGTAGTACGGTTGTCGACAATATAGGGGATGGCCTCACCACTGAAGAAAACCATCAATGATGCATTGTCTGTTGGATTTCGAATGAAGCGAAAGACATCGTCTGCTAAGTTGTTTATTGTCCAATTCAAATAGGCATCTCCACCAACAATAGCCACATATGGAGTTCCTATAATGAAGGTAGAAAAAAAACAAGATTATAACATACATATTACATGTAATATCTGATTAAAATCTCATTTTTTTCATGTTACTAGTCACAAGAGCATTTGACTGCTATCAAACAAGTTTTGTAACTCAAAATATGAGAATCATATTCAACTTATTTTCACTTCCAAGTCTGATATTCCAACTTATGACATCGTAGTAAGAACCCCAGCAACATATCAACATAAATGGACAAACTAGTTGTGTTGACAAGATCATGTTAAATATTGCAGTCACTATGAGTTTACAGCACAAAACAGAATGTACATGAAAACTATTGTAATGAAAGCTATGGTATCATCATTATTTGGACAAATATCCCAGGCTCTATCCAGTGTAGACTGGAAAACCATGGAATAAGACATGGAAAAACATAGAAAATTCTGGACAACTCGAGCATGTGAAACTATGGAGTATTTGGACTAATATTCCAGGCTTTGGAAAGGGCAGGCTGAAAGACCATGGTAAACTCGCTTGGAAAACCCTGGACAATTCTAACAAGAAAAAAAATGGAATACTGCATGACAAATCTTGGAATTCTGGCCTTATAAAACCTGTAATATTTAGCTGGAAGACCATGAAAATCTTTCATGAAAACGAGAGTTCTCTACAAAATAACTTTCATTTGGTTTACACCTTAACAGGATCCCCAACCCATCTATTAAAATCATACACTATTGTGAAAAACTAACACCATTTGAATTGCATTCAGTACTCAAAAAAGTCTGATAGCCCTGTCACCTGGGTGCCCATCACCTGAGAAAGCAATCTCTCCAATGAAATATTGAAATTTAATTCAAGATATTGGAAGAAGGTACATTAGTAATATTTATAGACATGTTCGCCCTTACCCCACACTTCCATTGAAAGTGGTAAGCATTATAAGTACAAAATGAAGCATACAAATTGTGATCTAATTGAATGCCCTTCGTAACAGATAACTGTAACTGGTGCTCAACTGAACATACATGTGACTCTTAAGGTACTGTTTTAGATACTAATGGTACAGAACCCATCCAAAACCAGTCTAGTTGAGACAAGAACATTTCTAGCAATTGTTGGAACATTGCATGGCCACATAATGGCATTCAAGCTAACAAATACATGGCAAGCTGTTAACTGATTACTTTGTGTTGTAATCTGACGAGTTTAGGCCAAATGCTGCAATTATTGCTATTACGGTATAATAATGGGGTCAAATGTGGTTGTGTTCTGATGTCAAATGCTGCAATTTGTGTCTTGAGCTATTACAGTATAATAATGGTGTCAAATGTGGTTGTGTTCTGATGCCAAATGAGCTTATCTGCTACTATCCACCCAGTGGATGACAATGCACTTTCCAATGGTACAAATGTTGTCTGAATGAACACAATTGTCACACAAAATCAGCGAGTTGATGATAACATTTACAGTTATAGTGCCAATATTGTAGAATGTATGAATTCATTGATAGTTGCATCTCTGATAGGTAATATATGAATTCATTGATAGCTGCATATCGGATAGGTAATATATGAATTCATCAGAATAAGTTCATCGGCAGCAGCACATATTTGCAACACTGCAGTCAGTATCTCTTCTTGCTTTCTTTAGCTGCGGTTCAGGTTCAGATGCCTCAAATTTGTTGCTGGTTATTTTACCTTTGTCTCCTACTCTGATCTGATGGCAGCATAAGTCTCTTTTCAATACAGTGCCTCAAATAATTTAAGCTTGTAACAAGGGTTAAATACAGCTGTTTTTCATGCATTTAATGTGCTCTATTCTTCTGGCAGTGGTATGATTCTGCAGTTATTTTTGTTCTGCATTCCTTAATAGCAACCCATTCACCGTTCTTAAAAGGTGTAATGTTTCTTACAACGATGTACAACTACACATAGAGAGATGTGTGTGTAATTAGGATTTTTAACGTAACTTAAGCAATTTTCCAGTCATATCACTATGATGTCTGCAGAGCAGCAGTTTATAGTGATGTTTAGCACTGGGGCATCATGCCGCAGACATGTAGCATGATGTCCAACCCAATCACATTATCCTTACACCAGGTTGACCAGTCCTAACATTAGCCTCCTAATGCTGAATGCCAAGCAAGGCAGAGTTAGTGCGACAACTGCAGACAGAAAGATGAAAATGAAGGAAATCTGCCCAGATGACATGCTTGTTATCAACTGAAATGGTTTCAAAATAGGTATGACAGCTTGTCATCAGTCATTTCCTGAGCTGATGTGTAACTGGACTGTCAAAGCTGATCATACAGCACTGCTGAAATGTCCTGTGACGAGTTCCATATCACATCCTGTGTCTCCATTTGTAATGATGATTGCTTATCAAACAAAGCCTGTGATGCAACTGTACTGCATTTGAAGTAAACTGCCAGTCACTTGATGGCCCCAAGCATCTCTTCAATGGCTCATCCTTTAAGACCAGTGTTTACTTAGTTAAATTTCCAAATACTATTTGTTCCGCAATACAGGACCTTCTTCAAAGACAATCGTGTGAACCAACAATTATACCAGCGAGACCAAATCCACTTGTCCAACAGAGGTACTGCCTTGCCCCTTAGGAATATAGACCAGTACATAAGACTTATAAAAGGTGTTAGGCATGAGTCAGAAAACTGCTTGTGTTGTGGAGAGCACGGTCATGTAACACAGCGGTGTCTGCATGGAAAACATATTCGTTGCCATCTCTGTAACGAATTAGGACATAAGCAAAAGTTGTGCACATACCAATAGGTAGAAGGCTATGATGTACAGGCCTATGCAACACACTTCCAAAAACAAAATGCATTAGAATTTATGTATACTTTTCCATGTAATAATTATAATTCTTTGAACAGGTTTCAGGCACTGTCTGATTTGTGTACAAAGTGCAGCTTATTAACTTGTAAACAAGTATGTGATACTGTTCAAGTTACTTCTCCCTCTGAGGTTCCCCAAGTGTCTAATATGTCAAGGTATTCTTGTATGCATGTAAATCAGTCTCATTTTGAATATTCTCCTGTATCCAGTACATGTGGTCATTGTATGACAGATGGATCATACAGGGCTTCAACTTTGAAAGAAAAGATAGAGACTCCATGGGTGGTGGGGGTATTCTTCTCAATGTAGACAGTTCCATTAGTTATAACAGGCATGTTGATCTAGAGAATATTGGGGTAGAGAGTATCTGGATTGAAGTAACCCTTGCCCAATCAAAGCCAAAACTCTTATGTTCAGTTTACAGGCCACCTAGTTCCACAGCTGATTGGATTCATATATTTGAGGCTCAAATTCAAAAAGCATTACTAAAGGAAGATTTAGAAACTATCATATTAGGTGATTTTAACATTGACTGCATGAAAACTCCACCATTAACATGGATAAGTAATTTTGAAACTTACAACTTTACTCAATTAATTAACACCCCAACTAGAGTTACAGATAAAAGTGCTACTATCATTGTACATGTACTAATAAACCTGAAAACATAAGTGAAATAAATGTACCAGTGTATGCATTGAGTGACCACTACCCAGTCTGTATAACTAGACATGTTCCAAAATCATCTAAAAATGGGCAACACATTGAAATACAATACAGGGACTTTACACAGTTTGATGAGGAAATGTTAATGATTTAGTTTGCAAACCCTTTCAATCAGTCTGCAATATAGCTGATGTCAACACTGCTTTAGACAAATAGTATCTGATGTTGAATGCAGCCTTAGACAAGCATGCCCCAATTAAAACAAAAAGGGTTAAACACCAAATTACACCCAAGTGGATTACCCCTGAGATCAATGAGGCTAGGCACCTAAGAGATAATTTCCACAAGAAAAAAGACATGAAAAGCTATAGAAAGTGGACGAATAAAACTAAGCATCTGATAGATAAGGCAAAAGAGAACTGCTATAAACAGGCTATTAATGAAAGTAAGAGTACCAAAACATTGTGGAAGCATCTAAAAGAGTTGAACCCACCCAAGAACAGTTGTCTTCCCCCTAGAATCCACAAGTACAGATTTGTTTGCAGGTGATGCAACCTTGCATACATCTAGTTCTGATACTGAAGTTATCCAAACAAGATTAAACTCAGACCTTATTAGAGTCCAAAACTGGGCACAATAAAATAGGATAGTAATTAATGAAGGTAAAAACTAAATGTATGATTCTGGGGATGACACAAAAGCAACACAAGTCAGGGAACCCAAAACTATCTCTTGCAATAAATAATCATTCATTAGAAAATGTCAATCATGAAAGGCTTGTAGGTGTGATCATAGATAATAATTTATTATGGAATGACCATATTGATAAGCTTTGTAAAACATTGTCATCCAAAATTGCCCTTCTCAGCAGAATCAAGAAATATTTACCTATGGAAACTTGCAATCTATACTACAAGTCATATATTCGTCCAACAATGGATTACTGTTCTAATGTATGGGGAAACTGTGCTAAATCTGAGCTTGACAGGATTTATAAACGCCAGAAACGAGCAGCACGTGTAATTTTAGATACATCTGTTGATCATCCCTCAAAAGTATTATTTTCAGAACTCAAATGGTTCACAATATATGACAGGATAGATTTTCACAAGGCAGTTCTTTTATATAAATGTCTACATGGAACTGCACCAGAGTATCTTCAGGACTCATTCAGGCCTTTTTCAACACAATACCAGTTGAGATTAATCTCACATGGAAACCTTCTAGTACCAAAACCAAGAACAGAGCAATTCAAAAAGAGTTTTCAATACTCTGTTACAGTTCTGTGGAATAAGCTTCCACTACATGTAAATCGGCTGAAAATATTAGAGTATTTAAGAAGAGATATCATGAGCATGCATGTGTTTCTAATAGATAATGGAATTTAGTATTTTAATACTAAACATGCTAATATAAGCACTAATTATTGCTTCTTCACACAAAGTGCATTGTTATACTCTCATTAAGAGGGCCTCAGTGGAAAATAGTCCTTGACTAATGAGTCACCCTCTATAAATCAAGCATTATTATTATCATTATTATTATTATTATTATTATTATTATTATTATTATTATTACCAATTGCAGTGTGTGTGCAATGCTGATCTGGCCAATCATCGAAAAATGTCAAGATCATGTTGTTTTTTTTATCCATTTGCATTCACTGTTGCAACAATTTTGTGAACTGATATTTGCCACTCATTGGCAGAATCCTCCAAGCGGATTCCAGCTGCATCTCATAATCTATCCAATGAGCTGTCATGCACATATTTGCGATATTCTGTATGGATGTCTACATATCAGTTGTGAATGCAATGTACTCATAACCCATTGCATGCAAAGTTATTTAAATAATGTTGCAGTTGTTGCTCAGCATCCAACTTTATAATCAGTCTCTAAATTGTTTTGTCAGACTCATTTCCTCTGTGCTGATTGGCCTGCAAGCCTGTGCAAAAAGTAGTGATTATCCTGTCAATTTCCATTTCTCTTAATGTTGAAAATTTTAGCTTTAGGGGCCAACAAAAAATGCAGTGCTTGGTGTGCTGTTGCCTTTGCTACTAGTGTTGTCACATCTATATTATGGGTTCCAAAATGATGGTGTTGCACAGTACACATGTTACTATCTTTAGTGGATAATGTAATTTCACAGAGGATGCATTGAGCACTATGTTTATTCAGTCATGTAGCATATGCTCCCACCTTCGATGTTTACCCATATTTTTTAAAACAAGGGCTTTTAAATTGATACACTGTCCTCGCTGAATATGATAGTGTGTTATGATTGACTAATAATAGAACATGTCACGTGCTTTCCTGTGTAGTGATTAGAGCGTGGTTAAGTGGAAGCAGGAGGTCATGGGTTCGATCCCCGGCCGAGTCATACTGACTGACTAGTCATGTCTGTTTCAAGTTAATCATCAAAGTAATTTCAGAGAAGTAGCAATATTACAGACATTCTGCAAATGGACTGCTGGACAATATATGATGGACAACATGTTATCTCATAAGCACGACAGGTCAATGGTCAGTAGAGCTAACAAGAAGAAGTGGTATGCTCTTGAAATATCTTGAATGTTCCCTTGCAATAGTAAATGGCAGATCACATGAAATGTTTACTCAGCAACAACATTGTGATATGCTAGTTTTTGAGAAAGATGCAAGTCAGCAAAACTTGCACACATATTTTGTGTTCACAACTCTGCCATTTTATGACTTATGAGCACATTTAAACAAAGAAATGTTAAGCACAGTGGCTGCCATGAAAAGAGATAGTTCTTTAATGTCAGGAGAGATTGTCAACTTTGAGAGTGGTTTAGTGAACAGATGAAAGAGTTTGCGAAAGATTGTAGATGACTGCAACCAATATGCACCTGACAAATCATCCATATGAACAGTTCAGCTCTAACTGCATGTTTGTATGTCAAGAAACCCCAAGATTTGGAAGACACTGCCGACTTACAGAAAATACTGTTTGAGTATATGTAAGCAAATGAGATATCTCATGGCTGAAAAATATTGGAATTATATATTAATATCTTTCACTTACATCCATGCTGGTATTATTTGTTATAACTGTATGAGGTTGTGGAAGACCATCTTTGCTAGCCAAGATTATGATAACCCTATCTACACTTTGGAAGATCAAACAGCTATATTGGTGCTTTGTACTAGCAACATCTATTGCATTTCATGTGTTGTCTCCCTTAGTATATAATGGCAACTAACAAATAGTGTAGTGCACTGTACATCCACCAAAAATGGTGCAATTGACCTGAAATAGACTCTTTGTAAGTTTATAATTTGAGTTATGACTATGTACCAGAGGGAACCATTACAGGTGTATTACAAGTGTGTTGTTGTAGTAGTAGGGTTTAATGCCATTTTCAGCACAAGATAGGCTATACATGGCAGCCAGTATTAATGGTGGGGAAAGAACCAGGGAAAGCCCTGGAAAGAACCACCCACCCGTGAGAAGCTACTGGCAACCTTTCTCACATACCTACATTGGCCGAATCGGAGACTCGAACTCACGCAAAGGTAAAATGGCAGTGATCCGTAATGGAGAGCGCTTTAGACCACTCGGCCACTCGGGGCCCCCTTACAAGTGTGTGGTTGACTACTCCGGTGGCCTAGTGGTTAGAGCATTGCTTTGATGTGTGAGGTTGTGGGCTTGATTCCTGGCCAAGTCAGACCAAAGACTTACAAAATTAGTACTAATAGCTGCCTCACTTGGCACTCAGCATTAAGAGGTTAGTGTTAGGACTGGTCGGATTGGTGTCAGTTTAATGTGACTGGGAGAAACATCATGCTACATATCTGTGGCATGATGACCCAGTTCTGGACATATATAAACTGCCACACAGCATACATCATAGTGATATGACTGAAAAATTGTTAAAGCTATGATAAAATCAATATCAGAAATTATGGGTATATTTGAGTGAAAGGTATTTATTCAAATATGCAACAACACTGGAAAAGTGCTTATTTATCAGTCCATTCAAGTTTTGTGTGCTACCCTTGTCTTGATCACATAGGAACAGTGTTCAAATTTGATCAACTTAATTTTGATTGGATGCAGTGGGTGTGAATAGGGTTATATGAACCCTGGCTAGTGAATATGGTGGATGACCAGCACAGAAACAGACCAAAATTACAATGAGATAGTTCCCATGTTTTGGGGGTTGCATCACAGTTTATTGAGTGGTAACTCTCTTTGAAATTGATATAAAAATATACTGCATGAAGTACCATTTACAAGTCCAACTACAAACTGCACAGACCCTGATCTGCATGTTCATTAAGCTGCAGCAGATCTTTGTTGTTTGCAGTTTGACTTAACTTATAAGCAAGTTTATATGGTGTCATACAATTCCCATACCAAACAGCATCCAATGTGCAAAGGCTGAAGAGCTGTTTTGCTTGCAAATAGTGTGAAAGTAAAGACAGACAGACAGACAGAAATGGTAATTGCTATAAGACTACTGCATCTTGATGTGGGGTACTAACAGTGAAGTATAATGAAAATATTTTCATTATATTTTTTTATATTTTCAGCATTTTTTTATGTTTTATTAAATTTCATGGTTTTTGTTTTTTGTTTTTTTCTGTTGTCATCATTACTGATAGCGCTTAGAGCGTCTAAAGATTATGCGCTAAACAAAGTCCTCATTATTATTATTATTATTATTATTATTATTATCATCATCATCATGATACAAAACAAGGGACGTAAATCTTATGCAGCATGACAAATACTACAAAATAAGATTGACTGAGGGACAAGGTACTAACCTGTAATTCCTGGGATACACTGACATATGTAACCAAATGCATTAGCAAAGGAAACATTCCCAAATCCTGGATATTTATTAGGATACAGGGTGGTGTTTGACTTCTGGAGACAGGTTCCATTATAATGGCAGGTATTGCTTGCACATTCATCAATGTCAATGGAACAAGTTTGGCCGTTATAGCCTTGGTAGCACAAGCAATTAAAATCCTGGTGGAAATAAAACCAATTTAGTAAACATCAAAATAAAATTTTCATTCCATCTATTTGTACTATATGAGTATCAAATTTTGTGGTCTTATGGACACTATTTTCTTCACTGTTTACATTCATTGATGCAGATTTGGATTGCAATATTCTCAGCCTTTCTGTCACATGTAAAAAATATACCTCAGATATAAATAGTGACCACTCTGAATTCCCCATACCACTATAATTCAAATGACCTCAGCCAATCTGTTATGCACTATTAAACACCTCTGATGTAAATTTTTCTGAATGGTCCCCAGCCTTACAACTGGAATATTCTCGGCCTTTCCATTACATGCTAGAAAAGAAATAATTCAGTAAATGAAAGCAACTTTTATGTCAAGCCTATTTTGGCTGCTGTGAACATAATGCTAGTTTTCATCAAAAGATAGACCATACATGGCAGCCAGTATATCTGGTTGAGGAAGTACCTGGGAAAATGCCTGGGAAGAACACCCAACCCAATGGAAGCTACCAGCAAGCTATCTCACCTAACCACATCAGCTGAGTGGAGGTCCAAACCCACAGAGACAATTAACGAGATGTCAATTAGCTGAAAAGGTGACAACCTTGAGTGGAGGTTCTAACCCACAAAGACAATTAATAAGATGTCAATCAGCTGTAAAGGTGACAATATTGAGTGGAGGTTCCACACAACACAGATAATTGATGAGATGTCAGTCACCTGTCAAGATGACAGCCTTGGATTGAGGTTCAAGCCACACAGACAATTAATGTGATGTCAGTCAGCTGTAAAGGTGACAGCCTTTGACCACTCGACTGTCAAGGGCCCCTGTCATCAAGACCAAGATTCCCATTACATCATAGTAGCTTCACTGATGTCATCCTGACTTGATGACATGTCATTACTAAAACCACATAAGCAGCAATCGGAAGCTAATGAAATTGAATAATTTCTAAAGTGTTGAATGCAAAATTGCAGTAATAACATTGAAAATTGAAAATGCTTGTACTTAATTTATGGTTGAATACTGTGTGTTATTTTTAACACCTATGTCTTTATGAGGTCTTGTTGTTGTAGGGTTTAATGCCATTTTTCAGCACAAGATAGGCTATACATGGTGGCCAGTATTATTGGTGGAGGAATAAACTGGGATAACCCCATAATGAACCACTGACCAATGATAAGCTACTGGCAAGCTTTCTCACATACCCACACTGGTCGAATCTGAGACTCGAACCCTACGTGGGTGAGGTGAGAGGTGAGATGGCAAAGATCCCTAATAGAGAGTGTTTTAGACAACTCGACCGCTATGAGGTCCTGTTATTTCCATATTTAGTTAGATGTTCATGCACCAAACACTTGCCAACTGGAAATGCATGTATTTGATTGCCTTAGAGTTTTTCAGAGAGTCAAAAAACAACAAATATGGATATTCCAATTTTGGGATCCCACCATACAATGTTGAGGAAAATAAATGCTTGTGAACAAAACTAAATGTTTTGCTGCAATACATGTATAAGGTAAAGAGGCAATGTTTCTTAAAATGCTCCAAAATATAAAATCAAAGAATTGTGTATGTATATTAAGACAAGTGTGGACAGGAATGAAAACAAGTGTGGACAGGAATTATGATAATTGTAGACAGATATTACGACAAGCACGGAGGGGTTTTATGACAAAGGTTGACAGATATTGTGACACATATGGATAGGTAGGATTCGAATTAGGACAATTGTGGATGTATATTAAAACAGGTGTGGGTGGGTATTAAGACCAGTGTGGATGCGTATTAAGACAATTGTGGATGGATATTAACATGAGTGTGGATAGATTTTAAGATAAGTGTGGACAGATACTAAGATGAGGATAGATATTAAGACAAGAGGATAGATATTAAGACAAGTGTGGATGGGTTTTGTAGTCAAAATAGGTGACATCCTATTCTAATAAAAATAAGTTACCTTCAACTTATTAGGTTTTCATGCCACCCAAACACATCAAACTAACAGTCTGGGTGAAGCATGATGCCAAGAGTGAACATAGATTAATTATACTCGCTGATTTTAACATTTTTATCTTTTTTCCTAGGGCTGCCTGGGAAAATCATAGATGCTTTATGAAAAGATTTAACAGAAATATCATTCAAAGATGTATTGTTAACAAGAGATGTAAAAGTATATCACTTAACTGGAATGGCAGGTACTTCCTGCATGATAAACTGTCATGTGCATTATTGAAATATTTACAAGTTTTGTCAATGTTGACAGGCAACTAAAATATGCCATTTACACTCATAAACACTGCAGCCTTATGTACATTTACACTCATATAAATAATGCAGCCTTTATGTACATTTACACTCATAAACACTGCAGCCTTATGTACATTTGCAAGAGCCATTACTGGGCTAGTTTACAAGAACTTAAGGCCACTTGTCCAAAGAACAGGAACATTAAAAAATCTATTTTTTCCTTTTATAAATTCACATTCCAGTGAATATGACAATTTCCTTTAGTTTCAAACTATGTCTTTTGTTAAAAAAGTCATGACATGACTAGTTTTCCAATTTCAAAGACTTCTCTGTGGAATAGGAACAGAAAAAAACTGACTTGACCATTAACACTACTAACTGTGATGTTCCAGTGAACAAGCCTATGATACTGAACACAGTTAATTGGTAAATTAATGTACACATCACATAAAGTTAATCTGAACAAAGTCTATAAATCTTACTTAGATCATTTTCACAATTGGTTCCATTGTAAAGATGTGAACATTCACAGGTGTAGTTTCCGTTGTTATCATGACACGTCCCTCCATTAAGGCATGGTTGGCTGTAACACACATTTGTGTTGACAGGATCTGAAAGGTACTAAATGACATCAAAATAATAATATAAATTGTTGCCATGTCTTGATACAGTACAAATCATAAAAGTATAAGTTGATGTTTATCAACTAACATAAATAATGTTATAATTTGCAACCAACAATAAACAGCGTAAACTCCGATACCCCATAAACAACATAGGTCTGATGCCAGGATAATGTGACTGGGTGGGACATCATACTACATGTCTGCAGCATGATGGTCCAGTGCAGACATCACAATACACTGTCACACTGCAGATATCACATTGCAGCCAAAAAGGAGCTATTAAAAAAAACTTTAAATTTTCAAGTGCGCTTGTTTATTGAAATACATGTTACATCACCCACCTCCTGTGCTTCATTTTCATTTCTGAAGCAATGAGGCATTTATATGAATACTTGTTTATATATTGTGTATTTGTGTATGAATGTGTGTATGCATGTTTGACCATATTATTATTAGCTTGTTATTAGCTTGTATTTTAGTTGTACAGAATAGAGAGCCTCAATTTAGATTAGTTTCTCATTTGTGACTAATTGAGCCACTTTCTAAAAGAAAATTTTATTATTTTGTTATTATTAGTAGTAGTAGTACAAATGTAGTAATATTAAATGAGAAAAATTTTAAAGCTACATTAAAAATCAAAGAAACACACTAATAAATATTCTTCAAAGCTGATAACTAAGTAAGTATTCCAGATTCATACAAGGTGCTCTTGAAGCCTTCAATATTAGTACAAGTTCTGGATATGGATCAAGCAAAGAACTTGAAGTACTGGGAACCTTAATTTTCTAGTGTGACCAGAACCAGGACCTAAACCTTGAAGCAATGGGCAGCTTATTTTCCATTGCCATGTGGTAAAAAACCTCCAAGCATGTTGTTGTATCTGAGGCCAAAGTGTTGGAATATGGTTTCTGAAAGCAAGACATTTACAAGCACTATAAGTTCAAAAAATATATTTTGTCTTATAATTCAACTTCTGATCCTGCCCATAACATTGGCCAGATTTCATGGATTTCTATTAAAAGAGATTGTGGGTCATTTGTAGCACCTGATAGGCCACCTGTATATTTGGTAAAGACAGATCCTGGGATGAACCCATAGAATGCTACTGGTCAGCTTTTACACATATCCACATAGGTTGATGCAAGACATAAACGCTTGCAGACACAGGTGAGATGTGAGGGACCTGTATAGCTTACACTGATGGCATTATAATAAGGGAATTTGTATTATGTAATTAATTCTATGCTAGACAAACTATGTACTTAATTCTATGCTAGACAAACTATGTACTTAATTCTATGCTAGACAAACTATGTACTTAATTCTATGCTAGACAAACTATGTACTTATTGATATGGTAGACAAATCATGTACTTCATTATATGCTAGACAAACTACTAAACAGTATACTCTATAGCTTACACTGATAGCATTATTATGAGAGAATATTGTATCATATTTGTTTTGTTTTTGTAGAGTTTAACGCCATTTTCAGCACAATATAGGTTATACATGGCGGCCAGTATTATTGGTGGAGGAAGAACCCGAGAAAACCCCTGGAAAGAACCACCAACCCTCGAGAAGCTACTGGCAAGCTTTCTCACATTACTACATTAGCCGAATGTTAGACTCAAATCCATGCAGACAGAGGTGAAATGGCATTGATCCGTAACAGAAAGCGCTTTTGGACCACTTGGCCACTTGGGCCCACAAATATTGTATCATGTACTCTATTATATGGTAGACAAATCATGTACTTCATTCTATGCTAGACCAACTGTTATTAGACAGTTATAATAAGGGAATATTGTATGATGTACTTCATTATAAGGTGGTCTTGCTATTACATACACTAGCTCATATTGAGAGCATTATAATCATAGGATACAGAACTAGTACAGTACCTCCCACTATAAAGGCAGTATAATCTGTGGCTTATAGTGAATGCATCAAGTTAGGATACTGCATCATTTATATCATTATAAGATGGTTTCAACATAAGGCAGTATACTCTGGTACAGCAATATAATAAGGGAGCACTGTAGAATGTATGTCATTATAAGCTGGTCCCACTAAACTGTGGCTGCCTTGGAGGGCATTATATTGAGGGAATATTGTACCATGAGATTTATCTTCTATTGCCAGAATGGTTTGATAACAGTCCTATAGTGTAGACTGTGCCAAAATCTTTGGAATTTCAACCTGTTCCCGGACAATGGTGTTGCATGTCAATGAGTTGAGGTGATTCTGCCTAAATTTCCAAACAATTGAGTCATTTGTCAGACATAGCTAAGAATTGCCTTGTATGATCAATGTGTCAAGTGTCAAAATATTCTACGTACATTGTGCTATTTCCATCCCCAACCCCACCCCACCCTGAGTAGCCCATATTCAAAACCTGGAAACTATTGAGTTCCCCACCCTAAGCCATGTATACACTATACCATAACTAGGCATGAAATGTCAACATTATACAAGTAAATGATACTGGCAGCAGGATTCTTCTCCATGGCCTTTTAAAAAATCCAAGATAAGGCCAAAGGCTGCACCAATAAAACAAATAGCATAAGCATGCATCACATTTCCTAGGCAGTAGTCTACATTTATTTTGTCACTAAATCCTGCAATGTTTGGAGAAAAAAAAAATCTAAATTGCGGGAGTAATTTCTACCTATAATTTATAGTACTATAATATATTTGCCATATCTCTATTACAGTAAGGCTCCCTGTTGTAAATTTAGCCTATTGAAGACTCCACCCTAGCTATGACAGACTTGTATAGACAATTGACTATGTCCTTTCCTTGCAACATATGCATAATTGAACAAAAGTCCTAATTAAGCAAGAAGATAAAGCCAGCAGACTGGTATTTATTTCTCAAAATAATCAGCCATGAAACACTGTCTCTGCTCCACTTAATTTAATCTTGACCATGTGACACAGTCAGATAATGACCAAGACCTGTAAAACAATGGCTGCATCTTTGCAGACAAAGTCCTGGCCCTCGTATCCTGAATTTACCATACAAACCCATTTCTGAGTGACCAAGTTATTTTATTGCAAACATGCAGTGTTATAATTTAAGTGTAGCTTAACTGTCATTAACTAGCTGCACCTTAAGTGTCAAGTATTAGTACAATTTGTCATTTTAAAATTTTGAAAAGATGGAAAGGATTTCCTGTTGGTCAGCACATTTTTTGGTATGTAGTTTGGTGTTTCACAGTAAAGCAACACAAGTAGGCTATCTAGTGCCAAATTAATTGGAGTAAAGGGTCTAAATCAAGGACATTTTATGGTAACTGACTGTTGATCCAATGGTAAGGAAAACGAAGTCGCCCTTTCAGTCATAAGTCAACTCTGCTAACCACTTAGTCATTGTAACTTCTTGATAAAGTAGCGACTGCAATTGTTACTATGGAGATATGAATACATGCCTATCCAATGCATAGTCTTTTTGTTTTAACAATCAAACATACCATTGCAAGTATCTTTGCCTTTAAGTTTAAAATTTGCATATAAATATGAATGGACAATGATAAAAGGGATGTAATCCAAAGTGTTTGTGATTTGGATTTTTTTATGTAACTTTAATGATTTTTCAGTCATATCGCCACAATGTCTGCATTATGGCAGTTTACAGTGATGTTTAGCACTGGGGCATATTGCCATGCATATGTAGCATGATATCTCACCCAGTCACATTATCTTGAAACCAGGCCGACCAGTCATTACATTAACCACTTAACACTGAGTGCTTAGTGAGGCAGCTGAAAGTACCATTTTTATCAGTCTTTGGTATGACACAGCCGTGATCTGTAATCCAAGGTCTATTAACCATATAATGTTCATTCTGGCTACATAAAGTAATGCTGCACGAAACACATTTCATGAACAATTACTTTTAAAATAGCAACATAATTGAAATTTCAATACATGTGGCTCTAACAGATTCTTGTCAGGGACTCAAATAAATATTATTCATTTAGTACAAGCTGGCCAACAGTCTAACAAACAGTAGATGTCACATATCTAAACCACATAGAAAAGTATAAACAGATCAAAGATCAGACTAAAAGATGTTACAATATGTATACCACATAGAAATGTATCTATAAACAGATCAATTAAAAGATGTTACAATATGAAAATTATGAACTAACCAATTGTCACAATATCTTCAGCACATTAAAGAAAGTAAGGGGATCAAATGAATGTGTGAAGATTCTGGATGTTGTCCCTGTAACACTGACCTTTTATCCTCTAGCTCTGGAATCTTCATACATGAGAGCAGTCAAAAGAAACATTTTGATGAAAAAGGACTGAACCTTACTGGGAAGAAATAATTAACTAGGGGCAGTACAATAAAATGCAAGCCAGTCTAAAATTTCAGGTGATTTGTAATATCATGGACCCTAAGTAAAATCATGAATTGTAAAATAGGCAAATATTTGTGCATTCCACAAAAGATCATCCTTAAATTGTTATTTGTTTGGAACATACAAACATACACCCACACACACCCCCCAATCATGCATGCATGCATGCATGCATGCATGATGCATACATACATACATACATACATACATACATACATACATACATACATACATACATACATACATACATACATACATACATATGCACTGTGCAACTGGGGATATATTGTAAATTAATGTAAGTTTAAAACTTCCATAATAAAGAGACATGGCTTCTGTCAATCACCATGTCATGCATGTGATAAGAGAGCCATAAGTTTTTGGAATATCACTTTTCAAACATTGTAAAACATTTGACAAGGAAATTAAGATTGCTAGACAAATATATCTACCTCACTATATACCAACATCAGTGAGAACCAATCATGTCCATATCAGGGCTGCTCCATGTACTACATGGTACATGTATGTTGAATCACCACACAGCTGTAACTTAAATGCAGAAATAGCAGCGGAAAATAATGTCACAAATGTAACTATTACCATACCATACATACCTGTTTTTAAGTCAAGGTACACAGCAAACAACACAGACCCAGATCTACCACTGGATAGTTTGATGGCAGATCATGGTGTGTCGTTTGTTTTACTTATTGCTTAGACCCAGATCTGTTAATGCACTACTGTATGACAAATATTGGTCTTTACAGTTCAATGTGAGACTCAGACCTATAAGTAATTATACATGGTATGGGACTCAGACCTATAAGTAATTATACATGGTATGGGACTCAGACCTATAAGTAATTATAGATGGTATGGGACTCAGACCTATAATTATACATGGTATGGGACTCAGACCTATAAGTAATTATAGATGGTATGGGACTCAGACCTATAAGTAATTATACATGGTATGGGACTCAGACCTATAAGTAATTATACATGGTATGGGACTCAGATCTAAAAGTAATTATACATGGTATGGGACTCAGACCTATAAGTAATTATACATGGTATGGGACTCAGACCTATAAGTAATTATACATGGTATGGGACTCAGACCTATAAGTAATTATACATGGTATGGGACTCAGACCTATAAGTAATTATACATGGTATGGGACTCAGACCTATAAGTAATTAAAGATGGTATGGGACTCGGACCTATAAGTAATTATACATGGTATGGGACTCAGATATACATGGTATGGGACTCAGACCTATAAGTAATTATACATGGTATGGGACTCAGACCTATAAGTAATTATACATGGTATGGGACTCAGACCTATAAGTAATTATACATGGTATGGGACTCAGACCTATAAGTAATTATTGATGGTATGGGACTCAGACCTATAAGTAATTATACATGGTATGGGACTCAGACCTATAAGTAATTATACATGGTATGGGACTCAGACCTATAAGTAATTATACATGGTATGGGACTCAGACCTATAAGTAATTATACATGGTATGGGACTCAGACCTATAAGCAATTATACATGGTATGGGACTCAGACCTATAAGTAATTATAGATGGTATGGGACTCAGACCTATAAGTAATTATACATGGTATGTGACTCAGACCTATAAGTAATTATACATGGTATGGGACTCAGACCTATAAGTAATTATACATGGTATTGAACTCAGACCTATAAGTAATTATACATGGTATGGGAGCCCAGAGTGGCCGAGTTGTCTAAAGCACTGTCCGTTACGGACCACTGCCATCTCACCTCTGTCTGCGCGTGTTCGAGTCTATGATTCGGCAAATGTAGTTATGTGAGAAAGCTTGCCAGTAGCTTCTCGTGGGTCGGTGGTTCTTCCCAGGCGTTGCCCGGATTCTTCCTCCATCATTAATACTGGCCGCCATGTATAGCCTATATTGTGCTAAAAAATGGCATTAAACCATAAAAAACAAACAAAACATAGATGGTATGAGCAATCATGCAGTAACTGTTTGCCGGAGATTATGGTACAGACACAGTAAAATTTGTTCCATCAGTGTTCATCACATACCAGTACTTTTCAACTTTTGCATTTGCTTTGATTAATTTGATCAATATCTTACCTGTTAGGCAGTTGTTTTCACTCTTTTGGCATGGTGTATTACTCCAATACACATTGTTTACAGTTAATGAATTATTTACAAATATCATGTTAGGTCCCTCCATAATGCATCCAGTGTATCCTTGTCCAACATTGAGCCCCAAACTGTTTGATAGATTTACATTAAATAAGTACGTCCTGTAGGTAGAATTAGCAATAATCTCACTTTTTAGTTGTGTATGTCCCTGAGAAATATTCAGGAACAAATTTCCAAGGTAATACTGTAAATCCACTGTATACCATGCATTATTATTTAAATTTTGAACAACAGGAACTGTCAAACTTGTAGTTTGAACAAGACACTGGAATTGCAATGTTCCATTTGTTATTTCCAATTGCAGAAAGTCTCCACTTGTTCCATTTTGGTAGAGTATTTCACCACCCAAACAAGCTCGAAAAGAAAATCCAGTCAACTTTTGAAGGTTCCATGATGTATTTACCAGGCGGACATAGGAATTTTCTGATCTGTTAAAAATCCATAATTCTGACCTGTGTCACCGGTCACTTAACCGGCCAGCAGAAACAGAAAAACTATTTCTGAAAAAAGAAAAGAAAATAGATTAATCTAAATGGATCAAATGCATAAATACCAACAAACAAAAGATAAGTTACCTATCACTGCCTTTCCCATGGCCAGTTGTTATGCCACCCAGCCACCCAAGCCTTTCTGCACTGGATCACACAATTAAACAATGCATATTCATAGTTTGATGTGTATGTAGGTGTTCACTGGTGCACAGGGAAGATTTTCATCCAAAACGTCAAAGCCTGAACATTTCCTTTCTTTCTTAAATTTTCACTTATCACCTAATTTGTTTTAAGCATGAGGCATAAAAGAATAGCTGTTGAAACACTGGCATTAAATTTTCCCCATTTTTACAATAAAACTGCATGTTATCCCCAGTATCTCGAAATAATGTACCATAATCTTACAAAATAAAAGAGGCAGATGTAAAAATGTAATGTTTACTGTGGGTTTTTAAAAATACATTATTCCACTTCAAAAGTAAATTATTCTGACAATATGAGTTACAAATGCAAAGACATCCAAATGTACATTAGAGAATTAAGGCAAGAAGAGTTATGCCCCTTCCTACTGAGTGACCATCATAGGTTAAGCAGTAAAAATACTTTTACCATATTTTTGAAAAACTTTTGCTTTACAATTGTAATCGGGATGGAACTGTAGTTACATTTATATAATGTTTGAAAAGCCACCATTTTTATTGAAAAACTAACCACAAAACATATTTTGCAATGTGTAACAAACTGAAAATATAGGATTTGTTTAAAAATAGCTAGACCTTTTAATAATATAGAAGATTTTGACAGTCATATACTGATTATTCCCACTATGAAAACAATTTCATATGGACAATGTTCTTTTGCATACCAGGGCCTAGAAGTATGTAATGAATTGCCCATTGAAATTAGACACAAAGACAGTTATCCCTTTCAAGAGTACTCTTAAAACTCACCTTTTTCAACTGCATGAACAAACTTAAAGACCTAATAATGTTTCGTACCTAAAATATTTTCAGCATTTTTTATGTTTTCCAATTTCATGGTTTTGTTTTTTCTGTAGTCGTATCATTATTGATGTAAAGCGCTTCGAGCTTCCAAAGATTAGACGCTATACAAAGTCCTCATTATTATTATTATCATTATTATTATTATTATTATTATTTACACTATCAGGTAAACTATACATGTTTTTTAAAAGCATTTGTTAAATTGACACACTGCCAAATGTTGAAGTCAAATTAGATCATGAAACTGGAAAGCACCTGTATTTTGACAATTGGAATATTAACAAACATTAGAGTAGGCCTTCATGTTTGCTGGTGATCATAGAGACATTTTAATTATTTATGGAAATAAAATGATTTCTGTGGTGTCATATTGTAAATAACCAGTTTTATTTAGGACCAAATAAACATTATTAGATGAATTTTGCTGCCATGTTAATATAGTCATCCATACAAGGAGTAATAATATAAAAAAATTAACCAGTAGAGCATAAAATTGGCCCTGAAAAGAATACAATGCAACCTGACGTAATGGTGAATATTTATTGAAGCATTTAATAAATCCATGATATGAGTGCCTGTGATTATTATCAGATTTCCCTATTGTAAGGCTTTAATACTGGGATTCAATGTTCTAATACTCAAATAACCACCCTGTCTGGGAAAAAAATATGACATTTAATCTGCATTTTGTTGTACCTTTTTCCTATTTTGGAATAAAATGTAGCACCCATTTGTAATGATGATTTCATCTCTTTTTTTTTGCATTTCTAGCAAATACATCAGTGATCAATGATGGTCAACTGTGCACTCTTTTTTTTGGGGGGGGGGGGGGTTCCCATGCTAAGTAAAATTATAATGATATTTCTATCTGCCAATGAAACTGACTGACCTCTTCAGCACTGAGCATGCTCCATTGAGGAAATTTCAGATGTGCTTGATTCAGTCAGTTTATAATCCCCAGTAATTATCAGCTTCAATCATTATGTACAGGTGGCTTTTTTTTATCACAGGTGCAGGTGAGGAATTTTCTTGTACCAAAGAGGAACACTATGGGACAGCTTAAAATTAACCCTGCATCATATTAGTGGTAGAGCAATTTGTTTTGAGAGAAAAGGAGATATATAAGTATACTCCCCACAATAGACAAATAAATGGTTGGGGAGGTATATAAGTATACTCCCCACAATAGACAAATAAATGGTTGGGGAGATATATAAGTATACTCCCCACAATAGACAAATAAATGGTTGGGGAGATATATAAGTATACTCCACACAATAGACAAATAAATGGTTGGGGAGATATATAAGTATGCCGAAAAATTGTTTGTACAAAAGACTCGTAAAAACAAGTTTATGTTGAAATAATTTGAATAAACAAAGTAATAACCGATAAGAAAGTTATTCAGTAGCAGTGGGAAAATGGAGCAAATGGAAAGATAATTATGTATGTACCAAGATGTAAATGACGTTTATGAATAAATTTGCAATGTGCATGACAACAATACCCGCTCGCATATCAAACTTTCGCCAAGAAAGCAAAAATAGTTACGTATATTCAGTTGAAATAAATTTGTTATTATAACTAAAACAAAACTTTTATTGATTAATGTTTCATTTAGACGAAGATATTTAATGTTTTGAAGAATGTAGCTTTCTTACTACGTACATTACATATACATGTACTTCTCACAATAAATTTAGCCCCCCTCTGGAACGGTCACCCGCTTTATAAGGCCACTTTCCCGGTGCAGCAGGGGTGGCCGTATAAGAGGGGGACTACTGTAGTATAAAAATGGCAATAATAGAGCTCACAATGCAATGAAGCCAGATGTTCAAATATTACTGTGTTGGCGATACATTTTTTATCCTCCATATTTCTTATTTCTATATAACATTAAATCTTTTGTTATGTTTATTGAATTTATATTTAATTAATTTGTTTCTTTGTTTGTAAGTTTTAATTTTTTATTCATTCCATTACATGCTATGGTAATTTGACATTTTTTAGAAATTTTTTCCAAAAATTCAGTTCAGTTTTTGGTAAACACTAGTAGTGGAAACTTTGTATCTAATGCTGACCTAGATTTGAGTTGAAGTAAACAACTTTTTAAAATTTTGTTTTATTCCTTCACAGAGTATTTTTATTAGTGAAATTGAGGTAAAACTTTAAGAACGTGACAAATAACATAGCAATTATTTAAACCCCATGGTTTTACGGGAAGATTGACCCTCATCCGTGCATCTGTTTTGTGCAATAGCCAGATTTAATATTGATGTATTGAGAAATAATTGTATTCTTGCCTTAAGAATTAAGATGTCAAAGTGTTTGTTTTTAGTTTAAGTTTTAATCAAATTATTTGGATTCTAAGAGTTTTTTTTTCCCTGGAAATACTTTTGCACTAAATTAATTCTTGAACAAAGACAGTTATCAAAATCTACAAAATTCGAGCACAGAAATATTATTTTCAACAAGAACTGTTGACACATCAATACGACACAGACCCCAGCGTATGTCATCACCTTCCATTTTGGATTTCACTGGGATTTCTAACTCAGTTTCATTAGAACACTTTATTACTAGAACTTTTATATTTTATTTCTTGGATTATTCTTAGATTATTTTTGGATTTGATTTGTAAAGACAAAAGTTCTTTTTTTCTCCTTCTTACCTTGTTTTTCTATGACAATAAATTGCATGTATTTGTTAAATTTTTGCAAAGCTTGTTGTCTTCACAATTTTTTTGTTTCTGGTTTAAAGAGCCTAAATAAATGACATATTGCTTTCATCAAGTGTTGGTTAGTGTTGATGATTTTGCCAATTTTATATGCATGGTTTGGTACATGATTTTGTCAATTTTATATGCATGGTTTGGTACATGATTTTGTCAATTTTATATGCATGGTTTGGTACATGATTTTGTCAATTTTATATGCATGGTTTGGTACATGATTTTGCCAATTTTATATGCATGGTTTGGTACATGATTTTGTCAATTTTATATGCATGGTTTGGTACATGATTTTGTCAATTTTATATGCATGGTTTGGTACATGATTTTGCCAATTTTATATGCAAGGTTTGGTACATGATTTTGCCAATTTTATATGCATGGTTTGGTACATGATTTTGTCAGTTTTATATGCATGGTTTGGTACATGATTTTGCCAATTTTATATGCATGGTTTGGTACATGATTTCGCCAATGTTATATGCATGGTTTGGTACATGATTTTGCCAATTTTTTATGCATGGCTTGGTAAATGATTTTGCCAATGTTATATGCATGGCTTGGTACATGATTTTGCCAATGTTATATGCAAGGTTTGGTACATGATTTTGCCAATTTTATATGCATGGTTTGGTACGTGATTTTGCCAATTTTATATGCATGGTTTGGTACATGAATTTGCCAATTTTATATGCATGGTTTGGTACATGATTTTGGCAATTTTATGTTGGGTTTGGTACATGATTTTGCTGACAATGCCTCTCAGATATTCTTTGAAAAGATGTAATTCATTCCATCTTGAAGCCATTTACTGTTGATTAAAAACTACTGCTGAATGAGCAAAACTGTTTAAGTAATTTCTGGAAGCAAATATGAAAAATGTCTCCAATAATAACCTGTCTATTTATTCAAATACGATGACAAAATGTCTGCAATGGCAAGCCCATGCTGATTAGGGTTGAACAAATTTTGTATCCAGAGCAAAAATGCTACCAGAATGTTACATCTGAGCTAACAAGTTTAATTCTGGGTTCCCGGTGGGGGCTACCATATTTGTTTTTATATTGCCTAGCAGAAAGGCTTCATGATCTAAAAACCTGCTAAACATGTTTTAAAACCCCATTAAAATATGAAATAAAACAGAAGAATGACTCATAGAAAATTAGCTAAGTCTTAATCCTAACAGTTTTATACGAAAGTGGCTTCTCAAGATTAAATATTTAGCTGGGATACCAAGTTATCTTCTTGGAAGCCTGATGTACAGTAATCTACCAATGTTGAGTTCAAGTCCACCATTCTTAGCTCAAAGCCTACTACCTGCGTATTTATAAAATGAACCAACCAAATTATTTACGACAATGTCAGCAAAACTTCATAAACAAAAATAAAATCTTGTTTTAAAATATTCTCTAACAAAAATGATTTTAAAAATGTTGAAATCTCTGAATGTAGTGGTTGATTGGAATACAAAAAACTATATCATTACCCAGTACCAGTATATACATAGCATGTACAGTATATATATAGTATGTACAGTATATACATAGCATGTACAGTATATACATGGAATGTACAGTATATGCATAGTATGTACAGTATATGCATAGTATATATAGTATATACATAATATGTACAGTATATACATAGCATGTACAGTATATACATAGCATGTACAGTATATACATAGCATGTACAGTATATACATAGCATGTACAGTGTATACATAGCATGTACAGTATATACATAGCATGTACAGTGTATACATAGCATGTACAGTATATACATAGCATGTACAGTGTATACATATTATGTACAGTATATACATAGCATGTACAGTGTATACATATTATGTACAGTATATACATAGTATGTACAGTATATACATAGCATGTACAGTATATACATAGTATGTACAGTATATACATAGCATGTACAGTATATACACAGTATGTACAGTATATACATAGCATGTACAGTATATACATAGTATGTACAGTATATACATAGCATGTACAGTATATGCATAGCATGTACAGTATATACATAGCATGTTCAGTATATACATAGTATGTACAGCATATACATTATATGTACAGTATATACATAGCATATACAGTATATACATAGCATGTACAGTATATACATAGCATGTTCAGTATATACATAGTATGTACAGCATATACATAGCATGTACAGTATATACATAGCATGTACAGTATATACATTGTATGTACAGTATATACATAGTATGTACAGTATATACATAGTATGTCCAGTATATGCATAGTATGTACAGTATATGCATAGTATGTACAGTATATGGTGAAGTCTGTTTGGACACAATTGGTAGGCAGAGAAAATATTCTGTTGAGTGCCAATTTTTCTGTCTCTATAATAATAATAATAATGAGGACTTTGTATAGCGCCTAATCTTTCAAAGCTCTAAGCGCTTTACACCATCAATAATGATATGACTACACTACAGACAACAAATGACTAAAACAATGAAATTGGAAAACATAAAAACATGCTGAAAATATATAAGATACAAAATACAATTAGGTCGCTAAGTTTCTCCCTGAAGTCGAAACAGGTGAGTCTTGAGAGCACTCTTAAAAGGGACCACTGTGTCTTTGTGTCTAATTTCAATGGGCAATTCATTCCACGTCGCCGGGCCATGGTATGCAAACGAACTTTGTCCATATGACTTTGTTTTCACCTTGGGAACAATGAGTATATGATTATCAGAAGAAGAGCACAAGGATCTAGCTGGTGTATACATATGGGTGAGGCTGGATAGGTATGTTGGGCTGGAGTCTGTCATTGAAATATAGCACAAAGAACAAATTTTGTGTTTGATTCTGTATTGAATTGATAGCCAGTGTAGGGTATTGAGCAGTGGTGAGGTGTGCTCTATGACTGGATGTAAATGACAAACATTTTTATTCAGCAATGCCAAAGCTGTATTTATTTATCATATCACCAGTTAACACATAAATAGGCATACATAAGTGTGACAATGTGACAACGAATTTAGTTTTGAAAAGAAATAAATATGAGGATTATTTACCAAACTTTTCTAAAAGTAAATAAGCTTTTGATTCATAGCAATAACCAAAAAGTATTGAAAGCAATCAGATTTTAAAAGAATGCTGTTTTCCTTTTCGCATGAAGATTTTTTTTTCATGGGAGATAAATCTTGGATAGAAGGGATTCCTTTTAAATGAGCAATACAGATTGTTTATATAAACTTATACAAACAGGGACAAACTGCAACCAGCATAGACCCAGATTTACCATTACATTATTCACTGGCAGATCAGGGTCTACAATGCTCACAGTTAAAAAAATTTACAAAGCTTTAGCTGTATACTGTTCAGAGTGATCTCCCCTATACAATGAACCAGATCTTTTTAAATACTTGTTAAAAAAAACTATATATTCATGCACAGTAATTACCCACTAAACAATTGTCCATGGGTGTCATGGAGGATACTTCCTAATAGTGAGACCACCTTACAATGAATTACATCATACATATCATTTCACAATGAAATGGGATCCATTTGCCTTACCAATCTTACAATAAAAACAATGTCTTATTGTAATAGAGGACATGATGAATTTCGCAATCAATAGTGAATTCCATTATCACAAAAATGTTTTATTTCAACAGTGCCCCTTTTTTCCAAAAACATTCCACCCATTCTATTGTAAAAAGGGCCAAGGCCTCTGTAAGAAATTGCCCAATTATGAAGCCACCATGCTGCTTTAATTTGAAAGTATATACCAATTACATACTGCATGCACTGTCATACTGTATTCAAACAACAAAACAAACTCAAAAAATACAAACAGTTGTAAAGTCTCTGCTGAGTTGTTTTATACTCGTTGTTATTCAACCATCTATTTTTATTACTGAAAATGTTCATGTAGCATTGTGTTATTGGGATAATAAAATTATCACTCCCTTGATATGAAAAAAAAGTTATTAAATTGGTCACAAAATAGTGAAAGAGTGAAAAGTATAAGGATACATCAAACTGTTTAACTATATATATTTCTCTCTATCATTAATCTTGTTTTGTAAGAATCCATTAATATTTGGTAGGTTTTGTATTTGGGTCCTACTTTCCATACACTGCTGCATAAATAAAAAGTAACAACTATATCATAGAGATTTATCTGAAAGTTTATCTGTTACTAGTTTTAAATTTAACATTAGGAATGGACATATCTTACGTGTTTTCTTTTTTTAACTCCATTTTTCAACACATGATAGGCTATACATGGCGGCCACTATTAATAGTGGAGGAAGAAACCGGGCAACCCCCCACCCCCAAAAGAATCACCGACCCACGAGAAGCTACTGGCAAGCTTTCTCATATAACTACATATTAGCTGAATCTTAGACTCGAACCCACGCAGACAGAGGTGAGATGGCAGTGATCTGTAATGGAGAGCACTTTAGTCCACTCTGCCACTCTGGCCTCCCATACCTAGAGGATACTATATCATAGGAATTGAAAGAAATTTATCTTGAGATAAAGTGTGATGTCATTAATGAAACTAAATTGAATTAATTAAAAAAACTATCATATTTAGTATGTAACTCAGGTGAAGATTTGTATAAAAAAGTAGGCTGTGGTAATTGCCCTTCCATTGTGTTTCCAGTTGGACTGTGACTGCAGTTATATATTAACAGAATGTGATGCAATGTTTTATTAACATAAACATTTTTCTTGGAGGTAAATAAATAATTCTTATGTTAAAGAAAAGGTTTAAACTTTAGGTACATGAAATTGCTTTCTACATATGCAAGAAACAAATTCACAGATGTGAAATTCTTGTTTTTTAAATGTAAAATATATAATTATTTTGTGTTCGGTTTCTGTTTTTTTTCAGAAAAGTGAACAAAATTCTGTTATATGAAATTATTATAAGAGAATTATTATATTATAATAAGAGAATTATTATTATTATAAGAGAATGCTTTCATTTATCTTTTCATTATCTTATTATTTAAGAGTTGACATTAAAATTGATACTGTGGTATTTTTTTTTTGGATGTTGTGTTATTGTTGAACTGAGCTTTCATGTGGTACTGTGGTATTTTTTTTTGGGATGTTGTGTTATTGTTGAACTGAGCTTTCATGCAACTCGTACAAGTATTTATCATTACACCACAAATCCCAGATCTGTGCTCTCTGTTACGGATCACTGCCATCTCACCTCTGTCTGTGTGGGTTCGAGTCAAAGATTCGGCTAATGTAGTTTTGTGAGAAAGCTTGCCAGTAGCTTCTCTTGGGTCGGTGGTTGTTTCCGGGGATTGTCCGGGTTATTCCTCCACCAATAATGTTGAACGCCATATTATTTACAGTTTATTACCAGTACTCAGCTAAATAACACAGACTCTGATCTAAAGGCCTTTTACATGATGACAGGTCAGTGTTGTGAGCAGCTTTATCCAATTTAATCGTGAATATCATGTATATGGTAATAAATGTGGCAGGCAGATTATTTGGAGCAGCCTGTAGAAAACACCCTGGAAGACCCATGCGTGAGCTATAGACCCAATGTAAACTTCTGGCAAACTTTGAGGGTCCCCAAGAGACCGAGTGGTCTAAAGCACTCTCCATTACAGATCACTGCTATCTTACCTCTGTCTGCGTGGATTCAAGTATAATATTCGGCTAATGTAGTTATTTGAGAAAGCTTGCCAGTAGCTTCTCATGAGTCGGTGGTTCTTTCCGGGGGTTGTCCGGGTTATTCCTCCACCAATAATATTGAACGCCATGTATAGCCTATCATGTGCTGAAAAATGGCATTAAACCCTACAACAACAACTACAACTGGCAAACTTTCTCACATACCCTTATTACCCTTAATCTAAGATCGCAGCTAGTATGATCAGACGAATGATAAGTGAGTGATATAGAATGTCATGCGAATTAAGTTAACATTTTTGCTTGGTTACAGTTATACACACAAGTAAAATATAATACCCTGAATAAAAATGTAAAGGTTTGAAGGTTATTATATGTACTTGCAGTTTTCATCAACAGTATGGCCTTCAGAACACTGCAAAAAAATAATATTTTGAAGAATTTTGTATGGAGTAATAGTATGCCACTAAATAAGTGCTGAAAGCAAAGAATTTGGGGGGAATATTCAGCCTCTGAACATTTTTATAATTTACATTTACAATTTGCAAGTTTACTTCAACGAGTCCTTCCAAGGGAATGATGCTCTACTTGGCAAAATGAATTTCAAGAATAATAGAAAACTAGTTCTGATATTCTTCAGTGATAATATGATTTTCAAATCAGCTGCTGTGGTATCCCTATTAGATGTCAACTTTGTATCATTTTCATTTTTAGACAAAAGTACTCACCATCAAATTCTCTTTGGGTGAAAACCGCATGACATAATGATCATCGATTCAGAGGGAGTAGTGACATTAATATTTTTAAGACTGTCATTTTGACATCCATAACGGATGTATGACTGACACAATATTTATGTAGGTCCAATCAGCTATCCCAAAAAGCAAAATGGTGACAACCCCATGTTGATATAGCCATCTGTTATGGAGAGGAGTTGAGATAGAAACATTTTTTATGATATGATATTGCATTCAAGAACATAATTACCAAGATTTACAAAATGGCAGCTAACAAGATTTTATTCAGATTTTTATGATAGTGGCCATAATTGGAGATAGAACAACTAGATATAATATGATGTCATAGTAAAAACCCTCCATTCATTTACGAGTAGCAATAATAGTCTTTTCAAGCAGGCTGTCTTGGCAGCCATATTTAACATAAAACTGCCACAATTGTTTCATAAATAAATATCTAAATATCGTTAGAGGTCTTACTGAAAACCACATGTGAAGATGACACTGCATTCTGGAGGAGTAGCAATATAAACATTATCAAGATGGCCAAATTTCATCTGTGACCAACTTGATATCCTTTGAAGTCTTCTAATAACACCATTTTGATATGAATGTCATTCAGAAGGGGTAACAACAAGATTTTCAAGATGGCCACTCTGTCAGCTATACTAGGCCCAAAACTGTGTATTTCCTATTGCAATGGTTTTAAAATTAAGGTAGGTTGTTACAGGGTTCATACAAAATTCTGAATGATAAATTCAAAGACTCTTCTCAGACTTTCAAAGACCACAAACAGATTTCCAAGACATATCTGCACTAACGTTTTGTATACAAGTTATGTTCATGAGAAAGCAATGAATGTAAAATACTACCATATGTTGTATGAGAAAACAATTAATGCAAAATACTACAATTATGGTTTTAATGATTGAAATGAAACTGAACGGATCATGAAAAGAAAGAAACCAAGAAAACACTACTTGAATCTAACAACCTTGGACAATCTTATTTATAATTATGGAAAGAAATAAAAATGTTTAGGCTTTTTTCAATTTTTAAAGACTTTTAAAGACCTCGGAGTAATTGGTTGAATTTTCCCAAACTTACAAGGCCCTCAATGATACGGTCCTCATTTTTCCCAAACTGGCAAAGACCTTCAAAGATCATAGGAAACCTAATGTACTGTTTTTAATTTAGGACCCACTAGACCATGGGCTGAATGTATGTGTAAAGTTTCATGGTTTTCTTCCAAATACTGTAGATGTAGTGTTATAGCTGGATGGGGTAGGTGGCAGCAACATTGGGGAATTAACTGGTAGAGCCAACAAACAAACATCTAGGTTACATATTTTCTTTAATTCAAATTCAAACTCTCTCTTCAGGCCAGTTCTGCCTCTAATATATAGAGCGAATTTCACAGGAGACATCCTGATATCATATTGCTGTAACTGGTTTAAATTGTTTTTGGTATATAGATCTGTGTTTCCTACATTAAACTAAACATTTGATATCTCACTGATGAGTTGTCTAGAAGTTGATTTGAAAACATAAATGATTATAATATATCTGATCAGACTCGCACTCACTTTCAACCTCTTCCTCTACATACAAATGTTAAATAAATGGGGTTTAAGTGTAAAGGTTGACAAAATTGTCAGACTTCAAGTATAAAATATATATTTCTTTAAAACCTATATATGAAATACTCTTGCTAATTAGAGAAACATAATCTAGTATATTGTCTCTAATATCATCAGCATTTTCAAAATCTAAAACTAATTGTAAGTCACTGTAAATAATCATTTAATTAATTTGCAAAAACACAATGCCTGTTCTCACTAGACTTGTTAAACCAAATGATTAATGTCCTTAAGGTCATGGGGGGAGTCGAATGTAAAGATTCTGCTTGTATTGTTTCGGAAGATGTGGATTCTATACAACATGACTATGTACCAAGACTAGGAAACTGGAAAACAGTTAAATCATATAAAAGTCCCTACTAAGTAGGAACAATAACAATATTGCGCCAACAGACAGATGAAGAATAGACCATGGATGACTAGCAATCTTGTTCTGACTAACACAGGAAGACTGGACCATGGATGACTGACAATCCTATGCCAACAGACACATGAGGATTATGGACCATGGATGACTAATTATATTGTACTAACAGACACATGAGGAATGGACAACAGATGACAAAAAAATCTTGTTCTGACAGATGAAGAATAAACCATGGATGACTAGCAATCATATGCTAATTGACAAATGAAGAATGGGCCATGGATAACTAAAACTCTTGTACTGGCAGATGAAAAATGGATTGTGGATGACTAACAATGTAGTGCCAACAGACAACTGAAGAATGGAATATGAATCACTAACAATCTTGTACTAGCAAATATATGAAGAATGGATTATGGATGACTAACACTCTTGTTCTGACAGATAATGAATGGGCCACAGATGCTTTAACAATTTTGTACTAACAGACAGATGAAAAATGGACTAGCCGAGATAAAAAATTTGTCAATGTCATTAATATTTAAGGTTTGTTCGTTTTATTAAGTTCAGCATTTTAATCAATATGGCAGATATTTTATACATTTCTTTAGAATGGAAACACATTGCTCTTCAATTAATGCATTTGTTGTTCTTTCCCTATTTCTATGTGTTCAGTGACAAATTTGAATAGAAGTACAAATGCTTGCATAAACATAGCACATTGTACATGTATATAATTAGAACCTGCTGAGTCATTACTGACTAAAGGGACTTCTCTGTCATATTAAGTTACAGTTTTGGGATAGATATTACAGAACAGATAAATTCTAATTAACAGGACATTCTTAAAAACGTGTGTGTGTTTTTCTTTCTTTCCAAATTCATTATGATAAATATACATGTAACTGGCTGTCTTTTCTACAACCAAAGGAAAGGCATTTTCTTTCAAGCTATATGGGGTTGAAATTTATTTCAATAAATAGCCACTTTGTCGGCTACACTGGGCCCACAATTGTGTATTTCCTATTGCATTGGTTTTAAAATTTTGATTTAAAATTTATTTCAATAAATTTCAAGATCTAATCCCCTATTGCATGGCCAGTTCCCAAAAATAATGTTTCACTATTTCTGACATTCCATTAGCAGCAGAGGGGGTGGATCAGACGTCTCTAATTGGGTCAGATTTTAAGCAAAACATTTTAAGCCTCCTTTTGCCAAATGGAGCCTTAACGATTTTAGAGCCCTATTTGTCAAATTAGGGGTTTCTACGGAAAGGAACCAGAGAGGGTGCAAAAACCTCTAAAAAAAATATTTTACAACCTCTTCGTCGCCGCCCCCTCTGCTGCTATGGGTTAACCAAATATTTTATCAAGTCCGACACGATATCGCGTCCTAGGGTCTGATAAATTTATTGTCACAAATCCATGTTGGACTGACTGAGCGTGACTAAAGAAATTTCTAAATCGCTTATGATCCGTATCACCGCAGCACCAAGTTTGCCAAATATTTCGTAGCGTATGAGTATCAACTCCGTTAAACACACAATAAATTGCAGTTATCTCTGATCACTTTTGGAATTTGTGTGTAACGTTGAATGACATATATCACATCAGCATTTTTGTGTCTGCCTCGGGAAAATATCCTAGCAGGATTCTTTTGATTGTCTAACATCACATCGTCGTATACGACCAAATTGTTAATACTTCCATCGATATCATCAATACTCGGTGCTTCTTCGATATCGGTTATAAACTCAATAATATCATCGCCGTTGATTGATATTGCTCTTTCGTTGTAATCCTTTAACACTTCGTAACATCTCTTATCGTCTACACTCAGGGCTACTAAATACAATTTATCCCATTTCATCCATCTCGTTATCAAATTAAGTAACAATTTTGTCTTGCCACTTCCAGATTGTCCGATTATAATCATTCTTATTGAATTCGGCAACATCGCATGGTGTTTAATAGGTTCCCGTTGCTGGGTAGCTGGGTAGCTGAATAATCAATTACATTCATGTTATTATAACTATATTATGGATCTATATTGTGTGAAGTGTAAAAAACGTACTGGCACAGATGACTTAACGACGATTACAACTAGCAATAACCGATCAGCACTTTCCGGTAAGTGTGTACAATGCAGTACAAAGAAATTTAGATTGGTTTCTAAGGATTTAAAAAAAAAACGAGGAGGTGATATCGCAGCCAAGCTAACTAAACTCCCAGGAACACCATGGGCGAAGTATCCAGGAGAAAAACACCTTCCAGGGTATAGTTATTGTGGACCCGGAACCAGACTCGATATCCGACTCGATGATCAAAACCAACCCAAACCCGGTGAAGAACCAATAAAAGACATTGATAAAGCGTGTCATGCTCATGATGTTGCTTACAAAAGCAGTAATCTGCAACACAGACATATCGCAGATGTGAAATTAATTCACTCGTTGAATTCTATCACTGATAAGTCCTTCAAAGAAAATTTGGCTTCATGGTTAGTAAAATCGGCTATGAAAGGTAAATTGATGTTAGATGCCGGTAATTAATAATAACATGGAATCTATTTACTATTCTCCAAAATGATACTGGAGGGGTAAAGCAGCAATTGGTAAACTCGCTAGCGCCGCGAAGGTGAAATATACCACTGCGGCTAATTGGTCATCCAAACAGGCGATATGGCAAATTTATCTACCACCGCCTAAACAAGTTAACTACTCGCATTTTGATGACCAATTAGCCGCAACATCGAAGTTCATTAGGCTGATATACTATTTCTGCCACATGATGCTGGTTACAAATACGCGTTAACTGTAGTTGATGTTGCGAGTCGATACAAACAAGTAGAACCGCTAAAGACAAAAGCATCAACTGAAGTGGCTTCTGCGTTTCAAAGGATTTATCGAAGAGGTCCTCTACGCTGGCCAAATCTATTACAAGTTGATCCTGGCAAGGAATTTTAGGGTGTAGTGTTATCAACAATGAAGGATCATAATGTCGCCATCAGACGAGGACATACTGCACTACATCGTGATCAGGCAATTGTTGAACGATTTAATCGGACACTTGCTGAGCGGTTATTTGGATATCAATACGCGAAGGAATTTATTCAGGACAAACGATCTCGTGAATGGGTCAAGAGATTACCAGCTGTGATTACCGCGCTGAATAACGAGATTACTCGAACAATCAACATGAAACCTAACAACGCCATTAAAAAGAAGTATATACCCGTACAACCACAAAAAGAGTTTTCAAAACAACCAATTCTTGGTAATGTCACTGTAAGGTATTTATAAAAACCAGGAGAGCTTGAAGGTGGTAAAACAAAGGGCTACTGATCCTATTACTGTACATAAAATATCTAGTATAACACGATCTACGGGTAGACCAGCAATCTATAGATTGGATTTGACCGCTCCTCAGTGAGGATTTACTCGTGAACAACTACAAGTGATACCCGAGGATACTCAATTACCGCCGCGTGGTCTTAACTAGCACCTCTTCGTCTGTTACATTCAAGACAAGTCAGCATCACATTATCCCTAGTATGACCTACGCTGCTGTCTTTTCTGTCTACGGTAAATTGTCGAGAATCCTTATCCGACCAACACCAACTCATTATAAAATTGAAACTCGCGCAGTGATTATTCTGTTGTTGCTTCAGCGTAATTATTAATTCAGCATCAATATCAAATTCTCTGTTATTTTTTTATCCTGCTGTTTATAACCAGAACGTTTTTTCCTGATTATGTCAACCATGACAATATCACTTATTGTAGTATCATTATCATCTTCTGGCTCTGTCAGGACAACTCTTCGAAGTTGATTTATTCTTCGTATTCTGGACACTGCGAGATAAACTAAATTTGACCACTCGATGTGATTATCCACCATCCAAACAATTGTATCTGATATAGCCAATCCCTGTGAAGAATGTATTGTCGCTGCGTAACCTAGCGTCCACGGGGATTTATCAGTGCGTAATGCATCTTCGACGACGCTGATATCAACCAACACAATATCATTAACACTAAATTCTGCTTTTCACGCTGTCCTGGAATATCAACTTCAATATTCTGTTTTCGTGTATCCGAAGGCCTATAACACAACGGTACTGGAAATGTTGTAAATTTTTCTTTATGTGTTTCAAATAACTTCATCTGAAGTGTGTCTCTGACTATTTTTCTACTTGCGATTATCAAATCGTTTGGCTTCCACGCTTCCCAGAAATCCTTTAATGGTGTTTCTGAAATTATTTTACGCGCGATCTCACATTGAATTCTATCTGGTTGTAATCTGATTAGTTTCTTAAACTCGCGGAATTGTTCATCAAGTGCTCTATGATCGGTGTTAATTTCTTCATAATAGTCTACAAAATTCTTTAACCAATCATGTGGGGATAAACCGACAATTGGTAGTGGTTGGCCATGATCGCCGCACATGACGACTTTTGTATTCGCTAACAATAACCACTCGAGAAACTTTTGTAATACATCTAACGATACCGTGCATATCTCATCCCAAATAATAACTTCAGGAATAAATTTCTCACCCATTCGTTCAGGAGTCCATTCATCGCCTTTCCGTCGAAAGAAACTGTGATAAGTATAATCATTTACCCCAAGTTGTTTCATCTCTCTGGCGAGTCTGTGAGTTGGTGTTAGTACAATCATATTTGATTTGGAAACGCTAGCGTTTCTATGAAAAAATTCAATCGCACGAGTCGTCTTTCCTGACCCGCCACAGCCGTTTAGGTAGCTGGTTTTATATCGACATATTGGATCAGATATCTGCGGTGCATTAGATAGTTATGATATTTTATCGCCACTCAAATATTTATCTTCAATCGTAACATCTGCTGATTTGGAATAATCACACGGTATTTCCATTTTAATTCTCCATGATCCCCAACTCTCGTCAGAATTAGTGAATTCAGCCACTGCTTCTCGATGTTTTACATCTGTATAAAATGAATCAGTGGCTACTCTAACTGCGATGTCAGCAAATTTATTTATCATCGAAAATAAATTGATAGAAGCATAAGCTAGCATAGACGCCCTCAAATGTGTATACTGAAGATTTTTTCCATCGTTGTAAGTAACAATTGTACCAAATTTTGTTCCATCGGACAAGAAAGCGTCTTTACGATCCACGTATTACTGATAAAACCTTCAAACACAAATTAGCATCCTGGTTGATAAAATCGGCGATAAAAGGTAAATTAATGCTGGGTGCTGGGTGCTGGTAATTAATAGCAATATGGAATCTATTTATTATTCCCCAAGAGGATCCTGGAGAGGTAAATCAGCAATCGATAAACTCGCCAACGCGACAAAAGTAAGCAAAAACTACAGCGGCAGATTGGTTATCTAAACAGGCCATATAGCAGATTTATCTACCCCCGCCTAAACAAATTAACTTCGCACATTTTGATGTCAGTGCCCCTAATGAAGTTGATCAGGCTGATATATTATTTCTTCTGATGATACTGTTAATAAACGGGCATACAAGTATGTGCTAACCGTAGCCATCAACTGAAGTAGCTTCTGCATTTGAAAGGATTTATCGACGAGGTCCTCTGCAGTGGCCAAATCTTTTACAGGTTGATTCTGGTAAGGAATTTCAGGGTGTAGTGTTATCAACAATGAAGCATTATAATGTCACCATACGACGAGGACATACTGCAATACACCGCGATCAGGCAATTATTGAACGATTTAATCGGACACTTGCTGCACGGTTATTTCGATATATAAGATAAACGATCACGTGAATGGGTCAAGAGGTAAAAAGGTGTAACTACCGCGCTAAATAATGAAATTACTCGAAAAATAAATATGAAACCTGTTATCGCGATCAAAAGAAAATATATACCCGTACACAAACCGCGAAATGATTCTTCAAAACAACGAATACTCGGCCATTCTGCAATGTCACTTTAAGATATTTATATGAACCAGGTGAACTTGAAGGTGGTAAAAAAGCTACTGATCCTACTTGGAGTGTCACATCGAATAAAAATATCTAACATAATATCCATGACTAGACCTGCAATCTATAGATTAGATTTAACTACTCAGCGTGGATTTACACGTGAACAATTATAAGTGATACCCGAGGATACACAATTACCGCCGCGTGATCTTAATTAGCGGTGATTTCGATTACACTCTCGACAGGTCAATGTTACATTATCTCTGGTATGACCACGATTATTATCATTTTTATCCACGGTAAATTGGGGGTCTCTCTAAACACCCCAAGACACCCCAGGACACCCAAAGACACCCCAAGACTCTCCAAGAACACCTTAAACTCACATAATAATCACTTAAAATTTCAACAACAGCACACAAAAACCAAAAACAAACAAACAAACAAATAAAAACTACGAATATTTAGCAATATTTTGTGTAACAAGTAAAATTAGTAAGGTCGTGAGTTGCCAAGGGAAACAACTCCCGTTTTGATGAAGAGTATTCCGGTACAGTATCGTGAATACTAATCTACATTTAATAAATAGCAATACCACAAATAAGTCGTTAAAAAATTGAACAAAATGGTAAATTCATTGTATATAAAAAAAATTGTTTATCTCAATAACAATTTAACTATTCCTTCATTCCTTTTTTTTTGACAAATATTAACATGGAGCCTAAACAATTTAACAATTCAAATAAATGAGAGAAATATGGAACATCGCCATTTATTGAGGAAATATATATATATATATATATATATATATATATATATATATATATATATATATATAATTAAAGATATGTGATTATGTGATGCATAGAGTTCGTTTCCGTAGATTATCAGAAATAGGGCCATCTACCAATACTATAAATCATTGATAGTAACAATGTCCGTATGTGTGTTTTCATTTCTTTTTTCCGCTTCTTGGTACGTTATTACGAGATTTGGTGCTAATATATGCAATATTGGGGTGTCTTGGGGTGTCTTGGGGTGTCCTGGGGTGTCTTGGGGTGTTTAGAGAGACCGGTAAATTGGCGAGGATCTTTACCCGAATACTGCCAACGCATAATATAAGTACAGCTCGCGCAGTTATTATATCATCGCTGACAATATCACTGATTGTGGTATCATTAGCATCTAGAACATCTAGTCGAAGTTGATTTATTCTTACTACTCGTGACACTACGAGATAAACTAAATTCGACCACTTGATGCGATCATCTACGATCAAACAATCGTATCGGATATAGTCACTCCCTGCGAAGACTGTATCGTCATTGCGTTTCCTAGAGTCCATGGAGATTTATCAGCGCGCAATGCATCGTCGACAACATTGATATCAACCAAAACAATATAATTAAACACGAGAGTTTGTTTTTCAATCTGTCCAGGAATATCATCTTCGATATTTTGTCTTCGTGATTCAGCTGGTCTATAATAACACAATGGCACTGGAAGTGATGTGAACTTTTCTTTATGCGATTGAAACAACCGCGCTTGAAATACTAGTGTGTCTCTGACTACCTTTCTACTTTCCACTATCAAATCATTTCATATCCACGCTTCCCAAAAAACATTTAATTCGGTTTCTGAAATTATTTTGCGCGCTATTTCACACTGGATTTTATCCGATTGTAATCTGAGTAATTTCTTGAACTCACTCAATTCACGATCAATAGATCTATGATCAGTATTGATTTCTTCGTAATAATCTACAACAGTCTTCAGCCAATCATGCGGAGACAAACCGACAAATGGTGTTTTCGTCCATGATCGCCACACATTATCACAGCTATATTTTTCAGTAACAACCAGCCGAGAAACATTTTTAATATATCTAACGACACTGTGCATATCTCATCCCAAATAATGATTTCAGGAATATATTTCTCACCCATTTGATCAGGAGTCCATGTGTCACCTTTCCATCGAAAAAAACTGCGATATGTGCAATAATCAACTCCTCGTTGTTTCATCTCTCTTGCTAGTCTGTGTGTTGGTTTTAGAACAATCATGTCTGACTTCCCTCGAAATAATTCAATAATACGAGTTGTCTTCCCCGACCTACCACACTCCTTTAAATAAACGGTTTTATATCTACATACTGGATCAGATAGCGAAGGGGTTTTCGATAGTTCTGATATCTGATTAATTTTTATGTAATTATCTTGAATCGTAACATCTGCTGATTTAGAATAATCATGTAACCTTTCTTGTTTTATTCTCCATGATCCCCAACACTCATCGGAATTTGTAAGTTCAGCCAATGCTTCTTTATGTTTGTTATCTATAAAAAAATCAATCTGTGGTGAATCTAACTGCAAATTCAGGAAGTCTATTTATCATCGATAACAAATTGATAAAAGCATAAGCTAGCATAGATGTCCTTAGATCTATGTATTGGGAAGAATTTCCATCAATGTAACAATTGTACCGAATTTTGTTTCATCAGACAAGTAGGCATTTTCACGATTGACATATATACCAATAGTTCTTGCATCGCGATTATAAAATCGTATTCAGCATCGTCTAGAATTAATCGTGAATAATGTCGCTTGTGATCATATGCTCCCCCTGGGTGAATTTACCCATTCTTCTTCTACCGAGATCCTTTGCATGTTTATTTCTGACATCAAAGATCTCCCTGGATGTTTTAACAATATATTCATCTTCGCGATCAGGAAAGTTTTCCTTGTAATCATTAATTATACTATCAGGAATATCGGTTTGTGGTAACCAAACTTCAGTCTGCGGCCGATATGATATAATTGCCTCAGAGACAGTCAGTGATATCAGTATTTTACAATCGATCATATACCGTGATAAAACTATTGGTACCAAATTTGTTCCAGATATGTCTACGAAACCAAACATAATAAATTTGATGACATCCTTTTGCGATCTCGATTGATGCCACACAAGCGAATCCGGTTAGATCAAAATCTGGCTTACACACATTGGAGATTAAAAGAAACTAGAAGAAAATTAAATGTATTCATAAACTTATTTCATTTGATATAAATGTTTATATAAAGCTATAAATGTATAATCCTAAACCTATAAGTAAATCTGATTAACTGAGACTTGCTATGTCATTGCAAAGAAAATGAATGGATAAAGAGAGTAGGATAAAAATAAGAAAAGATTTTATTTATAGTCAGCATAATTTGAAATGGCAATTCAACATAGCTCTAATGAGATGAAATACATAACAGTAAGGACATTAAGTAAAAATAATTACAAGCCACAGTATTGTATAATATGTATTGTTATCCACGGCAGGTGCTTGCAATTGTTCTTGGCTTGGATTTTATTTAGTGATCCACCCAATTAAAATATGGAACTCTTATTTCAAGTGTGTCAATCATAGTGTCAAATTATGGTCAGGAAAAGGATAAAGTGCTATCATAGGCATAGTTATAATTAAAAAAGCAACACATTATTTTTAAAAAAAACATTAAAGAGTTAAGATCTAAAGGTCTACATCCGAGGAACTCTTTCTGCATTGCAGTCCTCTACTAAAGACATCCTGCAAATGAATGTGCTTTCAATTCATCACAGAGGTCTGTATCTTGATATACCATAACTTCCTAATGAGGGAGACTTTCAACATCCTTAGATGTCATCACGAGTCTTTTCAAAGTCTTTAGTTAAATTTATTCAAGTAAGTGAGTAGCTTTTGGATAGTCATTCAAAGAATTTGATACTATAAGTAAAAGTGGACATAGTTAGTAATAAATGAGCACTTCCTAAGATAATATCATACATTTTCTTTTTTTTTTTTTTAAACCACCAAATTAGTTGTACGAATGGATTTCAGTCTGGATACAATCTGTAAAATTCGTTCAGTTTTATTTAATTTGGTTTTGTTCCTTATTTGAGAAGTTGTTTCAAGATTTAGTAACTTCGGCCATTATTGTTATTGCAGATAAGTACTACTTGTATTATGTTGGGAATAATTTGTCAGAACCTATTCCAAGACCCATTGTATCACATTGCTACAATAAAAAAAGTCCAAACCAATCTCAAGCCTTCTGTGAAATTCTATTTAGTAGTTTTTACAAATATTTTTGCTTTAGATTTTTATAATTTTAGTAATGCCAACAATCATGACAGTGCACCAGTATCCTTTCTAGAAAACTAAAAGCTATCTATCCCACAATTCTTTCAATTCAATTTCATCCAATTTTACTGGGGTGTTATAAAGATGCTGTTTATATCTGTATTTTTAGTAACAGTGGATATTTTTGATGGAGGATCAGCATAGTTTTATCAAACTTTAGAGCCATTTTTCCATAAATCCTTTCTGTTGTACAGATGTTGTTGTTGCATGGTTTTTCAGCACACATGGTCGCCAGTATTAATGGTGGAGGAAGAACCTGGAAAGAAACTACTGGCAAGCTTTCACACATAGCCACATTGACCAATCTTAGACTTGAACCCACGCAGAGATGAGATGTCAGTGATGCATAATGGAGAGTGCTTTAGACCACTCGGCCACTTGGGGCCTGCATCCTTTCTGTCAAATTCGGTTTAATTCTGGTGACCTGATATTTTAAAGGCATTTAAAAGCTTTTTTAACAGTAATACTTACAGTCAGATAGTCATATATGATACTGGGTTGGTATCATCAAAAACAGGGGTCAGCAACCTATGGCATAAATATAAAACTGGCTGAAATTAATCCCTGAAAATGCAATATTTGGAAAAATTACTTAAAGCTTTTTAAACAAATCGCTAACCAGTACAAGTGACAATATGTAATAGATCAAGAGAATTTATTAAATAATATTATATCCGTACAATTTAAACACCATTGACCAACCAGTTTACAAGAAATCAACTTATGATTTCATCAACAAAGAAGGTTCATCCTTATTCCGTAGATGACACTGTATGTCTGACATATAAGTCTTTAAAAACCGAACAGAAATCAGCAAAGAAAAAAATTTAAAAGAGCAGCAAACAGATTTCAAGATAAACGTTACTGAGCCTTGAGCCGTTACCTTATTCTGGAAAGGGACAACACAAACATCAAAGAGACAGCAATGTAAGTGCCTTTGGACACCTGTACCCTATTTTCATGGAAGCACTTTTGAATATATGGAAGTGCATTTGTGTGCCTCTTAACCGTTCTCATGGAAGCATGTTTGGACATCTACCATGAACATCATCTATTCATTCTGAGCTGTTTTCTGTAGCACCAATTTTGGAGAAAACTGCTTATTAGATACTACATTCAGATCACATGGTCGCTGTTTAAGCGCCAATCCTAGTCTTTTTAAATAACTGGGTCGGATTCTCCACTTTCTAAAATGGAGGAAACGGATTCATAACTCACACAAGAGTTAAGACATAAAATTAACTGTTAAGTTATTTATACATAACACTCACTTAACTGGTCTACATGTATATACTAATTTCTGTTAAGTTATAAAGTTTTTGAAGGATAACTGTAACTGTATTATGACACTGTCAAATTCTTATTTCAAATTTGTTGTGTGCTATTGATTTGTCTTCTTCCAGATACAACACATTTTTAAGTTTAACAAAATCCCTCTCCTCTAACATTTTTCAGTCATATAACATCCATTCAATGAACACCTGTGACTATGGATTAATGAAAACATGACACAAACCTCGAACTGTATTATTCTATTTTTTTATCTGAACTTTAAACTTTTTTAATGGGTACCCAGTTGTCCAATTTATTACCAGGTTTGTTATCATTGGTTGGATACCCAAGTACCTGGGTTGGCATTGTTAGCTTTAACAATCAGACTTTACTATTAAATCTACCTGTACGAAATATATATGTATCAAAAATGTAAAATAAAGACAGACCTATGTGTTTGGACTAAAATTAGTACATGTTTTCTATTAGTAGCACACTGCACTGAGTAACATTAGTAATTGTATTATCGACTGTTTACAATGCCATACATTTTGCTCCTGTAGCTAAATAAGTCTAAGCTGCTTCATATGGTTAGCAATTTGAAAAGACATTACAAATCATGAAAACAGAAATTGTTAATACTCTGATAGAATCATCACGAAAGCATATCAATGAAATAAGCAGTTGTATGAAAAGAAAATAAAATGGCTAGAAAATCAAATAGAAATTACTAATATAACCAGAATACAGGGAAAAGTAATATATATCAAGCCACAACAAAATAGTCTATGACATAATGTCACAAAGAGTAATTCCCACTTTAGTCATAAATTTAACATTGTTGCATTCTATAATACACTGGATTCTACTAAAGACATGAGAAAACATTAAAGAACATGATACTTAAAAAAAAGCACTTATATTTGCAGACTCCATTATAAAGCATGTGCATGTTAATGAAATAGGTCTGAAACTTAAGTTTAAGTTGTGTTTACCAGGGGCAGAACAAATCATAAATTTGATGCCATTGCAAAAAGTGACCTTTTTCAAAATGACACCATCATCATCACTGTTAGCAACAATGTTCATATTGAAAACAATTTTTACAACATTGTAAACAACATATAGATGGAAAATCCTAACTTCTCAGCCTTTTCATGTAATGCATGGGGAAGAATTGACACAGATATTTGTAATTCGGATGCTCTAATTAAATGTCATGAGTAGAACTACACAATGATATACACTGCATTTGAGATAACTGTTGAATGTGCAAATGTCTGTGCTAATGTTTCAAGTCTAATTATTGATGGTAAATAGGCTCACTGAGACATTCCATGCCATTCATCTCAAAACGTGTTTCAAAATCACTGACTTTAGCAAAAAAATCTCAAAACTTGCTATGAACATCCATTACCTTTTTCCAAAACTAGTCAAAATCAAATTCTTTTAGGGCATAAATTAATTATATTTTTGCATTTAGCGAAACCTTCCTATATAATCTTTTTTCAGGATTATAAAACTTAAATTTCCTTTACAGTTTTCAAACAAAACCAGACAGACTTTTCCAAAAGATTAGTGGACTTAAGGGCAGCATTTCTAATTTGATATGATCTCGAGGAGACTTGTATGCAAATAATTTCGCTAGAAATGAGATGTGTCTGATAACTTATTCAAATAGGTTGAATATATGGATTATAGAACACTGACAATGCTTGTAAATATCAACATAAGCTTTAAACTTTGAATAGTAAACAAAGAATTCTGTTTAATACTTCAATTACAATCTGCTTTATAACATAAATTAAAGCTGAATTAAAACCATGATTTCCCTTAATTATAAAGAATTATTCATGAGCTTCTTAGAGCAACAACGTTATCTAATATAGATGATTTTAAAGTGGCTTCCATTTCAGCAGGGAATTCTTTTCAAACTAGTCTAAAATAATTATGTTGGTTAACTCCTGGTTATCTTAAAAGTAGTTCTAAGTTTACTGAAAATATTACATATATATAGTAACCAATATCAATCTCAAACAACAAGTTATATTCACCCAAGCCAATTTCATACTTTTAAAAGAAGAGTTTTGTTTCTTCTACTGCATGTTATGCATTCCATATCAACCTAATAATGTAAAGTCAGCTGAATTATTTACAAAGCTTCTTGGTCAAAAACAGAGCAAACGGTAAACATATATTTCACACTTCAATATATTCATTAAAAATATCTATATATTCATTCGAAAAATATGTATATTATTTAGAAAATTATACTGTCACATCTTTAATGGCAGATTAAGAAGACATGTTAACTATGTCAAACAAAATATTGCATCTATGTTCACATAAAAAATTAGCATTGATAGTATATGTACAGTTTTGACAAACATACAGGATATGAATTGACCCTGTATGAATTTATAAAAATTAATTGTTAAGAAAAATTGTCTATATTTCATAAGAAGAGGGCCAAGTGAACCTGATATTGCCCAAGTAACTTACATAGCTAAATAATTTAGCATATCACTAATCAATGACAACACAGTCTAGGTCAGGGGTCTCAAACACGCAGCTCACGCTGTGGCCCGCAAGGGCATATTGTGCAGCCTGCGAAGCATTATGGGATTTTAAAAAAGTTGAGAATTCATTTATTTCTTTTTCTCTTGCCATCGTTTGAATGTTAACGTTAGCGCCATTTTGACCATAAGAAACTCTGACTTACTTCTCTATTCATAGTCTTTCTATTAATTGTCGTGCTCAATGAGGACTTCCGGTTCCGGATTTTTTTAGTAAAGTGATTAAGTTGATGTTGAAATATAAAGTTGATTTTGCTGCATTTTTATAAACATAAAAGCCTGTATAAATGTCTTCTGTTTTAAAAAAGATAAAACTCACAGACGAAAAGAGTTTTTAAGTCAAATGGGAGGATTGATATTTTGTCACTGAGGTCAGGGATAAAATTCAATGTCTCATTTGTCAACAAATGATAGCTGTTCTGAAGGAGTATAATGTGCGTTGGCACTATGAAACAATGCACCGAGTGAAATATGATGCTTACGCTGGCAAAATTAGAGAGGGTAAAGTTATGCAGCTTAAATCAGCATTATGCAAACAAAAAAGTTTCTTTACCAATGTTAGTCAGTGCAACGAAGATTCAGTAAGAGCAGGTTTCGCTATAAGTGAAATGATAGGAAAGTCATCACGGCCCTTTACAGAGGGTTTGTTTATAAAAGAATGTCTTTTAAAGGCAAGACATTTTATGTCCTGGTAAAAGAAACTAAAGGCATAAACTTGTCACCTAATATAGTTGCCAACAGGATTACAGATTTAGCAGCTAGTGTGGAGAAACAACTAATTGAAACGACTAAGGACTTAGCATTTTCAATTGCTCTCAACGAGAGCAGAGATGTGTCAGATTCCTCACAATGATGTGCTATGTTTATCAGAGGTGTAGACTCCAGTTTAAATCTGACAGAAGAATTCCTAGATTTAATACCATTGAAGGGTACTACAACTGGACGTGATATATTTCAAGCCCTGGAAAAATGCATTGCGAAATATGGCTTGCCAGGGGAAAAACTTGTATCTTTGGCCACAGATGGTGCACCATCAATGTGTTCTCAAAATGTAGGGGTAGTTGGATTGGTAAAAAACAAACTAAACAGCCTTGAAACAATATGAATAAACTTCACTAGTATACATTGTATTTTGCATCAAAAATACCTTTGTAGTAAAAGTCTACAAATGAAAGAAGTGATGGATGTAGTAGTTAAAACAATCAACTTGATACGTTCCCAGGGGCTGAATCACAGGCAGCTCACATCATTTCTTGCAGATATGGATTCTGAGTATGGTGAACGTCTTTATCACACTGAAGTTAGATGGCTCAGTCGTGGAAATGTTCTGAAGCGTTTCTTTGCACTTAGGGATGAAATTGCTTCATTCATGAAAATAAAAAATAAGGCAGTTCTTTTGCTAACTGATTCTCCTTTTCAATGCAACCTTGCTTTTCTAACAGATATTACAAATCACTTGAATGCATTGAACTTGAAGCTTCAAGGTAAAAAACAGATTATCACACAGATGTATGACAATATGAAATCGTTCAATGTTAAACTACGTTTATGGATGAAGCAGTTGGGTGAAGGCAATTTGGCCCATTTCTCAACTCTGAAATCCTTAGGAAAAGTTGAACCCAAATGCTTGAAAGAATATACAGATTTGTTGTCTATCTTACTTCAACAGTTTGATGTGCGCTTTGAAGACTTTAAGGTACTGGAGCCGCAATTTCAACTTTTTCAACGCTGTTTCCTGTAGAAATTGACAATGTTGCAGAGGAATTGCAAATGGAGATAGTGGAACATAGTGCGATAGTAACTTGAAGAAAAAATATGCAGAAGTGGGATTCCGAAATTCTACACGTTTGTTTTACGAGAAAGGTTTCTGAGGTTATTCACTGCTGCTGCAAGGATTTTTGAAATGTCTGGAAGTACATATGTATGTGAACAATTTAGCTCATCCATGATGGTTAACAATTCTGTGCTAAGGTCACGACTCACTGATGAATATTTGCAAGCAACACTGAGATTGGTTTCTTCCCATAAATTCAAGCCTAATATTGAGGTATGTGTTGAAGCAAAATGCTGCCAGCTAAGTAGCCAGAACAAAACCTGACTGAAACGTAAACCTAATACGATCATTACATCCACATTACACATTAGTTTTAATAAATGGATTAAATAAAATTTGTACAGCACTGTGTTCTTATTATATAGTCTTTTTATTGACTTTTTATCAATTTAAAAAATACATCCAATGATGCAGCCCTAGGGTTACTTCACAAGTCCTCATCTGACCCTCAGGGCAATTTGAGTTTGAGACTCCTGGTCTAGGTGAACCCAAACATTATACCATAATAATTTTACCTCAGAAAGATTATTTCTAATGTATAAAATAATAATATATGCACAGGCTTCTATTTTTAACTGAACTTAATCAAGATCTTGATGATATAAACTCATTTAAAAACAGAGTATTTTATTTTAATTATATTTCTAATTTGATCAAAATAGGTTCAGAATTATGAGATTTAAAAGCAAATCTGATGGACTGGTACTCATTCAGTATCAAAACTTGTATGAAATCTTAACGATATAAGGGCATATAACAAATCTGATGGTACTCATTCAGTATGAAATCTTAACTTAACGATATAAGGGTATATAACAAATCCGATGGTACTCATTCAGTATGAAATCTTAACCATATAAAGACATATATCAAATCCGATGGTATTTATTCAGTATGAAATCTTAATCATTAAAAGGCGTATAACAAATCTGATGGTACTCATTCAGTATGAAATCTTAACGATATAAAGGCATATAACAAATCTGAGGGTACTCGTTCAGTATGAAATCTTAATGATTAAAAGGCATATAACAAATCTGATGGTACTAATTCAGTATGAAATCACTGCGATTAAAAGGCGTATAACAAATCTGATGGTACTCATTCAGTATGAAATCTCAATGATATAAGGGCATATAACAAATCTGACGGTACTCATTCAGTATGAAATCTTAATGATTAAAAGGCGTATAACAAATCTGATGGTACTCATTCAGTATGAAATCTCAATGATATAAGGGCATATAACAAATCTGACGGTACTCATTCAGTATGAAATCTTAACCATATAAAGACATGTATCAAATCCAATGGTATTCATTCAGTATGAAATCTTAATATAAGAACAAATAACACATCTGATGGTACTCATTCAGTATGAAATCTTAACAATATAAGGGCATATAACAAATCCAATGGTACCCATTCAGTATGAAATCTTAACGATATAAAGGCATATAACAAATCTGAGGGTACTCGTTCAGTATGAAATCTTAACGATTAAAAGGCGTATAACAAATCTGATGGTACTCATTCAGAATGAAATCATTGATTAAAAGGCATATAACAAATCTGATGGTACTCATTCAGTATAAAATCTCAACAATATAAGGGCATATAACAAATCCGATGGTACTCATTCAGTATGAAATCTCAATGATATAAGGGCATATAACAAATCTGTAGGTACTTATTCAGTATGAAATCTTAATGATATAAAGGCATATAACAAATATGATGGTACTCATTCAGTATGAAATCTTAATGATTAAAAGACGTATAACAAATCTGATGGTACTCATTCAGTATGAAATCTTAACAATATAAATTCATATATCAAATCCGATGGTACTCATTCAGTATGAAATCTTAATATAAGAACAAATAACAAATCTGATGGTACTCATTCAGTATGAAATCTTAACGATATAAGGGCAAATGACAAATCTGATGGTACTCATTCAGTATGAAATCTTAACGATATAAAGGCATATAACAAATCTGAGGGTACCCATTCAGTATGAAATCTTAACGATATAAAGGCATATAACAAATCTGAAGGTACTCGTTTAGTATGAAATCTTAACGATTAAAAGGCGTATAACAAATCTGATGGTACTCATTCAGTATGAAATCTTAATGATTAAAAGGCGTATAACAAATCTGATGGTACTCATTCAGTATGAAATCTCAATGATATAAGGGCATATAACAAATCTGACGGTACTCATTCAGTATGAAATCTTAACCATATAAGGGCATATAACAAATCCGATGGTACTCATTCAGTATGAAATCTCAATGATATAAGGGCATATAACAAATCTGTAGGTACTTATTCAGTATGAAATCTTAATGATATAAAGGCATATAACAAATCTGATGGTACTCATTCAGTATGAAATCTTAATGATTAAAAGACGTATAACAAATCTGATGGTACTCATTCAGTATGAAATCTTAACAATATAAATTCATATATCAAATCCGATGGTACTCATTCAGTATGAAATCTTAATATAAGAACAAATAACAAATCTGATGGTACTCATTCAGTATGAAATCTTAACGATATAAGGGCAAATGACAAATCTGATGGTACTCATTCAGTATGAAATCTTAACGATATAAAGGCATATAACAAATCTGAGGGTACCCATTCAGTATGAAATCTTAACGATATAAAGGCATATAACAAATCTGAAGGTACTCGTTTAGTATGAAATCTTAACGATTAAAAGGCGTATAACAAATCTGATGGTACTCATTCAGTATGAAATCTTAATGATTAAAAGGCGTATAACAAATCTGATGGTACTCATTCAGTATGAAATCTCAATGATATAAGGGCATATAACAAATCTGACGGTACTCATTCAGTATGAAATCTTAACCATATAAAGACATGTATCAAATCCAATGGTATTCATTCAGTATGAAATCTTAATATAAGAACAAATAACACATCTGATGGTAATCATTCAGTATGAAATCTTAACAATATAAGGGCATATAACAAATCCAATGGTACCCATTCAGTATGAAATCTTAACGATATAAAGGCATATAACAAATCTGAGGGTACTCGTTCAGTATGAAATCTTAACGATTAAAAGGCGTATAACAAATCTGATGGTACTCATTCAGAATGAAATCATTGATTAAAAGGCATATAACAAATCTGATGGTATTCATTCAGTATAAAATCTCAACAATATAAGGGCATATAACAAATCCGATGGTACTCATTCAGTATGAAATCTTAATGATTAAAAGACGTATAACAAATCTGATGGTACTCATTCAGTATGAAATCTTAACAATATAAATTCATATATCAAATCCGATGGTACTCATTCAGTATGAAATCTTAATATAAGAACAAATAACAAATCTGATGGTACTCATTCAGTATGAAATCTTAACGATATAAGGGCAAATGACAAATCTGATGGTACTCATTCAGTATGAAATCTTAACGATATAAAGGCATATAACAAATCTGAGGGTACCCATTCAGTATGAAATCTTAACGATATAAAGGCATATAACAAATCTGAAGGTACTCGTTTAGTATGAAATCTTAACGATTAAAAGGCGTATAACAAATCTGATGGTACTCATTCAGTATGAAATCATAGTGATTAAAAGGCGTATAACAAATCTGATGGTACTCATTCAGTATGAAATCTCAACAATATAAGGGCATATAACAAATCTGTAGGTACTCATTCAGTATGAAATCTTAACGATATAAAGGCATATAACAAATCTGAGGGTACTCATTCAGTATGAAATCTTAACGATATAAAGGCATATAACAAATCTGATGGTACTCATTCAGTATGAAATCATAACGATTAAAAGGCGTAAAAACAAATCTGATGGTACTCATTCAGTATGAAATTTTAACAATATTACCTTTTTCCAAAACTAGTCAAAATCAAATTCTTTTAAGGCATAAATTAATTATATTTTTGCATTTAGTGAAACCTTCCTATATAATCTTTTATAGGATTATAAAACTTAAATTTCCTTTACAGTTTTCAAACAAAACAAGACAGACTTTTCCAACAGGGTAGTGGAATTATCTCAAACAACAAGTTATATTCACCCAAGCTAATTTCATACTTTTAAAAGAAGAGTTTTGTTTCTTCTACTGCATGCTATGCATTCCATACCAACCTATGTAAAGTTAGCTGAATTATTTACAAAGCTTCTTGGTCAAAAAAAGAGCAAACGGTAAACATATATTTCACACTTCAATATATTCATTAAAAATATCAATATATTCATTTGAAAAATATGTATATTCTTTAGAAAATTATACTGTCACATCTTTAATGGCAGATTAAGAAACATTTTAACTATGTAAAACAAAGTATTGCATCTATGTTCATATAAAAAATTAGCATCGATAGTATATGTACAGTTTTGACAAACATGCAGGATATTGATAGACCCTGTATGAATTTATATAAATTAATTGTTAAGACAAATTGTCTATGTTTCATGAGAAGAGGCCCAAGTGAACCTGATATTGCCCACCTAACTTACATAGCTTAATAATTTAGCATATCACTAATCAATGAGATCACAGTCTAGGTGAACCATCTCCCAAACTGTATACCATAAAAATTTTACTATATCCTCAGAAAGATTATTTCTAATTAAAATACTTAATATGCACAGGCTTCTATTTTAAACTAAACTTAATCAAAGATCTTGATGATATAAACTCCTTAAAAAGTTTTATTTTTTTTTAATTATATTTCAAATTTGATCAAAATAGGTTCAAAAGTATGAGATTTAAAATTAAATTTGATGGACTGGTACTCAGTCAGTATCAAACTTCTATGAAAACTTAATGATATAAGGGCATATACCAAATCTTTCTCTTCTGGCATAGATCAAATCTGATGGTACTTATTCAGTATCAAACTTGTATGAAATTTTAATGATATAAAGGCATATAACAAATCTGAAAGTTACTCATTCAGTATGAAATCTTAATATATGGACAAATAACAAATCTGATGGTATACTCATTCAGTATGAAATCTTAACTATTAAAAGGCATATAACAAATCTGATGGGACTCATTCAGTAAAAAATCTTGACAATATATGGAAAAATAACAAATCTGATGGTATACTCATTCAGTATGAAATATTAATGATATAAGGGCATATATCAAAATATGATCATAATTGGATCCAAAATAAAAGCCTCCAGAGAGATAAAAAGGCAAACCAATCAGATGCAAGATCACCTCATTAGGATGCATAGATCATGCTCTCAATAGAACACATCCAAGATCTTAATGTCATAAGCATACATTCCAAGTTTGATTAAGATACGAAATATGGTCTCTAGAACAGTAACAAGTTTAACCATTCGGAACAGCTCATTTATACACATCGATGTTGCTCTTTGTTGAGGAATTGAAAATTCTGGTGATGTAAATCAATATTCCCAAATCTTATTGAAATTAGATCAGAAACAGGGTCTTTGGCATGATAACAAGAAATTGTTGATGAACTTTAATGTGATGCAAAATGCATGAAAGATGCAGGGCCATAGCATCCATCTGGGAGTGGTAAGACACAATTATTACTTAATCTTAAAGATGCAGGGCCATACTATAAGATCCCGTGATATCATGGCCTTGTGAACTAAAAATAAATTATTCTTATACATACTGATTTATTTTACTTAATTTCAAGCTTTATTTTAAAGGTTAGTAATATAAAAGCATAAAATTATTTAGGGGAATGTCAACTTATATGAAATTTAAAAAATCCCAACAATTCACAGGCTAGGTATCTTGATGTACTGTCACCAGATGAGAAAGAGTTTCATTTGGAGAGCTGCAATTGAGCCAACATGTTATGGCTTGATGATAATGACATTTTGGCCCATATATTAAATATCTGATTAGCCACAACTTGTCAACTTGGCACTACAGCTTAAAATTTGACACAGATAAATAAAGAGTTGTAAATGTTTGACAAACATTTCGTCTTAATATTGTCAAAACAGAACATATTCAAATTTGAATAATATTAACGATCAAATACTACTGTTGAAACCTTTCTCCTTGCTATGTACTATTGAAATATTCCTCCTGTTATCTTGAGTTCACTGCTCTGTATGTTTTGCCTCACTATTTTATTTTTCATTATCACTCTCAGGAAGTGGTTCTCCTCTCTTGCCAATGGCTATCTCTGCATAATCTACACGGTTCTCTATGCCTAGGATTACATCCTCCCCATTTATTCTTGAGGGTGGATCCAGCATCAAGTCAATATACAGCAGGCCATCTGTGTTCTTCTGTAAAACATGATATAAATAAGTGCAGGATAAAATCCAATCCATTACTCCCTAAAAAACTGTCCAACTCAAGAGCACAAACTTGTACACGAAAATTGGTCTGCTTTCAAATAAAGTCCTTTATTCAAAACCACTTGTATCAATGGTTGATGAGTGATTAAAATTAAAAACGTTTTGGCAATTAATACTTCATGAAGGTAGAAAAAGACCTTAGATATTGCTGAATGGTTGAAACACTGTAAAGTGTCAAGCTATTTTAATGTATCCATATGTACAGAACATGTTTAGTTCAATAATTTGTGCCGGACTTGACCCACCCAATCGGCAACATAATAATATAAATGAGTTTAATGTTATCTCGGTTGAGGAAGTTTTGAAATTCTGAAAGGATGGTTTACTTATTATTTAGTTTTGAACATGTTTTGAATTTATCAAGAATTCAGACTCTCAAAATCCAACTTGTATAATTCAAGATGTACTCTTACAAGCACCTGTTAATATTCTCAAATAGTCTAATTTTATTTTTCCAATGAACAATTTTTGTATCCAATGAAGTCAGTCACATAAACAAACTATATCACATTCATATATTCTTTCCAAAGAAATGTAACCCAACTAACATTTCAAATTCTTCCAGGTTTTTCCAGGATGAAATAAATTTTTCAAGGTTCACAAATAAAGTATATTTATTGAAAATGTTTCTCTTTCAAAACTCTTTAAACTTACATGTCGTAAAATATGACCATGCACAAAACCACAAAATGTATCATACAAAACAAGTCTGATTATATTCCAATTAATTTGGCATGTAAAGCCATTTCAATGTACAGAATAAAAATTTTAACTTTATTTTGCTGACCTGCATTAGGTGGGAACAACATAATGAATACAAATAAGTTTGTTTCCTTTCAAACCTTTAATTTTAAAGAATTTTGTAGCAATAATTATAAATGAATCTTATAAAAAGTAAACATTTCCTATCACCATTTAAAACCCCCAATAAAAACAAATAATTAGAATCTTGTCTTCTAACGAAAAGAGTTGCACACTGAATTTTTCTGTGTCAATAAAATCCCAGACAAGATTCTTCAAACAACCTATTAATCTTCTAAAGATAATAGATTAAAAATCTGTTATTTAAAACATATTTTCTAAAGGGTTGAATTTAAATTAGGGGTATCAAACTAAAAAAACACTGTGTTTAATATTTCAATAGTAAACATGAGGACATTTTCAATATTCCAAGGGCTTTGTCATCTCTCATAACACCTTGTGACGCCATACATTTTCCTGGCCACAAGTTACAGCTTGGCGGGCATAGTGTTTGAGACTGCTGATTTAAATTTTAATAAAAGACCTTCAAAATTATATACTGTTGTATAGAAAAAGGAATGAATTTTTTGTAAAATCAACTTGTCTTCTTGTAATTAATTAAACCAGTCCACAAACTTGTATTGATACAGGAGCTCATATCATTTTTAATATATAATATATGGGACAATGATTTCTCATATTAGCTATGAGATTCAACAATTAGGACTACAAATTTGGCTTAAAACGAATAGCAGTCTGTTTCTAACCTGGGTTTCCTCTGAGTATTCCACCCAATATATCATATTTGGACATTTAGGTTGGGATGAGAGTCAACTGTAAATGTATATAGAAAATTTGAAATCTGCCACCACCGCACGGTAGTAACATATGGTGGTAGTCACTTATCAGGAGTCCTAGAAAACTTAAAACATATGTTATATCAACTTATACCGGTTGAAATCGATAAGAAAATGATTTTTTTTTCTACTTCAGAAATGGCAAATATTATAATTGTTATTTGATGTTTCAGTTTTACATACACAATATATTCTAGTAGGATTACTCCATGAGTCAGGTGTATCAATATGAGCTGTACTCAGTTATTTAACATACAGGTATATTTATAAATTATTTGATACTAAAAAACAAACTGAAAAATATTTATCTTTTATATTATTTTATTACACTGAATCGTCAACCCATGATTCTGAATTAATGTTATGTTAATTTGTTCATTTAATGATTACCCTTTCTTACCTGGCTTCAACATATCAGGTGATAATTATTAAATTATCTGATTATCCTGTCCTTGTGCTTTTGTCGACCACAATTTTTAAAATGTTGAAAGCTGATAACCTTCCTTATTTTACAAGCAAATGATAGCACTTGTGATATTATGCCATACAATCAGGAAATTGATTTATTATATACTTTTGTATGAAATATAGACCTACTAGCGATATCATTTTCATTTGTTTTCATTCTGCTATATTATATATGTGATAATTATATGTGCTAACAAAACTTGAACCTGTATAACAAAAATGAGTACTTTGTGAGATAGAATAAATAAATAGAAACTGCCGTAAATTACATAGAAATTAATCTTTGATAAATAAACATTAAACATAACTAGATACTGTTTGCACTTCTAAGAAGTTATCTCCCCTTCCTTGACAGCAACAATAAACTGCTGCAATGCATTGCTGAATAAAACTCACCTTGCTTTCAATTAATTTAGAAAATTATAAATATGGAATTTATTGTGGCAGATGAGGTCAACCATTTACTTAGGTTACTATATTTATATAATCAGCCTATGAATGTGATGTGAATTTATTAAATGTGGATGAGGGAAGCGTGGTATGCTGAAGAGTGAGTTAAATCTTCTAAACATCGACTATGGAGCAAGTTTAGTAAGCAATGAATAGAAAAATTTCTTTTACTGTCATTGAGTGGTACCTAAAATCGTATATTTAAATGAGTGAAGAAGTGGTATATATATATATAGTATGTATGACGGTATAATGTATCAATCATATTCTACAATATGTATAAATGTTTTGCTAAAAGGAAAGAAGTCTTGCTGAGTTTACTTTTAATTTTGGATGAAATATGATAAAGTAGGGTTTGAGATGTTGAAAACAGCTGGACAATGGATCAATGCAACACTCTGACTTATAGAACATATTAAGCTCACTAAGATTAATAGCAAGGAAAGTTAAAAATCAACATTGACAACAAGCCACCATACCTTAGGACCATTATATGCAGTTAGTCCAACATCTTCATAGAAATTTTCATCACACGGTTCGGCCTTTGCATTGCTTGAATTTTGGTACAAACTATCAGGTGTTGATTGTTTTTGCCCCAGGTCAGCATTTTCATATATATCTCCTGAAAATAATTGTAGAGAATCATCTTAAAAGCTAGATGCACATACATGTGTCAACAACTACAATTTAGGTAGGTAATAAATACATGTTAGTGGATGCAGCATGATAAAGACACACTGACATAACTTCTCCTGAATTTAGGGGTGTTTCCCATGCCCACCCTGCATCAAAAACTGAAATCTACAACTATAATTTAGGTAAGTAGTACATGTTAGTGGATGCAACAAGATAAAAAACATACTGAAATAGCATTTCCTGAATTTAGGGGTGTTTCCCATGCCCATCCCCCATCAAACACTGAAATCTCCTTAATATAAAATAATTTGTGATCAATTTAATTTCATTCACTTTTCATATTCTGATTATTGTGTAGTATATGTATGGTAATACTGCCTGTGATCACCTGACTGAACTGAATTAAGAATGGCAAGACCATGTGCTGTTTCTAATTTCAATCTTTCATCATGTCAGCATGGTTGGTTGGCTGGCAAGACAATGTATTTCACCTCTTCATTGTATCAGCATGGTAGGATGGCTTAATTATTTTAAATTTGTACATGTGGATTATACTATGTGTGAACAGAAGTAATTCATAAAGGATTACAGATTTTAAATAGATAAGGTTTTATTACAGAAGTAATTCATAAAGGATTACAGATTTTAAATAGATAAGGTTTTATTACAGAAGTAATTCATAAAGGATTTCAGATTTTAAATAGATAAGGTTTTATTACAGAAGTAATTCATAAAGGATTACAGATTTTAAATAGATAAGGTTTTATTACCAAAGTGCTCAATAAGCATAAAACAATACAGGTTAGTTTGATTCTCTCCACAAGGTATGTTCTGCTTTAGTGTTTAATGTTGATGAGATGGATTAGAGTCTGTACCATGTATGATCAAATGTAAATGGGACATGATTAAAGATGATAATTGATTATGGCTGGATTACTCAAGAGATCAAGTGGCATGAAACTAGATTGGCTTGACTTTGGTGCTTAAAGTCTAGATGTCCTAGAGAAAGCCATTGTCAATACACCAAAATTCCAGCAACCAAAATATCATTAAATCCAATGATGGTTGGAAACAAAATTATATGTGGTAACAATCATGTCCACAGGGACACAAAAATGTAAAGCTGATCTAACTTTAAGTCTGTTACATTAGCAGGAATGACATCATATGTCACACAGAATTCCAATTTCTTAAAAGTATAATAACTGTGGTAATAAATATGTCATTGCCAAAATCCATGTTTGTGGAATATGCACCAAATATGGATCATGTTAGACTCAAACATTATTTGGCAAATTAAAGCTGAACATGATCTTACTGTTCTATGGTCATAAACTAAGTAAACAGAAAGAAGCACAACCAAAATGTTCTGTAAAACATAGCCAATAATTACAAAAGTTATAAAAGGAAAATGTAATACAATGTTCAGTATTATGAATCAAATCCAAAATAATCCTATTTTAAAATTCATGACCAAATTAATAAAATGTTCCGAATAAATTTTAAATCCTCGAATGCATGTATCACAATGACTTTATCCTCTAAACAATTCATAATAGTCCCAGAATGATGTTCTAGTTCAATGAGCACTTTGTAACTCCAAGGAATAATCCTAAAAAGTCTCCTTTCAAATTGTCTACATGCAAATTAACCAAACACGCATACCAATTTTAGCACACGAAACACCCAAAATAGGAATGAATCCAAAATATGAATCAATTTGATTTCTTAGATTTCCCTCATATACACTTTCAAGAATCTATCATTATATGTTGCAATATATCCAATGTGACAGAGCTTACTACTCAATGCAATATCTTATATGTTCACGTAACCAACCCCGTCAAATGTAAAATGACTTAATTCTTCTTTGAACCACCTGACCGTAACAGGCAATGAGAAATTAAACAAAACTTGTCAACAAGTCTTATTAGAAACCTGACATCTGCTTATATATGTATGCAATATACAGGCACTGTAATATCTTAAAATATAATCTATAACCACATACAAAATTAGCTATTTAATATCTTCTCTATTAATTTTCACTTCAATTTATGGGCAAAGACAAAAAGTACACATAAAATATATACAGTCATGTATCAAGTGTTACTAAAAGACGTTGAAGTACATAACATAATAAAAAATATTTTTTGTGTGAGTGAACACCTTGAGAACCAATCAGAAATCATGAGTATGTTCCAGACACTTCTATGAAGAACTGCATCACAAAAATACACCACAGATATATAATTATCTGTAACAGCAATGTAAAGAAAAATTCCTGATATTAAGTCATGATGAAATCTGGGAAACTGTTATGACTCGATGGTCTTAATCTAAGCAACAGAAAGAATTAAAAACCAATCAAATAGTAAAATCAACAAATAATGTTATTTCTCTAAGATACAAAGTGAAACTTTCATAGGAAATTGGTCTTGTCATTTATATCCGAAATAATTATAACAACTAAATGGTTCAACTAAAGGAAGCTAGCATTACGCTAAAACACCTGATTGGCAAAAGGAAGCTGGCATTATGCTAAAAGACCTGATTGGCAAAAGGAAGCTGGCATTATGCTAAAAGGCCTGATTGGCAATGGAGAGAAAACTGATCAATAACTACAATTAAGCCTCATACATCCCAGCTTTATGAATTATGCATGGAACTCACTCCTTAAAACTTTAGGGTAAGATATTCAAAGACACCTTGACTCAAATCTAAGATGTTTATTAATTTACAAACCACATGAGACATTCTATTTAGTTATTAGAGAGAGAGATCTTGGACTCTGCAATTCTTAATACCCAATCAGATTTTCTAAATGCGAACTGTCTTGATCGACTTTTGAAAATTGAAACACATTAGATAGGGCTGCTCCATAAAGCTAGATAGTATAAACCAAGCATTGTTTTTCTTGGATAAGGAGGATAATAAAATCAGCCACCACACTCATAGAGTAACAGAGGCCAAGAATGGAGGTGGAAAATCTGGGGACTGTTGTCTAGGAGAGAGCCCATGTGCTACAACATGAAGTCCCTCCCCTGAGGTAAGGTCCCAGGACTGACAACCTGCAGATTGAGAAGATCAGTAAACCAAGATACATGGGGTCACAGAGGACATACACAATAAGCTGAAGCATGGAGAGCCTGATTTTGTAAATGAAATGTGGGATCATGCTGAATACTGTGAATGTGTAACTGAATAAGTGATCCCACATCATATTCAAGGCATCCAATGCCCAGGCCCTCTGGCTGGACACTTGCGAAACATAAATGGGGAACTTCTTGCTCAGCCCAGTGGAAAATACGTCCACCAAGGGTGTTCTCCAAAGACAAAACAGGGAGTCTGCTATGTATTGGTGTAAAGACCATTCCTTAAAAACTATCTCTCTTCCCTTTAATTGCCAGATATCAAGTGAAGTGCATACTGGACGTCGTTTCTGTTGAACATCAAATGCTTGTCATTTTTAATTTCTCTAAAATCTAGCTGTCAGCTAGAGCTGCAATTAAAAAATTTTGAATGTATTCAATGGAAATGAGCTGTTTAGTTGGTATTTATCAGCACTTCTAAAACATTATAGGCTATTTCATGCCTAAGAAATGATATCGAAGTGCATTTTAAATAACACACAGAGGTAGCTGACATACGTTGGTCAAGGCTAATGTATAACCCATAAGCTAGGATTAGGCATCTAATGATCTACAAAATGAGTAACAGCATTTCAATCTATGGTAGCACTTGCACACAACTGGTCATGGGATATCTTTTATTTATTTTAAAGATATCTATACTTTATTTCCACATGTTTCCCTTCTTGTCTCTTTACAGGGTAATCAGGAATATATGATTTCATGTCACAAGCACTGCACATGTGTGCTCCATGAAATCAAGTTATGATATACAATGTGCATGGGCAGATACCCATTTTCCACAATATCTGCTTTTAAGAATTTTGTTTTTAATTTTCCAAGAAAGTGATACTCATTAAATATATGTCACAGTGACACAACTGTTGCTATCAGTATTGGCTCTATTGAGACATTAAGTCTACAAATATGATGGATCAGCTGTGCTATGTCACTCTCTTAACCAATTTGGTTTCTGTATTATTTGACAGATCTGAAAATGTTTACATCTTTATGGTTGATTTTGTGAGCCACTGGCCTCAAATGTCAGAGCCGCCATCCATCACCAAAACCAAAGCTAAACTTTTACAATGCATGAATGTTTGCAAGTCATGTTCATTTAAGTTGATCAAGAGCTATTACACTGTGAGAAATCAACCTTTCGCTACATTTATCTAAACTGCTCTTAACACAAGGCTTCACAGTCAACTTGACATCAAAACAAGAAATAAATAGGGACAGACACTACTGGCTAAAAAGTATTCAACACATTTGAGAAAGTGTCTTCCTTTTAACTGCTGAGTGTATTATCAAATTAACTTCTGAGTGTTAAACACATTATTATGGCAGTAACAAGATTTCAAATTAGCTGCTGTAGAAGACATTGGAAATCTGATTTTTATAATTTTAATTTGGACCAAGCTAGGATGTTTAAAAGTCTGCTCATAAAAACCCCATGTTGTTATGGGCATTCATTCAGAGATACATGTAACACTATTTTCAAATTAGACACCATGATGGCAATGCTGAAGACCATGTTGATATGACTAATTGGGGAAGGAACAATAGCAAGCTTTTGATTTACACCATTTCTACTAAGGACCAATCATATATCACAAGAAATTGTTTTGATGTCAAATTGACTGTGAAACCTCGTGTTAAGAGCAGCTTAGATAAATGTAGTGAAAGGTTGATCTCTCACAGTGTAATAACTCTTGATCAACTTAAATTAACATGACTTGCAAACATTCATGCATTGTAAAAGTTTAGCTTTAGCACAATGCCAACATGACAGTTACCTAAATAGTGATAACAAAACATTCCATTGTGGTGACCATACTGGACGTCAGTTTGGTACTATTTTCATCTATGACCAACTAGGTACTAAGGATAAGTAGATTTTAAAGGTGGTCATCTTGTTAATCATACTGGATTTTTAAGGAGCACCATTTTCATGCAAAACCATTTAGGTTACAAGTTGACTATGTGTTAAGTTTCATGGCAATCATTTATGTAATTACACAGGTGTCCTAGCAGACAGATGGATGATGGGCAAATGACCAGCCTATAGTCTCTTTTGGTCTAAGACACAGACATTAACCTATGTGAATGTTGGAGGGTTTAGAAGTCATAGTAATGTCTATTCTTGGTTGTTCTGCAAACTGTGATCCTAATGTGCCCATCAGTGAATTGTTTTAGGTCTTGTTACGGTGAAAATTTAACAAAATTTAACTGAAATTAAACAAACAGTGTGAATGCTAGTGATTGTTTAAATGGTTATGGATTAACACATGCTTTAATAAGATGTTCAAATGCGATTATAACTGTATGAAATATTTGCACACTTTTTTTACATCTTGAGGGTAGCTTTTTTTTTTTAATCAGTGATTGGTTTGAGGTCTTGTTAAAGTGAAACTTTAACATTAATGACTGAAATTAAACAAACAGTGGGAATGCTAGTGATCTAGATTGTTTAAACAGTTATGACTTCACAAATAAAAATGCTTATGTTCAATAATTCTTTGAAATATCTGCACATTTTTTTTATGTCATCGAACATCTTGAGGATAAATTAATAGCTTACTCTGGTTGAAATCAATTCATCAATTTGGAAGTTATGGTCTTCACGTAGCTCTGTATTGGCAATGAGTGTGCTATCAAAATCAAGGCTATAGCTTTAAGAAATATTAGCAAAAGGTTTGTGCTCATCATTAAGCAAATATGATTTCTTGTTGAGATGTACCTTCAAGGTAAATTTGGTCAAATTCTAGTAATAAACCTGTTATTCACAACATTGTACATGAGTAATGCCAATGTAACCATCATCAAATTAAACCAAGTAAGAGATGGTTCAAATTGTGATACTAAATACGTGTACTAGATAACTTACAACACAATTAGATGAAAAATAGATAAAAGCGACTTCTATATCTTCTTTTTTAAAATGATAGAATTCATTAGATGCATTACATGTGTAAACAGATATAAACCAAAGTTTATTGGGCAATAAGTAATGTTACAATACAAACCTCCTGAAGGCTTTCCACGCTTCCCCTTTTCTGCTCCTACAATTGTCACAAAGAAATTACCGGTAAGAGTCACTAAGTATAATCAAACACATTGATATGGAAAGATGCAAGTAAATTACACAATTACATCAAACCATTAATTGGGTCATATACATTGATCTGTGTTTAACAGCTCTCTATTTATGGTTATTAGTATGGCTTAATTCATTAATAACCAACACTTCTCACTAACAATGACCTATGGTCAAAGTATGCAGTCTTGACATACATTGTGTAGAAACAAATTATATTTATACAGGCTTATTTTGACCTTGACATTTACCAGAAAAAACTTGTTGTACTTTAGGTGCACGAAAGCCCAAAGAGTTTGTTCGAATTATTAACTTGAGAACCATGGTGAGTGTCAAGAATTCTTTTTTGTCTTTATGTCAAAATTGCCTCAACCTTAGAATTGTTGATGTCCAAATCAGTGGGCTTAGTTTCTACTGAAAGTGTAAGAAATACACTGACTGAAAAAGAAAGAAAGAAATCAAGAAATCAAAAAAATGAGAGAAATCAAGAAATCCACAAACTCTTTTGACAGTATTTGGTTGAGAACTTGATATGTGTTGATGCACAAACTATTTTTGATTCATCAGATTGGTTATTGCACTAAATACATTTATCTTTGAGTCAGACTTCCCCTCTCCCACTATGAACTTCGATATTGCTGTTTGTATTTTAATATTGTACAGCCTTTTGTTTATAAAAGTGTCACAAAATTTACTCACACAGAAAAACTATTTTTCTTTGAACCTCAAGGATTCTCATCTTTGAGGCCCAATGTGGTTGTAATTGGTATTCGATAACATAGGTATTTTATATTACAATGGGTGACGATGAAGTCCTTGATGATTTAAGTTCATGGTAAAGTCAATGATGAGGATGAAGCAGCTGTTTATAAAGTCTTGGCTGTGCATGCTCATTTGATCCAATAGCTAGTTAAACGCGTGAAATGGAACAATCCTGCAGTACCAAAGCCAACTTGTTTTAACGAGTACCGGTAAACACATTTGACCTTTGCACACAGCTCATTACTCGTGTGTTTACTTTATTTATACATTTGCCTCTGATTGTGCATTGTGCCTGTTTATTGATCGCAACGAGTTAACAAGTCAGATTTTATATTTCATGTACAACACAATCTAAGCTTTATAATCTTTTTAAGTTTAAGATATGAACATCATTATCAATACTGCTGTATAAATCTCTGACTGATTAGGACAACAAAATCAAAATGTAATATTCTTACCATAAGTAAGAGCCATATACAAATGTTGGTTAAAATACATGATTTGTAACGTGTTAGAAAGCAGAAATGATTTATATTTTTAAGTGACCTTGACTTGTAATGTTTGATGCCCAAATTAGTTGGCTTCTGTAACAAGTAAAAATTAGTATTTTAAAATTTAATACCAAATTTGTTTATCCAAAGTCTATTCAATACTCATTCTTGAATACTCTGCACTTTAACTGTCATCAAGAAACTTCCAGACAAAAATTATCAATTTTTAATGACTTTTACAATGGTGACCAGTTATAAAACTGGATCAAGAAAAGAGTATGTTTAGTTAACTTGTCACATTATCAAGAGTACAAATATGTGTATCAACATACATAGTTTTCTTTGTGATTTAACAGTGTGCAACATTTAATTTGGATTTAATTGGATGACAACTTTAGGTTGACCTAGTCTCAACATGTCCATATAGTGTAACATAAATTTTTTCATATGCACTTCTTGAAGGCAAATAAAAAACGACCTTTATAAAGACTATGTATGTATGAGATACAAAAAGAAGCGAGAAAAAAAACCTGCCATTTAATGGTATATAGAATCAAAATCTAAGACATTACTGAAATAATCAGTGAGTGTTGAACACATATATGACTGTACTTTTGATGGCCAGATCAATTGGCTTCTCATTACCCAATATTCCAGCCATACTCAAAATCTAGTAATGATACATGGCATAAACTGAAAGCTTTGGGGGCCCCGAGTGGCCGAGTGGTCTAAAGCGCTGTCCATTACGGATCACTGTCATCTCACCTCTGTCTGCGTGTGTTCGAGTCTAAGATTCTGCTAATGTAGTTATGTTAGAAAGCTTGCCAGTGGCTTCTCGTGGGTAAGTGGTTCTTTCCGGGGGTTTTCCTGGTTCTTCCTCCGCTATTAATACTGGCCGCCATGTATAGCCTATATTGTGCTTAAAAATGGCGTTAAACCATACAAAACAAACAAAAACAAAACTGAAAGCCTTGATGCACAAATGAAAATGGTAACATGAAATTATATAAAAAGATACATGGAAAACTTAACTATGCAACTGACTTATGTAAACAAATTAAATTAAAAAGATTTTGTTGATAACACATACTTTCATGTGCCATGATGTTGTAGCTTATTTCTGAGCTCTGTAGTATCAAGCTCATTTAAGATACACCAAAGTGAGTGGCATTACAGAAATGTAGAAAGATTTAGTTCCACAATGATTCATGTACCAAACAATCTGGACTTTCTATTCACAATACACAATACAGAGGTAAAACATATTTTAAGACCCAATTTTCTTACACCAAAGTCCATCTGTTGTCAGAATCAGATTTTATGTCTGTATTTTAGCTTTTAAACTGATATCTCAGGCAGACTTATCTGAAATGCACTCCGACTGCTGATCTTTCCCAAAAGGCAAGATATGTTGGGGATATGGAGTAAAACGTAGCAAGGACATAAAAATGATAGGGACCTTTAACCCCCACCCAACTTTTATCCTACTGCACATGCACATGCACATGCAAAACAACCAAATTGTCAATGAAAAATGACATTTTTTACACAACTAGGCATCTTGCTAAATGAAATCTCTTGAAAGCAGTATTTAACTGTATTTGCAAGTAAACCTCAAAATGTGCTTATTACCGCCAAAATGACATTATATATTCTTCACAAAATACAAAGTGATTTGAGGGGAAATCGGAACCAGAGAACTATTGCTGAGTTTACTAATTCTACTACTACTAATAATAATAATACTTTATTAATAGAGATTTACTCATCTGTCAAGAACTATTCTCCCTTGAAACCCTCTTAAGGAGAGTATAATAATGTACTTGACATGAAGATAGCAATAATTACTGTCTTTTTTAACATGTTTAGTATTAAATTACTAAATTCCATCATCTATAAGAAACAAGTACATGCTCATGATATCTCTTTTTAAATACTGTAATATTTTCAGCAGATTTTACATGTAGTGGAAGCTTGTTTCACAGAACTGTACCAGGGTATTGGAAGCTCACTTTAAATTGCTGTTCTTGGTTTTGGTGCTAGTAGATTTCCATGTGATATACGGATCTTAATTGGTATTGTGTCGAAAAAGGCCTGAATTTAGTCCTGAAGATACTCTGGTGCAGTTCTATGTAAACATTTATATACAAGAACTGTCTTATGAAGATCTACCTTTTCATATATTTTGAACCATTTTAGTTCTGTAAACAACGCTTTGAGGAATGATCAATAGATTCATCTAAAATAATGTGTGCTGCTCATTTCTGAGTTGATATATTCTTTCAATCTGAGATTCGGCACAGTTCCCCCATTCAAGTGACTAATAATGCATTTTTGGGTGAAATATGACTTATATGTAGTATTGACTGTGAATTTCCATAGATAAGTATTTCTTGATTCTGCTGAGTATGGTAACATTTTCAATATGGTCATCCCATTGTAAATTATTTTCTACAGACACAATTACATGCTTTTCAATATTATATTTTCTAATGGATTATTATTTATTGCAAGAAATAGTTCTGGGTGCCCTAACTTGTCTAAGTTTCATGATGTTCCTAAAACCATTCATTTTGTTTTACCTTCATTAATTACCATAATGCTATTTTGTTGTGAAGAGTTCTGAACTCTTATACGGTCTGAATCTGATCTTTTGTGGTTAACTTCAGTATCAGAACTAAATGTGCACAAGGTTGCATAGTTTGTAACAAATCTGTATTTTTAGATGGTACCTTATGGGTTCATTTACCATCTGGACTAGTCCTAATTATTCAAATAATTCCATCCAATTGTTCCTTTTTTAGTATATTGTGGAGTATATATGTTTCTTTCTCTTGTGAAAGAACATTTTTCATTTGTTTCAAACAGTTATCATTCCACATTGCTTTGGAAGAAGGTGGCCCATAAATTAAACCAGCTAGGAATGATTTCTGCATTTACATCGTCTCTAATGTACAGACCTCAATGTACAGACAGCATGACCTCCCCTTGCTGTCGCTCTGTCTCTGATAATGGTTTATCATACGCCTTGCCAGTAAAATAATAAATTACTATCTGGTTTGCATTTAACATTTAATGTTGTTGCAGTGAACATGTATACTATTTTTCTTGGAGGACAAAATTAACTTAATCTGGTCCATTTTTTCCCACTATACCTTGTACATTTAAGTGACCTATTTTAAACCCTTTTGTATTTAGTATCATTTCAATTAATGTATGTCATCATGCAATGGGGTATTTACTGAGATTGTCTCCATTCTACTTTTATAATTCAATGTTCATATATATTAGCATCTCCAAAGTCACAAACAGACCCTGAAAATCCATTAACTTTTGCATTTACCAGTGTTCATTGAACAGTTAGAGTCAGGAGTCTTACTAGGTACATGTAGATTTGTTATAAATGAAGCATTAGCATTCTCCTCTTTGCCAGCTTCCTAGTATGTATAATTCATTGATGTACAGAGACTTTGTTTGTGTCCATATGTATGGCATCTGAAAGTGCCCAATCTGTTTGCCATGATGGCATACTTGTGTCATGTGCCCAGTTTCTCCACAGTAGAGACACAATTATCCATTATAGTTCCTGAAATGGGGGCATACATGTTAATATTTCTCAGTAGTTGAGAGGTTCCTTTACTGTTTAGATGAATTTTGTCTCTGTGGTAGAGGCTTAAGTTGACATCCTGTTTCTGAAGAAAGAAAGATGTGTATTATGGAATGTACTGTAGGTTGAAGTCTTCACATAGGCGAATTATTGGATCATTGATTTCTGTCACCCTGGTGTCCACATGGGGTAGTCCTTATATCATTATTTTACATGTATCTGGGCTGCAATACCTAGCAGCATACAGTAAATTTTATAAATCTATTCTGATTTGATTTAGTGTCCTTCCATTAGTGGCATCCAATTTCCATCTAATAAAATAATAATTTGGTTGCATTTAGTTACTAGTAGGTCAGTATTCATTATTCTGTCTGTGTTGTTAATTTTTGCACCTCTAAGAGTCTGTACATCTATTTAAAGAAGTCTCTTTGGTACCAATATTATGCTTTTCAATATTAAAGACCCAATTATTACTGTCATATCTTTTCTGTCTTGTGATTTCCTATAGCAGAAGGGGCAAACAGGCCAACTTGGAGGAGCGTCAATTTGGCTAACCAATGATTTCTCAAAATCAGAAGAAAAAAAAGACGCCAAAGTCGTTGTCACGCCCCCCTCTGCTGATATGTGGTTAAAAATGAAAATCATTTAGGATTTCAACCAAATATTTGATCAAGTCCGATATGATATCTTGATCTCGGGTCATGCAAATTTATCGTTACAAATCCATGTGGAATTGACTGCGCACGACTAAAGAAATTTCTAAAGAGATTATAATCCAGATCTCCACTGAACCAGGTTTAGTGAATATTTTGTAGCATATGGGTGTCAACTCCATCAAATACAGCAAGAATATTGCAGTTATCTCTGATCACTTTTGGTATTTGAGTGTATCGTTGAGTGACATATCACATCGGTGCTTTAATGCCTGCCTCTGGAAAATATCTTAGCGGGATCCTTCTGATTGTCTAACATGACATCATCATAGACAACTAAATTGTTAATACTTCCATCAATATCATCAATGCTTGGTGCTTCCTCGATATCGGTTATAAAAACAAAAAAAAAGAGAATTTTTCTGTTAATCGGTTTTCTCAGCGCGCTGTTTCAAAAACTCGTCAATGGTTGGAATGGGTTTATTCTTTCATGTATGATACACTATCATCGCGCGATATCTTATTCCTCCGCATTCGATGCAAATTTGATATTTTCCTCAGATGACCTTACCGCAAGTAATGCATGGTCAAGAGCCATGTATTGTGCCGTTTCTCGCTATGACATTATGCGGTCCACAGAAGTCCCCAACCAAATTTTTTCCACAGGAGATTTTAGATCCTTGAGACAACCATGAGCATTTGTTAACGGTGACGGCTGGATTAGGCATTTATAATTATATTGCATTCATTAAAACAATAATTTTAGGAGAGTGAATTACAATCATCGCGATGAGAATCATCTGTGGTTTCTTTTCTCATCATTGGTAAGTACTCAGCAGCCACCGGTGGGTTTTAATTTTTTATGTAGTATTTCACCGATTGAGTAGCGTAGTAAATCAACAACGCTATGTACTCATTTCCCCTGCAACTTCTGCAGATTTCAATTTCTCCTCATACTCCACGCATGCATCCCAACTAGTGCTTCACATATTGATTATGACTGTTGCAGTACTTCCCACAGCATCGTTTTCCACATTGTTCCGTAGACCCTCAACGAGCCAACAACAATTGTTCTTCCCTGGCTGAAATGGCATTATATACTATATGAAAATTTCAATTAAATATTCATCTTTTCTATATATTACAACATGAGAATAATTACTCCGATGATGACTTCATAAATGATATATGATTAGGTGAATCCTACTATAAAAACTCCCCTGATGATTTTTTTCAGGTTCCCGAATCATGGCATGATCTCCGCGAGTATTATTCAAGGTTGTTTGGCCCTCCAGTATATACTTGTAGTAAACAATCCATGATTAACTTATTGACTGTTCATGATTATCTGTTACAGGGGATTATTATTCAACATCTGAAACGATTCTATATATTTATCAACGAAAAAGATATTATCGATTTTACCGGACAATCCATGGTCAATGAAATTATTCCCAGGTGGAGACTTCAATATCCTGTATTAGATATCGATGATAAGAAACCCACCATCGCTGAAATCATCAAAGTATTATCATGCTGATACTGATCCCATGGAGAAACAAAGGGATTTCTCGGACGTCAATAACGCGTTCAACAATGTCGATGTTATTTACAATCTAACAGTGGAAGCTGGTATTTCCATTGTCGATGATCATTTCAAACACTTATTTGCATTCTCGGAACAACTTGGATCAATCGAAGCAACCAAACAAGCACTTCATCGTTTCAGAAATATCAATACAATTTATTATTCTATGAGTTGCTGCGGAAACAACTCTGAATTGCCGTTTACTCACGCTGATAGCATAGATGTTATAGAATCCCACGAACGGGATTTATCCGAAACAGAATTAATATTTCGTGCTCCTAATCTCAGTGAGATAAATATCAGTTACGGTTACGCGTACATCAGTAATGTCATTGATGAGAATAACTACAAGTGTTACTTCACTCAGCGGTTAATCGTGCTAATGAAGAACTCCGGATATGAAATGACACAAACAATCCCAGATGAATATGAATGAAACATGGAAAGAAAAAAATAATAGAAAAACAAAAACATCATCGATGGAAATTAATGATAATCCAGCCGTACATGACTTTCTGAAGAGCTCTATCGTGAAAAAAAGAATCGCGCAATCGGGTGAGACGATAGAGAATTCACTGCGATATTTCAGGTATAATCCTGAATCAAAACTTGTCAGGGGTTCTGCAATTATATAAAAATTTGATCAAAATTTACGATAGTATCCAGCCATACCTAAAAACCGCATACACTTCTTTCTACTTTCAGGCACAGGGAATTTAGAAATAACCTCAACCTTAGCATCTATTGGTTTAACTTGTCCATGTCCCACAATATGTCATAAGAAAGTCACACTAGCATGGCAGAACTCACTTTTAGATAAATTAACTATCAAACATGTATCAGTGAGTCTGTCAAAGAAATTTCTGGAATTGTTGCTAGATGTTCTATTCATGTGTCGTTGTAGATGATGACGTCATCTATATAGGCATCACAGTTTTCTAGACAAGAGGTGATCATACTCATGAGAAGTTGAAATGTACTTGGTGACACTTTCATCCCGAATGGCATTACTTTATATTGGTAAAGTCCTTCTGGATTCACAAATGCCGAGATTTCCATTGCTCTTTCTGTTAGTGGAATCTGCCAAAATCCTTTTAGAAGGTCAAATTTGGTGACATACTTGGCATTCCCGATTTTATCAATACAATCGTCAATTCTTGGTAATGGGAATGATTCTGTTTTTGTCACACTGTTCACCTTCCTATAATCAGTACACATACAGAAAGTTTTATCTGGTTTTAAAACAAGTATGCATGGTGAACGAACTCCAATCACTTTTACTGGGCTCGATAAAATCATTCTCCAGCAAATATTAAATTTCCTTTTTCTATGTATTCCTGTTTGAGTGGATTCATCCTGTATGGATGTTGTTTAACAGGTTTAGAATTCATAATTTCAATGTCATGATAATTTTTGTTTGTCCTTGTAAGAATATCTGGAAATAAGTGCTCATATTCAAATAATAACTGTTTCAGTTTATTTCTTTCTTGCACTTGCAAATGTGAAAGTTTCTGGTCTAGAGCTTTCATAATTTCTGAATTACAAAGATTCGTCATTTCAATATCAGTCATCATTTCAAAATCAGTAGAATCTGATGATATTCCTTCACTGAGTGGGACAGGAACAACTAACTTAATTACATTTTTAACATGGCTATCTCTTTCAATATACTGGTACTCCTATAATTTATTTAGATCCCAGGAGCACTAATACTATAATTTAACTAATTCATTTTCTTCTTAACTTTGTAAGGGCCGTAATATCTAATCTTCAGAAAAGTATGAAGAATGAACAAGAGTGACACAACTCCATTATCAGACTCCAAAGTTCTCTCCGTTGCAATTCCTTCAAACCATAGTTTAATCTTTAACTTGAATTGCTGAATGCCCAATTCATACATATCTTGCTGGAAAATTCCAGACATGAAGTTTGAACCTTGATCAGACTGAACAGATTTGGGAAGGACATACTAAGTAAAAAAACTTTATCAAAGCTTTTACTATTGTAATTTTTAGATTTTATATTCCTCAACGGAATAGCCTCTGGAAACCTTATTGACGCGCACATAATGGTCAACAGGTATTGGTTACCTGACTTGGTCTTGGGTAAGGGACCTACACAGTCTACCGTAATTCTACTAAATGGTTCGTCAAAGGCAGGAATAGGTTTGTAGATGACCCTTAGGTATCTTCTGATTGGGTTTTCCTACCATTTGACAAGTATGACAAGATTTACAGTATTTGGCAACATAACTTTTGAATTTTGGCCAATAGTAGTGAGTAAAGATCTTGTGATAAGTTTTATTAATCCCTAAATGACCAGTCAAAGAAGTTTCATGGGCCAGATTAAGTATTTCCTGTCTGTAAGGTTTTGGAACTACTATTTGATAGTTCACCGACCACTCATCACCAGCAGGTACCTCAGGAGGTCTCCATTTTCTCATAAGAATTCCATTTTTAATTAAATACCAGACAGGAACTTCAGTCTCACTTATGGCTCTTTGAAACAAAGAAGAGATCTCAGGATCTTTTCCCTGTTCGACGACAAGTGACTGTCGTTTATCACCTTTATTAGAATAAAGAGAATGAGTTGTTAAAAGATGATCACTATGATGAATACCTTCTGATTGATCCAAATCAGGAGTAAAAGTGACCTCATCAAAAGCCTGACCTATACACGTGTCAGCTAAAGGAATACTGCCTACCTCAACTTCATTCTCAAGAGCTTTCTTTGCCATAGCTCTGGTAACTGCACAAGCTTGAAATATATCAGGGAATTCTTTTTCAACTGTCTGATCCAAATTAGGCTTGTCAGTTACAGGTGGATTAACCACAACCTTGTCCCCAGCTAAGTCGTTGCCTAACAATAAATGAATGCCCTCAACGGGTAAAACTGAGACTGTTCCGATTGTCACAGGTCCTGACAATAAGTCTGATGACAAATTTACACAATGGAGAGGAACATTAACAAATCCGCACTCTACTATCTGAATAAGAACACTTTCATTAGAAGAAGACTTCTCAGAAAAAGGCAAAGTACCTGACAATAAAAGACTCTGAGAAGCTCCTGTGTCCCTTAAAATTTTAATAGGGGTGGGATTGGCTGAATCACCCAAGAGTGATGTAGAACACATAAATATGAATGGTTCATAATTCTCCATAATAAAATCAGACTGGGATTTATTAGACCCAACAAATATCATTTAAATATGTCAAAACAATGCTGTATTTCCTATGCCAAGTCCCCATCAGAGCCCCTCACAGTGTTCTAACTGGAACAGTTCAAAAGATATTAGCTTGACCTTTTTGGAGTAATTAAGCTGTTGAAATCAGACAATTGCATAATAACTGTAATTAAAGCTACCCCCACTACTATTTAAGAAATCCCATTGCTAACAATAATCATAACGAAAATGTTTAATTCATGTTTCATGTGTTTCATTCATAAACTACAAAAGTCATGTGCATATCAGCTTACCAATTTGCTTCATGATTTTGTGTGAAGCTCATATTTTAAAACAGTTCAAATGTTAAACAATTTCGTTTGTTTATCAGTTACTTCATTTTATTTAATTATTGTAAAACTGACAGACACATAAAACATATATAATTATCATGTCCTGTTGTCGGATGAATCTGAATCATGACTCAACACTATGCATCTCATAATTATCCAGACAACTTGACATGATCTAGCAACGAAGAGCTTTATTGTGATAATATAAACATAAATCGTCATCAAAGTAACATTTGCTTTACCTGTTTTCACATTTTTCTTTGTCTTGTCAACCTGGGCATATATATTGCTTTGATCTTCCACTTGGAATACCTTTTTCTTAGGTTTGACTACCTCGGCATATTCATCTCCTGTGGCACCAATGTTGACAGATTGACCAGATATTGGTCCAGAGGAGTCGTACACTGGATTGTCAACTAATCCTGTATGTAGATAAATACTCAGTTAAATTGAAATGAAATATGCTAAGTCTCACTCCAATTTGCAGATATGTATATATTAAAACACTATGCACAAACTACTGCAATAAAACAAACATATCGGAAGCCACATCAACATTCATTCAGAGTTACAAGGCTTTCATTCTATATCATTTTCAATGAAGTCAAGACAAATTATTTTGAAATGTTAAGGATTCATTTTGATCAACATCTGATGGCAGATACAAATCTGGAAGATTAATAAAATGAAGATGTTATCCATTAATTTTTAGTGTTAATATTAGAGGTTCTTTAGTTTTATTGCTGATGACCATTATCAGATAATATAATCTGTACAAATCAAAATGAATATATATCATAATACAATACATTCTTTCTAATTATGGTGTGGTTTTTTAAGAAGTTCTTAGTTGTATCTATCTTTATTATATCATAACCATATTTTGACACTTATTACTGACCATTGTCATGCCAGAATTATGGCAAATTAAGCAGAAATCACATGAATGGCTTTGAAGTAGCTTCATCTTTATCTACATTTAGAAATAGCAGCCATATTTAATAGCAGATTAGAGACATTTGGTACCATCTTAAATATTTAGGAAGACGACATTTTACCAGAATATAGTATTCTAGTCTGATAACCTCTATATTATATATACTTTAAAACCTGCTGATGATTTCTGAATAAACTGATATTTATTGGCTTCATTAAGTATATCATGTCAATCTCAAGATTTAACATAGCAAGAAGTTTCTGTCTTATGAAAAAAATGATGGCTTAATATCAAAGACTAGAAATATGCAAATAAATGATGATTTTGTTTCAGTACAATAATTGAATTAAGTTTTTCAAGAGTGTGTGCATCATAAGGTTTTTTGTGTTTTGATCATAATTTTGATGTTTTCACATGCAAAGTATATTTACAGTCTTGAACCACTCCCATATTATTGTTTTAACATCTAATGTAAGGATAAGACAAATGAAATCTGAGTACTGTAAACAACATGTTATCTTGTGGTAAATAGCGTTATCACACTTCTTCCATATCAAATAATATTTTGGGGAAACAATTGATTTTAATTATGTGATACTAACTTTGCATTTTAGTGCAAGTCCAATTTGAATTCCCCCTCAAATTAGTATCTGAAGACTTGGAAGAAAACATAAAGAATGTCTGGAGTCTGACTCAAATTAGTATCTGAAGACTTGGAAAAAAACATAAAGAATGTCTGGAGTCTGACTCAAATTAGTATCTGAAGACTTGGAAAAAAACATAAAGAATGTCTGGAGGTCTGACTCAAATTAGTATCTGAAGACTTGGGAAAAAACATAAAGAATGTCTGGAGGTCTGACTCAAATTAGTATCTGAAGACTTGAAAAAAAACATAAAGAATGTCTGGAGGTCTGACTCCATGATGTAACCTATACAGTAATTGACAAAGCTGTCAAATTAGCCAATGGTGGAGAATGAACTCAAGATTTGCAGAGTTTATAAATGGGTCCGTTGTGAAAGTGGAAAACATGTAGACTAATATGCAAGAGGAAGCCTATGACAGTAGATCCATGCATAATGGTTACTCCCTAGAATTCACTATTAACAGGGCAAGGAGATCACCAAGTCAAATAAGTATTAGTAGGATTTAACAGCATGACAGCACAACAATGCCTATGTTACGTTCCTATAAATCAAGCTTTAGAAATGTAGATATAATGACTGGCACAAATATAATTCAAGATAAAGCGTTTTACATAAATGCAAACACAAACTAATAAATGATAAAAGTTAAAAGTAAAAGATGTTAAAAACCATAAAAGATATATCACATAAAATGTAATGGTAAAAATGTAAAATATTCATAAAAAAAGACCAAGAATGTTGGGGTCACTAGGAACTATCAGAATGAGCTGCAAATTAGTTCTGACTCTAAAGAATACAATAATAAATGTCAGTGTACAATAACGAATGATGTTCTGAGGTGTGTACCCAAATATTTAGCCAGAAACCCCCAATTACTATGTTTACAGAATCTGGATGTCAAAAGAATTTGAGGTGTCAGTGGTTCCCATTGAAATTTCCACTTGACTAGCATATGGAACAAGGGAAGTCTCAAAAAAATCTTCCAAGGGAAACCAGATAAACTGCTGCATGAAGGGAACTCAGATGAGAATTAGAAAGGAATAGACAATTAATTCTTCTTAACCAGTCTTACCATGCACGAGAGAATATATGCCATCCTGTTAAAGGGAGCATGCACTATCCCTTGATGAGCAACGAATTCATTTTTGAGCAGATGTAAGTCTCCATCATCTGAGTGCGAGTCCTATGGAAAAAATATATGCCTTATAGGTCACTTATGTAACTCATTACTTATAACGGGATTATAAGTGACTGATCTCTTTACTTACAAACGGCATTGAGTTGAAGACTTAGGATTTGATATACAGTTAGGTATCAAAATTCAAATTTGGCACTTTGCTTCATTCATAAGTTAAAATATTCTGTATAAAACAAGGTAAAGCATGAATTAATATTGTCTTTGCTTGTACTCTTGTCATACAGATTATCATTTCACTCACTTCATTATACATGCATTATGTAAAGAATCTTAAAAATGACTTATGAGTCTGGTATAAATCAAGCATTATAATTTCAAAGTCAGACTAAATAACTTTCATAAAGGGGTCCATGGTATGAAAATGCTGAGAATGCTGTGAATCCCATTATTCTGGTAAGGGCTTTGGGATCAAAGGCTAGCCCAAAGGAAGTCATAAATTAAGCCATCTATCAAGACCACCTTATCTAGACAAAATCCTTGCAATTTACTGTAGAGAGGAAAGATGGAGATTGCAAAAAAAATGATCTTGGAGATTTATAGAGACAGCCCAGTTCTTCAACCCTATGACACTCCTGACTGACACCAATGTGTCTAGCTGGAAATTAGTTTAATACGGAATGATAACAAGGTAAAATGTTTCCCATTTTTGAAACCTGGAAGATTCAGGAATAGTGTCTTAAACTTAGTGTTTATTACCCTCTCTACTGTTTGATGCTAACTTGGTCTGATGAATCTAAATGGAGGTCATTGTTAGAGGTGTTGGTACTGTTGTGTAGAGGAACCTGTGAAATCATCTGTTGGGTCATACTATATAGGTCACTGAAAAATGGTCTGGTCTCACACCCATTGAATAAACTTGGCTGAAGTGCCTCATGCTTGGGTGGCTAATGGGTCCACTGTCAAATAAGTTAAGCTGGGTCCCAGCAGACTAGCAAGACAATTTTTAAAACTCCACATCGCTCTTTCTGTAACCAGGACCAGGGGAGTGAGCCCATGGACTCCTATCCCTTCCTAACGTTGGAAGCAATCAGGGCTTTACACTCTACTCCCAAAACTTCCCTTCCCAATCGTGAGTTAGTTTAGGTGACTTATGAATGACCAGCAACTGTTGTTGTTCGATGAGATCTTGGGAGACCAATGACCAAGACTTGTTGATTCCTAACCTCTGGGGTCCATCAACTTCCTTACATACTGACATGTCACTTATTCCTTCCTCATCAGCTAGCAATTGAGATAGGTCCCACTTTGGAGTAGAAAACTTCCTTCAACCAGAAGGTGCTATGGATCCCTTTCTTATGGGAGCTGGTGTATTTACACTGGCAGGTATCACTGACCTCACACTTATGAAAGTGGGCGACATCATCACAGCAGAAAGTGCTATGGATACCTCCATTATGTAAGCTGGCTACTTCCAAATACTAGCAGGATGCCAAGCAGGTGGGGTCAGTATCCAGGCAACCTTGGTATGGCTGCGATTATCAACTCCTTGTGACATGCCATATGTCTGAAAGAAAAGTACAGAAACAACTGGAACAAAGTTGTAGATGGTACCCTAATAATAGTTGCCAATAAGGGAATTTACAAAGATGTTTTTTCTTTCTTTCAATAACACCATTCCCTCTCCATTTTCTGAAAGGTTTAATCACACCTCCTATAATAAGGACATCACCAACTCTCACAAGGCAGGCAAATTCCTTACAGGCAGAGGGGAAGTGCCATGGATAGTTCTTTTATGGGAGCTATATCTACTGCAGTGCCACTGACTCCTCCATGGCTGGCAAGGGGGACAAAAGGAGAAAATGAGGATGTGGCATAGTACATGCCAATCATGTATTGTGTCTCAAGCAATCCTCTGATGGATACATTTGAAACCTTGTGCTGTGGTGCTGAAAGGCAGAAAGCAAAATACATAAATGACAGGTACAAATACCTGCCCAAACAATGGTTACTAATTAGTAGATAAAAATAGAAGCACTGTTTTGCTAGCATATTCACAAAAAATACAGTTTAAAGAACAAACAATACATAGGTTAAATATACACTTTATTGTAAATATAAATAATTTTTGGCATAACAGGGGTAAATCCTGTCACAGCACACTGTACCAGCCCAGCTCTAAATTTCTTGTTGAACAAGAATGCCTGAGGAAGAGAGACCTGTGGGAATTTGAAGGGTTGAGAAGTGAGTACGAGCCGTAAATGAGGTATATAGAGACCTGATAACTGAAACTCAACAAGACTGATCCTGAGGATGCCATGACAATAAACATCAGCCGATACTTTATACATGCACCATAGGAAGCTGGTATTAAGTATATATGGGCATAATAGTTGAGTATATATAAGTACTGCCACCCTATTGGGGTTAAGAAAACCAAGTTGTGAATGCATGAAACTTGGCAGTGGCCCTCAGGAAGAGAGACTGTGGGGTAGTTTGTAGGGTTGTGCAGAGTGTCTGACACCTGTATATGGAACCTAAAGGGCTGATACGAGCTGTATGGGGACACATAACCATAACTCGATAAGTCTGATCCCAAAAATTGCCATTGCAACAAGCATGAGCCAATACTTCATGCATAGCCATGGAAAGCTTGTATGAAGTATATGGCCTAAGAGTTGATTATGGTGGCGCTCTACAGTTTCGTACTTTGCATAGGGTTAGGATTTTAAAGAAAAATAATTTTCTGGGATTTCTTCACTGGTTATACTGGCAATATAATAAAGACTTTGTATATCTTAGGTGTTGGGAGAAGAACTTTCAATTCCCTTTATTTTGATGTATGATTGATGGGTGTACTTTAGGTTCTAGAGTATACAGCTTGGGCTAACTTAAGATGTGCTCGAATAAAAAAAACTGCTAGCTCTGCATGGTCATTTTCACTTCCTGGACTTCAGAGGTAAATTGTAGAAAAATGATCCGATAACTTTTTTTACTTTTCAGATGTTTTGTAATTTGTTCATTGCACTTTCAGAAGCTGTTATTTCCTACTTCAGCAAAATTCATTTTCCCTAGTTTAATAACTGCTAAAGTTGTGTACTTTTGATGAATTCTGGCAAATTTTTCAAGCACATGGGAGCATTCATTTTGTTATACCATGTGCTTAGATCATATACAATTTCCACAAGTGCAGTTATTATAAGAAATATCAGCCACATTACATCAAAGTAGCATTGAGATATGCCAACATTATCTCCATTGTGCATGTTACAAATGCAAACAACTTCACCTCACATACGTCACTATTGGAAAAGTACATACTAACTGGTGAGCGCCCCCTATATAAAGTACAGACAAATTTGGTTCTGGCAAAGTTTGAATGCATGAACTTGGGCAATGTATCAGAGAACGGTGCTGGAACAATATGATATGGAAGAAATGTCCCAAACAAACGACATGGTAGATGGAGGGTAGGTGGCTGTTTATTTTCACATGCATTGTACGTTTTAATTAGAAGAGGGCACATTACATTTATAACAATTACACTTAAAAGGAACTAAAAGAAGGAACTAGAACACAAATTTCAATTGATAAAAAAATTATTTACATGTAATTTGTATTTATTTATTAAAGTACTTCTCCGCTCAGCGTGACATTTTCATTGATCAAAATTTCCTTACATATCATTAATTGTGGTGTACTAGGAATGTTGTTTGGAAGGAAAAAGTAACAAATTGTATGACCTATTTTTAAATTTGATATTTCAAAATGTTTATTAAAATTTCCAGGTCATATCAACCATTTTTGACAATAAAACGAGCAATATATCAAAGTTCAAAGTTCTCAAAACCAATTTTGATAGTTCAACAAATATGGATCAATTTTTGTGGTACTTTTTGGCTTTAAAAATTAAATCCATGCCTGTTTCAATATTATAAGCAGGTTTGTGAGTTATCAGGTGGCGCTTTATGAAGGGAGTGGTGTTCTAGACCAAGAAAAGTGATGAAACTAAAGAAAGAGACCAACTTTCTATGGTCTGAAAAAAATATTTTCCATAAATTCAAGATAAGACCATTTTTCTTTTTCAATTTAACTGTTGAGTGTTGTAACCACCTATGATATTCTTGAATATCAGAATTTAAATCTCATAAAACAGTATACACCATTAAAGACTTTTGGTGAAAACCTCATGTTGGTATGATCAACCATTTAGGAGAATTAGTGGTGAGATTTTCATTATGGCAGTCATATTGACAGTTTGCAAGGCTTCATTTTCAACATGGACCAACATATCATAAGAAGTTTTGACAAGCAACCTTATGTCAATATGACCATCACATCAGAAGTGATAACAAGACATCTAAGATGCGCCATATACAATTTGGAACAACCAGACATTGTGAAGCCAGATGTTTCTATGACCTTTCAGTCAGGCAAATTTCAAAGTGGCTGTGTGGTGACGATACTGAACATCACAAATCTTTTATAAAATGTGTTTTTCCCCAGATATCTGCCCAGAGCAAGTGACTTTAAAATTATCACAAGACCTGACTTTTAAATTCCACTAGCTTGGACTCCAGTTTCATGTTCCTGAAAAAAACCCATATGTTACTATTATTTTGACACATTGTTGAAACTGCTTTACCTTCAGTATGAATAGAAATAAACAATGTAACTAACTCATGGGTGTATTTACAAGATAACAAGACAACCAAGATGCACTATATGCAATTTGAAACAACCAGGTGTATTTTCCGGTCAAAATATTTCACATAGAGCAATAGGTTCCTTTAAGTCATTATGTCCAATTTATATAGTGCACAAATAATGTTACCACACTTTGTGGCCTAGTGGTCAGAACGTCCATGTGGGAGGTTATGGGTTCGATCCCCAACCAAGTCATACGAAGACTTATAAAAATGGTACTAACAGCTGCCTCACTTGGCTTTCAGCATTAAAAGGTTAGTGTTAGGACTGGTCAGCCTGGTGTCAGAATAATATCACTAGGTGGGTCATCATGATTCAGGTCTGCGGCATGATGTCCCAGTCTTTGACATTACGATAAACTGTCACACTGCAGACAAAGTAGCAATGTGACTAAATTGTTAAAAGCTATGTTAAAAGTCCAGATATAAAAAACAAACAAACAACACAATGAATCTTTTAGACACAGCTTCACCCAAAAAATTTTTCTTAAAAATAAATAAATCACTAGTCCTGACTTTTAATCCTGTTGTTTAACTAATGTTTTTTGCATAAGGATGTACAAAGTGGATATTTGCAACATATCCAGTGGTACACACAAGTATATGTAATAAGCTAGGGAAAGAAAAATCAATTAAACGCATAATAATTTTGGATCAAATCAACTCAAAAATGTAACAAATATATTATCTCCAGATAATGGCCCACAAGCAACCAACACTACCATAGAAATAAAGTTTGGTGGGTTAGCCAACAAAATAGAAAATAAAATTATTTGAAATTTGGTGATCGCTACTATTATTTTTCCATCCAAACAACAAAGTACCGTGCTTTTGCAGTTGTAATTCTATGCTACTTTCAATCAGACCAAATTTTTTACGTTAAATTCCCGGTCATACTGATACATATTGAATCAATCACTCATCGGTCATAACTTCAACAATTATGCTGGTTCATGTGATTTTCATTAGCTAGTCATAAGTGATTGACTGCTCCGGTAGCAAATTAGTGGTCAAAATGTCCACCTTGGTTGTGGGAAGTTGTGGATTTGAACTATGGCTCAGTCATAACAAAGACTTAAAAAAAGAGAATTTACTAGCAGCTGTCTCACTTGGTGCTCAGCATTAAGAGGTTAGTGTTAGGACAGGACAGCCTGGTGTCATTAAAATCTGATTGGGTGTCACTGCAGCAAGATGCCCAAGTGCTTGACATCACTATAAACTGCCACGTGCTGAAACTGTAGTGATATGACTGAACGTTTAATAAAGCTATGTTAATAATCCAAATCATACATGCATGCACACAAGTAGTTCTTCTATTTGATAAATGTACTGAATGAATGTCATGACTAAAATTGATGAATTCTGAGACAGATGGAGCTAAATTGTCAAAGAAACCAATGTGCATAATTACAATAAAAAATATCTTTGTGTAACCAATGCTCTTTAGGCAAGGTATAAATAAATATGTGTTAACACATACTAGTACATTACATTAAATGGAACTAATGAAAAATCAAAACAAAAATAACCAAATTATTTCATGCAGCCAGTTCAGTCAAATGTTGTTGTCATAGGGTTTAATGCCATATTTCAGCACAAGATCAATGGTGGAAGAGTACCCTGGAAAACCCCAGGAAGAATGGCTGACCCATTATTTCTCATGTACCCCATTAGCAAAGCCAGAGAGACTCAAACCCATGCAAAGAGAGGTGAGGCTATTCATTTGCCAAGAGAATCAAAATACGATATTATTTTCATAAAAATTAATAAGAGAATGTAATCATGATCAGATATATTTAAAGCGGGTTATGGTTGTTTCATTGTTTTATATTATTTTTAACCTCATATTTTGTTGTGTTGAAATTGGAAAGGTCACCAACTCATGTAGCATTAAAAATATGCAATTTAAATACATGTACATCCACTGATGAGAGTAATGTTCTGATGGGTGTACGATAAAAATAGTGAATATCTTTGGGTATGTCTAATGTGAGGGATTAAAATAAAGGAACAATTGATTAAGACATAAAATAATAATTCACCTAGTATAATCAATCATGCAGAAAGGTCACTTACCATTTCATTTGTTAATTTTGTAACCACAGATTTATTTTATACTTTTTTTTTTTGAATCAAAAAGAGTTACATTTCAAAGGGCTTTTAAATAATACCGATGTATGATATAGTCATAAATGAAAACTAACAATGTATTTTTGTTTTGAGCATATGTTTGATATAATCCTAAATGAAAAACAACTATTTGTGGCTTCAATCAAAATGTAACTTTTTGTTAACTTTCTTTAAATTCGAATTGGAGGTATCAAGTAATGAAACAGGTGACTAAGAAATCAAAGAATCCCCATTTAATTCTTTTATTACTTTTTAAACCACATATTTTGATGTGTTCTTTAACTGAATCAGAAAGTTCACATTTCAATTGGCTTTGAAAATATACTGGTGTACAGTATAGATATATCAAATTACATTGTTCTGCTGAGAATATGTTTGATACAATAACAAATGAAAAACACAACTAATTGTTGCCTGATATAAAACTAACCTAACACTTGCATCACACTTAATAATGAAATAGGAACTCAAGATATAATGAAATGATCACTGTCTATAATCATTTAGAAAGTCCTTTAGCGATCTCTCATGTACATAATTACAATAAAAAATGTCTTTGTCTAACCAATGCTTTTTAGGCAAGGTATAAATAAATATGTATTACTAGTACATTACATTAAATGGAACTAATGAAAAATCAACCAAAAATAACCAAATTATTTCATGCAGACAGTTCAGTCAAATATTCTTGTTGTAGGTTTGAAAGCCATATTTCAGCACAAAATCAGTGGAGGAGGAAGAACCCTGGAAAACCCCAGGAAGAACGACCGACCCCAGCATTCTCATATACCCCATTAGATAAGACAGAGACTTGAACCCATGCAGAAAGAGGTGATGTGGCAGTGATCCGGAACAGTGAGCACTTTAGACAACTCGGCTACTCAAATACAGTCATCGTCTCAGGAATACATGTTGTTGTTGGGTTTCATGCCATGTTTCAGCACAAGATCAATGATGGATTAAGAGAACCCTGGAAAAACCAGGAAGAACCACTGACCCATGCTTTTCATATAAACCATTAGCAAAGCTGGAGACTCAAACCCATGCAAACATGTGAGATTATAGCAGTGATCTGGAACAGTGAGCACTTTAGAAAACTTGGCCACTCAAATACTGTAATCAAGTCTCAGGAATACATGCATTGATGAGACTTTAATTTTCTTAAGTGACCCCTATACTTATCTGCTATAAGGCACAGTAACCTTGTTATATGTACCATGTACTTGGCTCAGCAAAAAATACATTATGTACTATGAATAAGTTATTCTGTTGTCCTACATATCACAAATACAATTTGGTTAAAGTAGATACTGTGTTGTAAACATTTATCTTCTTTGAATTATGGTGACCTTGTGCTTTGACTACATTTCAATATGTATCGAATTTCATGTATTTCTAATACTTTTTAATTTTTTTATACACAATCCAGTTATAAAATAAAAATTATTTAAATTTAGCATATTTGTTCATACAAAGTACTTTGTATTTTAGGAAAATCTTTAAAAACAGTGTACATAAAAGTTCTACGATAAAGCTAATCGTTCGCCAAAAAAATCAAAATACAATATTGCCATATGTTTTCATACAAATTAATAAGAGAATGTAATCATGATCAGATACATTTAAGGTGAGTTTATGGTTGGTTTATTGTTTTGTATTATTATGATGTGCTAAAATTGGGAAGGTTTCCAATAAAAGCAGCTTTAAAAATATGTGATTTGATATGTCCATTGATGAGAGCAATGTTTTGCTGGGTGTAAGATAAAAACAGTGAATATCTTTGGGTAAGTTTTATGTGAGACTGAATAAAGAAACAATTCATTAAAACATAAAAGAATAATTCACCTTTTATAATCATGCAGAAAGGTCACTTACCATTTCATTTGTTAAATTTGTAACCACAGATTTTGTAATGCTTTTTATTTGAAATAAGAAGAGAAATTTACGTTTCAAAGGGCTTTTAAATAATACTGATGTATGATATAGATATGTCAACTAACAACGTATTTTGTTCAGAGCAAATGTTTGATATAATCCTAAATGAAAACATTATATTTGTGGCTTCAATCAAAATGTAACGTTTTCTTAACTTACCCATAATTTGAAACTGAGGTATCAAATAATGAAAAGAGGTGACTAACAAATCAAAGAATCACCATTTATAACTCATTTAATTATTGTATTACTTTTTAAACCACATATTGTGTGCTACTGAATAATGAAACAGGAACTCAAGCAATAATCAGTTAGAAAGGCCTTTAATACATAAATGATCTATCATTGAAATGGCAATTCTTCTGTTAATCTACTCTAATTCATCAAACCACCTTTATTTGTCTTCTTTACTGGTGAGAAAATACATTGACTAATACACAAGCTCTTGTATTGTCATTACAATATTTATAGGATATTTATTAACAAATGGTCTTTACAAAACATATCTTTAAATATTATTGTGAATTAGTTCTCTGTATTATGTCCATCACAGTAACTAAACAATATGCATTAAATTTAGAAGTCCTTGCTTTATTTAAAAAATTACATGCTAAGATGAAGATCATTGGACACTGTTAATTAAGTACTTGTATTGCTTTGACTCGGATATAATTAGCATTTATTGCGAATCTATTCTACGATACACCCCTTTATTGTTATTTTATGGTGAATATGAATAACAAGTGATGCACATGATTGCTTGTCCTTATAACCACTGTATGGACAATGGCCTTGACAGAACATTGACAAATTTTTATTTCCCTAATGATAGCCTCATTTCCCTATTAGTAGCCTTGTTGATTTGACCTCTTTCTTCGAATCTTGCGCTCCATTTGCCAAAGCTCTAAGCATATTTAATTAGCATGTAAATAACAATGTAAAGCTATACGGTTGTTGTGACAATGTATATCGTAATTGAAACAAGAATGAACTTTTGATTTAGATTGATCATAATGGAATAGAGTAGGGTCTTAGTATGTGGAGATCACAATCATGATACATGAAAATATAGATTACAATCGACCTGTAACCTCTTTTTTCTCTCTATCCATAATCTAAAAATAAAAACTGCCCTGAATATGGTCTTGTGCACTGACAATGTTCTTTCATCCCTCTGTCTCTCTTTATAGACACACACAAACACATTAACTATATACTGATAACTTTTACCAATAATTAATACACGTTCAAACCACCTTAATCATTTTACCAACCAAACACACTATCACAGCTACAAAGAAGTATGCCCTAAACGCAGATGAGTTTGCATGCTGAGACATTATCATTTCAGCCATCTCCCTCTCTCTAAAATAAGAACAAAAGTGTTGGGGGGGGGGGGGGGAGTAATTTTACTTTTAGATTAAATGGATTCTTCAGTTGCTAGCAATATGTGACCCACCCACCCCCAATGTATATTTTGTACATTTCTTCAGTTAGGTTGCTGAGTATTGCGTGTTCCGTAGACCAATGATCTTTACTCTTTGTACACATTCAGTACCATAAAATAATAATTATTTATTATTCATATAATGATTTGCACTCTGAAATTCATATTTGTTCATGTATGAAAAATTACAAAAAATAAGGTATTTCTGGAATATGTTGACCATCTTTCAATGACCTATGACTATAATCTATCACCTTTCAAACCCTGAATATAAAGGTTTTGTCCTTGCTCCAAACACAAATTACTTATAAAGTGTGATAATGGTAGGTGGTGGAAAACTTGAGTCTATAACAGAAATGAAGCTTGTTATAGGCTGAAGGATGGATGTACAAAATCGTAACGTAAAATGCCCTGCCATATAGAAGGTGTGTAATAAGTGATGATATACTGTGTGATATGACATCAACCAATATATTCAAATTAATACCTTCGCCATATATAACAGTGAGCTCTTAATTATACCAGTTAACAATGACAAATTATTGTGCCCAATTCATTACTTACCACTCACTGGTCTGGAATTGGAAGGTAGAAAACAAGTGAAAACAAATCTCACAGTAGCTGTGACTGTTGTAGAAAACACATGACCTTTATTCTCTAAACCACCAGACAAACAAAAGGTGTACTGTAAATGGAGCATTATTATGCTTTTGATATCTTTTGTGCAGAAAAATGCCATTTTTTTTGCACAGAAACTGTGTCTTTTTACAGTGACATTGATTTTTGTCCTTTCAAACCCCAAATCAATATGCTTAATACATACTCCATGTACATGTTATTCTCAATGATTGCTTAAATAATGTCATGCATAACTAATGTTATTATGCAAAATTCCATATTTTTTCTTTCAATTAAAGTGATGATTCCTAATTAATGGGATTTATCATTATAACAAGTGCAAGAATTCCATAACATTTTTTGTTAGGGATGATTGAGAAGTTATTTTGTAGAACATTCTCCTACTTCTTGAGAGTGACCTTTGACCTTTTGATCCCACTTTACAATAGGATTCTTTCTTAGCACAACAGCAAGCTATCCACAAAGTTTGGTAACTGCAGACAGTGGACAACTAAAGTTATTCTGAGGAAACCAAACATACATAAGGACAGACAGCAGCAGAACCCAATATGCTCTGCCATATGACAGACAAAAATATAATCTTATAACAAGAGTTACACTACTAACATCCATCATGTATTTATATAATCCAAAATTACTTTGTTGAACTGTATCAAATGCCTCAAATTAACTTAATAGATCTTTCATTGACATGTCTTTAAAATGATTCTTATTTGCGCTTGAAATTAAATGACACTAAAGCTTAATTACATCAAAGTACATGCACAATGCATAAATGATCATAGACATAAAAAACTACTGTTATTTGATGAATGTTATGGGTGATCTGGAGTAGGGTTGCTAGAGCTACCCATTCCAAACTTTTCCCATGTATTAAGTTATACACCTTTTATACAAATTCTACGTCCTTTTCGTTTATTCAACTTTCTCCTTTCCTTGCTGTTGTTTTTCTTTTACCATGACCAATGATCACATGTGGCCTATAACTTTCTTGATGGAAGCTTCAGCCCAATGTCTGGTGTAAACCAATAATTTTCTTGCTCATTAGTTACAGGTTATTATTGACAAGAGTTTTATGCATGATAATTAATTAAACAGATGGTCAATCTGTAACGGATTAGGTCAGAAGATTCTCTAAGCATACATGGCTTGAATGTTGGTTGTTATTCAAAGGATTTTCATGGATAATTGTTATGACTTTATGGTCTCTGACTTGTATGAGAAAAAACAAAACCAAACATATTTATTTCTCTATGTTACAAATAGAAAATTTATAAGGTATTTACAATATTGTGAATTACATCCCAAATAATCCTAAACGTATTCCAACATTGAATGTGCTGATTTACCAAAAGGCTTGAATGAACTGATGTGCCAATAGTCTTGATGCATCACAATATTATAATCCAGAATGTCATTGGATGAATTCTCAACACAGATAATCCCAAAATAGTGATGTTATCCAGATGTTAATAAGCACTTTGTAATTCAAGTTTAGTAAATATTTTCTGTCACAGAGACCCATGGTGAAAAATAATCACACAACTTCTCTCTAACAGATTTATATTACTAGACAAACACAAAGAAAATATTATCAAGCATTCCTTCCTTAGCAGAATTCTGCTAACATGTAGATACAGAGAAAACAGTAACACACAAATGTACCCTAACTGAATTTTATTCTTAGACAGACCTAGAAAAGGATTGTCATAATTTCGCTTTTATAAATATTAACACAATATATTACTAAAAGAAATGTGATTTATTTATTTATCAGTTATATAAACTATATGCATACATCTGATTGACAACTTTCTTACCATTATATGTGAAATTAACTTTGAGGAAGCAACTCTGGCATGCAGTTATTTCTGTTACTAGACAAAGGTGTATCAGAGTATTCCTTCTTAACAAAGCAACACAAGTAGAAACAATTATTATAACACATTCTGACATCTTTGTTTTTGCCGAGAGAGAGAGAGAGTCATAATAAATTGATTATACATTGAAAATGCTCACTTTTGAATGAATGCATAACCAGGTAATTCTTCTATAAGCCAAAGGTTCTGTGTATATAAACGTCATTTCTGTTAGTGACACAGCTTTGCTCTAGAAAGTTTTAAGTAATCTTTAAAAAAATGCATATCTGTCTTATTTAAAGCTGAATTATAAATGTGCTAATAATATATCTTCCACTAAGCTAAACAAAATGATTCAAATTCTCAAATGCAATCTCTTTAATGTAACGAAATCATAAAGGTAATATAACTCTGAAAGAGTATATAATATTTGTGTGGATAAAGCAGTATTTTCTGTAAATATATGTATAAAATTATTTCACTGATACTTTTAAAATGCTTTGAAATAGTTTAAATAAGTTCTTAAATATCTTCCACTAACAAAATGATTCTGATTCTCAACTGTAGTATCTTTAATGTACCGAAATCACAAAAGAAATATAATTCTGAAAAAATAGATAATATTTGTGTGGATAAAGCATATTCTTGAACTAACTGTAATCAGTTGGTAGTTATCTAGTAGTAGTATAGTGGGCCGAAATATGGACAATGGGACTTAACATTAAAAATAGTGTCGTTCCCCTTAGGGACAAATGGGTTTTAACATGGTTGGGACAATATGAATTTAACATATGGAATGTACAGCAATACCGTATTGGTTCTCTCTCTCTCAAGACAAGAAGAATGAGAGAGGGGTGATGTCACGGTTCTGGACACTGGGATAAACATTGGTAACAATGTTGCAAGGGGCTGACCTCAATCAGTAATGGAACTGTTGCAACGGGTTTACCTGAATATGTGCTACTCTAGGGGCAAGTCGAGACATATATATTGATACATGATTAGAGACTGGTTAGACAATGATAGATTTATGCACATAAATCTATCAAATAACTACAATCGACTATAAAAATGTTTAGGCAAGAGAGAATAGGCATCTTTTCGAGACAGTTGAGGGTCCCTGAAAAGGCTTTTGAGCTTCTTTTTCTTTATCTAATTTCTCTCTTCTCTTCTTCTCCTCCACCAGCTTCTCATCTTCTCCATTACATTTGTCTTCGGTGTAGTTCAATGCCATTGTTAGAAAATTCAAAGATGAAGTGTGCAATTACCAAATGCTACACTTTAAATACTTCAAACATGGCTGTGATTAGAGTGCCAGACAACACACTAATATCATCAAAATTCAAAATACTCCATATCAACAGAAAGTGGATAAGGCAACATTTTATTTAAAAAAACACACCATTACCTACAATCACACCAGCAAACAAGTGAGTATTTATATTCACACTCACATAAAACAATCACTCAGGAGTGAAGGAACAAAGGTATTTTTTTGAGGGAAGAAAACACACACACAAACTCACTTTTTATTTTAAAAAACACACCATTACCTACAATCACACCAGCAAATGAGTCAGTATTTATATTCACACTCACATAAAACAATCACTGATGAGTGAAGGGACAAGGGTTATTTTGGGAGGAAAAAAAAGCACACACACACTCGCACTTTTTATTTTAAAAAATACACCATTACCTACAATCACACCAGCAAACGAGTCAGTATTTATATTCACACTCACATAAAACAATCACTCACGAGTGAAGGGACAAGGGTATTTTTGGAAGGAAAAAAACACACACACACTCACACACTACTATTACATCAGCAAAGGAATTAGTGTTTAGGGTTACATTACTCCACACTTACACAAAATAAACCCTTGAGTGTAATGGGATGCTATTTGTTAAGGGAAAGACAAATACACACACACACACACACACACACACAACCAACAAACATAATATTTTGTGGTGACTTCATCAGTCTTTCTTTTCTAGAGATCTAGTTAGCCTTAAGACAGGATGTTTTCTAAATTCCAAAAGCACCATTCAATGATGACATCACCCATGTTTGACTTCACACACACACACACACACACACACACACACACACACACACAGAGATCTACTCCAATCCTGCAACCAACTGACTATTGTTCTTCGACGTGTGAAGGCAACTTGATTGGCTTCACTATCCCATTCCTCAGTTTGTGGTATAATGAGGATTTCTCTCCTTCATCTATTCTATACCCCTGAATGTGTGGTTCCTACTCGTCACCGCCATTCCAAATCCTCATCCAAATTTTCTATCTGAGGGACAGTGCGTCTTGCGGGTGGTGGTACTGATTGTGGTGCTAGATGCTGTGGAGGTGTCATCATCATTGGCTTGACTTTACCCGTTTGCCTCATGATGAGGTGGGGCAAAATTATTTTCTCTTCATTCTTCTTTTCCTCCTCCTCTTCAATATTTTTTTCCTGGATTGCCTCCATGGCCAGCTTATCCAGAGTGACACCAGGCATACTTGAGGTGCATTTGGCGTTCTATTAATTTTGAAATAATGCTCATTTTCTTTTCACTGATGAGTCAATAATGGGTAGCCAGACTGATTAATTAACTCCGCTTTCAAAGTCTGAAGCAGGGATGTGAAGGAAAACACCCCTTACACACAAACTAACAAAACCATCACCATAATCAAAAACATGATTGTGCAGACCTAAAATATACACTCACTTATAACCTATACTTTATTACCATAGATACATACATACAACTCTAAGACATACACACACACACACACAATCTGAAAAGCCAGGGTAGATAAGTGGTTCCTGCTGTTGTTCTTGTCATTGCTACTTCTTAAGTCTGTACTTCTCAGTCCAATCTTCTTGTTCGTTTTTATATATTTCTCTGAGGAGCTATTCTATCAGGTCTTGTGTCACTTTCAAAATCCTGACATTTTCATTCTCTTCAGGCTTTGGCATCAGGTTTTCGTGAGATGATATAAATGGATGTGGACTTCGCTCAGCTTATTAATGGATGGCGAGATTGGCAACCATCCCACTTTATATGTCCCAAGTGTGGACAAGATAGAAAACATCCCTGAAGTTGTTTGGTTGGAATGCTATAGGTCATCTTATGTTGCGGGATAGAGACAAGTCAAAGAGCATATATATAAATATAAAATTTAAAAAAACCACAAACACTCTTTTTTCAAAATACATTTCTTAAAACAAAAAGAAAAACCATCCCAAAAATACAATAACATCAACACGTGTTTTCAAATAATTTTTATTTTACAAGGTTGGCAGCATTGTGAAGTCAAGTTAGACTTCCACTTATGGAGGTCATTGATCTATATTACGTTTTCTAGCTAAAGACAAGAGATATCCATAATGGTCACAGAATTATCTATCATAATGAGGGATTGGTTGATAATATTTTCTCTGTGTATGCCTGCCTGATAGCAGAAATCTGTTAAGGAGGAATTGTATGGTATTAGTATCTATCAATCACTCTGATAGAATTATGGTAAGGGATTGTATTTTTCTGGGGCTTTCGGCCCTTACATTTATGAAGTAAAAGGTTGCAGAATAATATATATTTGAAAAATTCTTTACAAAATTACAAATCTGTATCTTACATGGTTATTTTTAGTATAAAATGGTCCCCCAAGAGATTTTAAGAAAATATTTACTAAATGTGATGATATGGAAACAGTTCAATGCAAATGGAATCTATTAGTAATAATTCCAAAGACTGAGCTTAAAATGAATAATTATAATGACAACAACCAAATAAAAAACCCAAGTTACCATACAATAACCAGAGTGTGGGTAAAAACAAGGCTAGACGTTCAACTCAAATATCAGTAAAGAAATTGAAAAACAAATGACAGAAGTCTGGTTTGTCAATTCTATTCTACACTCAATCATGGACAATTGGCATGTACCCAAAATAAATGAAACATAAATGATCAGATAATAGAGTAGTTACAACTTAGGAAATAATAAAATATACTGCAGATAATTACTACTGGTATACAAGTATGCTGAAGAATTAATATTCTATTTTTTTTCATTGTAACTAATTTAGTAAACTGTCTATAAGATTTATTTAAATGTAGCACTGGTTGAACAAGGTTTATCTAAGTGAGATTAATATAATTAATTATGGTACATTTTCAGGAGACTTACAACATAGACCAGAAAGCTGCAATTAGCAGTAATTGGATGAATGAGTAGAATCAAACATAAATAATGGAGGAAGGTGTTGTTCATTTCCAATAAGCTTAAAGAAAAGCACCACAGGGATATAATTAGACCAAGTATGGTATAGTTTAGTTAGCTTACATGTAAGTATTGTGGGAAGAAAAAAAAACCAGTTGAAAATAAAACCTACACACTCAATGTTTTACATGATAAAATTAAACGGCATTGAGTTTTTTCTTGACCTTACCTTTTTTTATCATCTTGCTTGATATCTGCAAAAGAGAATAAAAGAAAATATCTTCTTTAAAATCATCATATGTTCTCATGTGTTTATCTATGAAAAGGTGTGGGTTTTCTTCAACTTCTGTAAAACGATTATTCAAAAATATGTAATCGTGGGGATGTCTAAATTTACCAGTGTAATACATACTTGCTACTATTGCATAGCTTGTTCTTTTCCTCATAGAGGTAAACTGCATGAATAAACCTTATCCTCCCTTTATGGAAACTGTTGCTATTGTAAAGCTGGATTTGTAGTTCAGTGGAGGAAAAGAATACTTAACTTCACTGTAAAGTGTTGACTACTGCAATTATAGTATCTGCATGGGCCTCCTTTTGTGATACTACTCCTGACATAACAAATATACCTTTGACTTGGTAAGGAGAAAAGGAAAAGAAAATGATTCCCAAAGAACAGCTTTCATCAAATTATACAGAGATGAATTAGTTAGCGTTAACCAAGGCTCAAATTTGACCCAGGTTGGTTTGATGATAGGGAACTAAAAAGCTATCTTGATAGTTATGGTAGTCCATCTAAAATTGATTGGAGCCGAAATATCAGCCTTGAAATGATGTTTCCTAACATTTCATCTCCCTTTAGAAGCTGCTAAATAATTAACAAGGAAAATAATTTTATTTTGATCAACCCCAGAACAGAAATTACTTTGTCTGGAGATCTCAATGGGAGTAGAGCGACTAATAAAATTAGTGACTTTGATATACATATATAAAAAAAGTCTTGATGCCCGAGGAGAAAAACCAACTGTTAATCCAAACCGAACTACAAGCAGTTTGGTTCTATATATAAGACATGCATGTAATTGAAGGAATAATAATAATAATAATAATAATAATAATAATAATAATAATAATAATAATAATGATAATAATAATAATAATAATAATAATAATAATAATAATAATAATAATAATTACAATAATTATTATAATAATAATGACTTTATTTAAAGAAGAGGCTCATTTGGTCAACTGACCAAATCTTCCTTGAGGCTTTCTCTCTACCGTTACATCTGGTATAAATATATATAATGTACAGATTATTACAGGATGAGGTGTCTTTAGACAAGAAATGCTATTAAAACTAGATAATTGATCTATTGCTATGATAAAAAATGCACAAAGCTACAAAGAGTAGTAGTGAGTATGTGTAAAATATTATATATAGGGTTCATGGTTTCTTTTTTGATGTACATGTCTACATGGTCCCAATTTTTGACACGAATGTATATTTATCAGTGATATTCAACATAATTGGGAGACACACAAGCAAAAACAGTGTCACTGCCATCATTTCATTGGATATACACACAAATCTTTGACGCTTGTAATTGGAACTATTTTGTACTGCACATATTTAGATTTCATTGGGACTATATTAACATGATTTTCATCAATCATACCATTTTCAATTGAAACTTCAGTATTAATTCTCAGTTCCTTTATGACTGCATAATATTGTGCTTGATACAAACAATAAATGGAATGATTTGTGTGACACTCTGTATAAACGTCAATATATTTCTCAGCATGGCCAAATTTTCTTGATGCATCAATATCGACGAAAATAACAGTGCATGAGGTTTTCTTTTGGCAACTGCAGAATACCGATTGAAACAGAATTCTGCCTTTATGCATCCGGTAGAAACAAAGCACTTTCTTAGGTTCATTAAGGATTGAAGTTAAAAGGCTAAGCTGTTCATTGAAAGTATATGTATCACTTGCCTGCCTACAATGGCAATGCTTTCAGAAACATGTGCAATTAACATTCGTCAGACATTCTCCTTGGCATATAAATGAATAAAACATTCCAACTACACATTCCTTGTCTAAATTGTAACTATTATCTGGTAAAAGCAGTAATGTAGAAATGGCAGAACTGATCTGAGCTTCTAGATGATATGTGCCATGCAAGAGTTTGACCAGCTGACTGTTCATATCATTGAATGCAAAACAACTATACACCCAAAGTGGTCCTAGATCATGAACAAAATCTGGTAAATGGAGATGATGGAGGTTTGCAGACATATATATCTCTCCATATAAAACTTCATACCTATAAAGTATGTTCGTAGTGCTTTACTCTTAGTTAACATTGCCTGACTGATTGATTACATAAAACTGTTTTTACAAGAAGTATAAAATGCTGCAAATGTTAATCTAAATACCATACAAAACAGGAAATGAAAAATAAAAAACCCAAGATCATCATTCTTTGGCATTGCAGAATGAATAATGGTCTTTCAGGCTAGTTTGTACTCTGCTGACAATGGCTTGGCACTTAATTTTCAAGTCTTGCATCAGCTTTGTGTATATGCTTTAAAAATGAAAAGCTTTCTGATGAACCATCAGTGCATATAATCAACTGTTGTCCCTCTAATTATGACAGGCTGCAGTACAGGAAACCATGATGGTCCTTTTATACCAAGTATCGTATTGCCTCTTTCAACAGCTTCATGTGCATTTCTAAAAGTTTCATCATGACACCTTCTTGGACCAGCATCATCATTGTTGCCAAATGGGAACAACTTTTTCAGCTACAGCAACATTTCCTTCCTGTTTACATCTCAGACAGCTGTATTTTTAATTAAATTGGTTATGCTTGATACTGTGCATTTTGAAGGCAAAAGCATTACTTTAACTTTAATTATCTCAGCACTGTAACAGCATTCAATAAATATACCATCCTGGTACAACTTTTCAAGAGAAGGTATGAATGGTTTAAGAAATGTTTCTATTGATGGTTTTCCTTCTCCAAACCATAAACCACCAAAGAAAGAGATTTTCCAGTTTCATTTTCTTATGGTTGGGCAATTCATTTATGGAGGAAAAACTATGACCAAATACTGACTTTTGATTATTTGAATAAAGCCATTCTATTTGTACAGAGATATGCTGCTGTGATGTAAGAAAATTCTCCTGGTTTTGAGTGTTTTCTCTATACATGCATTTTTTTCTGTCAGTGAAGGCGATGACACATATCTGTGTGAAAACCTTCATGACTAAAATGTTTTTGCAGCTGACATACCAGTGGCATTTCCACAAATTATAATAATAATAATAATCAGGAGGACTTTGTATAGCACCTAATCTTACGAAGCTCTAAGCGCTTTACATGATCAATAATGATATGACTACACTACAGAAGAACAAATGACAAAAACAATATACTGTAGTATCATTTATTTTCGTTGGGCTCAATTTTCGTGGTTTTGAAAAAAAAGGCATTTTCGTGGGGACGTAAATTCGTGGTTTTGCCTGTCAAATTTTGCATATTATAAGGTAGTTCATTTCATAGTTTAACCTCTACAAGTACCCCAAATAAAGAATACAAAAGAATAAAACGATGCCGACGCAAACGGCGGTCACATTAATGTTTAAAACAATACTACCACCTGTATGAGTACATATCTAAGACCCGGCAAGTTCAATACTTACAATGTGTTTTTGACCGAGTGATTAACATCTGTCAAAGCAGACTCAGCCAACAACACTAAAACAATACTTTCACCTATGTGAGCACATATCAAACACCCGTCAGGATTAATCAGTTTCGCCATGTTTTCGTTTGAGTGTTCAATATCAAAGGAAGCCGACGCCGCCAACAAAACCAGAGCAATCAGTTATTAAAGTACATTTGAATGATCTCTTAAACCACTGTCCATAAAGTTGCAATATCAGTACTTTATGACTATCATGGCGTTAACACAGTGGCTATAGAGTGGTAAAATTCAACTTAGATCACCCTCGGTTCCTGGACTTCCTAACCCATCAGAAACTGAGAACCTGGCGCAGGCTCTCGCTTACCAGGCATCTAATGACGCAGTAGAACCACTGCTTCAGTCTGTGTCCCGGAAAAGAAAGCGAGGAGAGTATAACTGTTATAGCGAGGAATTACGGGCAAAGATAGCCAGATATTCCATCGATAATGGTGGTGCCAAGGCAGCCCGCAAATTCAGTAGCGATCTGAGTTGTACTATCAGTGAGACCACTGTACGGAGTATGCGGGACCAATACATAAAGTTAAAAAAAGCAAGATGCGCAAGAACGTTTAAATTTACCAAAATCACCCCAGGGTTTAGTATTACTATTGTTTGAATCTGTTATGCTTTTTCTATATTTTCTATCTATCCTTACTTAAATGAAACACTGTAAAAAAAGGGGTTGGGAATTGGGGGGGGGGATCATCAACCTATGTGGCTCATTTTTTGTTGGGGATTTAAATTCGTGGTTTGTTGCAACCACGAAAACCACGAAAATTGATCCCCCATGAATATTGATGATAATACAGTAATTGGAAAACATAAAAACATGCTGAAAACATACAAAACATGATTAGGTCACTAAGTTTGTCCATGCAGTCGAAAACAGGTAAGAGCAATCTTAAAAGGGACCACTGTGTCTTTGCGTCTAATTTCAATGGGCAATTCGTTCCACGTCACCGGGCTCTGGTGTGCAAACGAACGTTGTCCTTATGACTTTGACTTCACCTTAGGAACAATGAGTACACGATTATCATCAGAAGAGCGTAAGGATCTAGCTGGTTTATACACATGGGTTAGGCTGGATAGGTATGTTGGACTGGAGTCTGTCATTGAAACATAGCACAGAGAACAAATTTTGTGTTTGATTCTGTATCAAATTGATAGACAATGTAGGGTACAGAGCAGTGGTGAGGTGTGCTCTGATTGAGGTACTCTAAAGATGATCCGTGCAGCTGTGTTTTGAACTTTTTGAAGTTTCTAGAGTAAATATTGTGACGAACCAGACAGAAGTGAGTTACAATAGTCCAGTCTTGAAAGTACTAAATTAATGAACACACAAGTGTTTAAGTGGCATCAACTTAAAGATATTTACGAATGGAACTGATGTGTCTCAATTCAAGATATGCAGCCTTGCATATGTTCATGACATGTTGGTGCAATGTGAGAGTACAGTCTAGAGTAACGCCTAGATTCCGAAATGACTGTGAGAATTTAATGTTGGCGTTACTGATATTTACTGACTGAGGTAAAGGATGTGAATGAGAAAGTCTTTGTGTTGTGATCAGAATAGCCTCAGTTTTATCATCATCCATCTGCAGCTTGTTACATGTCATCCATGATTTCACATCAGAAATGCACTTCTCTGCTCCATGGATGGTAGCATCAACTTCAGTTGGGTGGCTAGACCTGTATATTTGGGTGTCATCAGCGTACAATTGGTGTGACACTGGGTGATGATCTATGACACTTAAGAGCGGCTGAGTATACAGAATGAAGAGAACAGGTCCAGGAACAGATCCCTGTGGAACACCACAACATACGCCAACTGGGCTGGAGTGTATTCCATTTGCAGATATAATTTGTGTCCTGTTCACTAAGTAGGAACCACTGTAAGGATATATTCTGAATGCCAAATACATGCTGAAGACGGTGAAGTATATCATGGTCTATTGTGTCAAATGCTGCAGATAAATCCAGGAGAGTGAGGATTGTAATCTTTCCATTATCCAAAGCAGAGATAATGTCACTTAATACTTTCAGAAGAGTAGTTTCTGTACTGTGGCAAGGGCGATATGCAGACTGTACATGCTAAAAAGACTGTTTGAATTCAAATGAGATACAAGTTGAGTTAGAACAACCTTTGCTAAGATTTTTTATATGAATGGGAGATTAGAAACTGGGCGGTAGTTCTTTAAATCAGTATGGTCCAGTGTTGGTTTCTTCAGCAGTGACTTTACGATGGCAGTTTTGAAAAATGATGGGAATTTCCCTGATTAGAAAGAGATATTAATAACATCAGTTAGTGAAGGCAATATTGGGTCTAAGCACTCAAGCAGCAGTGATGTCGGAATTGAATCAAGTTTACAAGACTTTGGCGCACTCTTCATCATGATTGTCTGTACTAAATCTATAGAGACAGGTTCAAATGCTCCTAACAGTTGCCGCTGAAATTCTGCATCATAACTGTATGGTGACGAATCAGTTGAAATTGTGCTGTCAAGCGAATCTCTAATGGTTTGTACTTTGCCATCAAAGAAATTTGCAAATTGGTCTGGTAGGTCTTGTGGAGAGGTTGTTGGAAGTGGTGTACATTTGTTCCTTGACATTAGTTTGTTAGTTATTTCGAAGAGCTCTTTGCAGCTGGAACTCTCTGTGATCTTAGTACTGTAGTGGGATGATTTGGCTAAATGGACTATGTTTGTGACGTTCTTCTTAGCGGCTTCGTAGATTTGTTTATGAACAGTGAGTCTGGTGGAAAGCCAAAGCCTCTCTGCTTTTTGGCGATGTCTTTTAGCAGTGTGAAGCTGGTCCCTAACACTGCTATACTATGGAGAACACCTTTTTATTGATACACTGCATTTGGTGGCTGGGGCATGTTTTTCAAGCAATGAACACAGGCAGTTATCAAGTTGTTCCACTGTTGGATGTAAGAAAGTTGTTAGGTTTTCTTGGATGTCATGCATGAATTTGGTTCTATTTATCATATGGAGGTTTCTCTTAGTAGCAAATAGAGGTGGAGGGTTTGGGACTGATACGTCGAGATGGCATACAATGCAGAGGTGATCTGATGCAAGTTCGTGGGATACAAGGGTGGATTGCAGAATATTATCATCAGGACTATAAAGAAACCAGTCTAAAATGTGACCATTGTTAGTTTATGGGTAGGTTGGTTAAATGACTGTTTAAAATTGAAAACATGAATGGAATCTAAGAGTTTTGACATGTATGGTTGACCAGGACAGTCAAAGTGAAAGTTGAAATCTCCTAGAATAATTAGTTTGCCACCTATCGAATTTCCATACTCTAGAGAATTTGGAAACTGCTCCAAAAAGAGAGATTCAGTTGGCTTGTTTTTTCTACTAGAAGGAGGACAGTAGAGACAGAAAATATGGACTGACCTTTGTTGCAGTGTGAGCATTGTTTGGACTAGTTCAATAGATGTGTGGCAGAAATTGAAGATTGTGTTGTACTTAAGGAATTTGATCATGGAATTCTTTTTAATTACAGCAATTCCACCTTCGCGAGAGTTGCGGAGGAATGACTTGATGGAGTAATCGCTGGATGTTAAATCCGCACACTTACATTCATCACCTGCGGAATGTAACCAAGTTTCTGTCAGGAAGAAGACGTCACTATTCTGGTCATTGATAAAATTAACAATTTCTGTGCGCTTTTCCGGTGATCCTACTGATTGAGCATTGAATAATGCAATACGTAGTGGTATCCCTGGGACAGTTGACACAACGGTTGACGATTTAAGAGGAATTTGAACCAGGTTATTAAAATTAACGGCAGAATTTGTAAGTTGTTTATTTGTTACGGGCGAAAGGGAGATAACTGGAATTCTTCCTGTTCTACGCCGGCCAGCTTTGAAAGAACGTTTCTTTTTTCGCTTCCGTTTACATTTAAGAAATGACGAATGTATTCCCAGTTCGTTTAGTCTTAAGCACAATGTAGTATCCAGAGCCAAGGTGTGGTCATTTAATCCAATTAATAAGGTTTCGTTATATTGTAAGCGGTCATGTGACGGCGCATTTATTAAAAAACAAATGACGTCTTAACATTGTAACAAAACAGCTGAGAAAAATTCTAATTGTTCTCATTTCCAAAACAAGGAGATGAATTAACACATACAAACGGAACAGCCAATGCATGATGAAACACAATAATGTAGACGATGATAGAGAACAAGCACAACTATCATAAATATAGCACAAAATCGGAAGAGCCTATCTCGAGCAGTTAAGTGATGGCGGCCATCTTTCCGGAAGTCAAATTATGAAGTGGTTTTTGAATCTACTAAGTCTGAATAACATATCTGACGTGTCTGTTCTTTTGCTGAGGTAATATTATATAAACAATCTGAGAAATACCTAGGAAATACAAGTGGAATTTTGATATTACTAAAATACTTCCTGAAAAGATACAAGGAAGTTCTACAAAGGTTTGCTGTAAGGCAGTGCAAAGAAATAAATTTTAGATGATCTGATGGACACTGTCTAGTCAGTCCATATCTGAATGCAAAGGTAAGAATCTTCATCATTCTATGATCTAGTGTCAGTGATGATCAGTCCATGTCTGAATGTCAGTGTAGAGGTTCCCGTTAACTAGGTTGGGGTTTGGTGATCCCAGCATTCATTTTTATTATTACAGAAGAAACAACCTGGCTCGTTTTTGTCAGATATTGAAGTAGTGATAGAGAGATGCAAAGCTCCAAGCCCCCAGTCAGCGATGCCGACAGTTCAATTACTGAATACACAAAAGGTGATATTTAAATAAAGAATTTAATACCATAAAATAACAGATAGTAATTTCTCAAATGAAATTCAATATTTAAAACGTTATCACTCATCTTTCATTCAACCAAGTGATGGCCTATTTCATCATCTGAGGTAGTGTGATACATTTTACTCCTGTCCTGTGTACCTACTCATCTGTATTATGCTTTCTCTGGACTGGTACTCCAGTTCCCCTCCAGTCCATCAACTTCTGACCCCGTTCTCTACCTTTCCCATCTCCCAGAGACTCAGGAACAACTGCACTAGGGTATTTCTCTCTCTTGTATAGCTCCTCTGGTCCCTAAAAGTATCCTGTTCGAAGCTTCTTTGTAATTCCCAGAATAACAAAGTTTTCCACCAATTTCAATCATTGAATTGTGAGTGGTAAAATAATAAAGATAAAACCCAAGCTTATGTTAGTGTACTTGTAGTTGATACTGATTTTAATTTATACACGGAAATTCTAACACCCGAAGATGAACTCTTCCTTCTATATTTCCTTTGGACACAAATAGTTTCCAAACTACAAATGCATGCCAGTTTATCCTTGGAGAAAGTATCTCTGAACTTACATACCTTCTTCTCCATTTTTTTCTTCTTCAAATGCATTTGTACATAAATATTTTCTGTGAAAACTATATTTAGCTCAATAAATTTTCTTAGCTTAACTATGCATTGCATACATTGTATCTTGCTTATACAATGAGAATATTGAATGATATGAACATCAGGGAAATCAAAACAGATTTGGCATCCTTACCATTAGTGTGTTGACTACGGTGATGATATCTTCTCCAAAGGAATAAAGCTGCCAACAAGATGACCACAAATCCGGCCCCCAAACCACCTGCAACTGCAGGAAGTGGAAAAGTCCTACCTGGTGTTATTGCTGCAAACAGAGAAATGAGATGTAAATTACACTAATGCAAAACTAAATTTCGACTAATTATCAATAACAAAACCTTAAGTAGCTTTTAGCAGTCACGTTAATTATAATGCAAAACTAAATTTAGACTAATTATCAATAACAAAACCTTGAGTAGTTTTTAGCAGTCACGTTAATTATAATGCAAAACTAAATTTAGACTAATTATCAATAACAAAACCTTAAGTAGTTTTAAGCAGTTACGTTAATTATAATGCAAAACTAAATTTAGCCTAATTATCAATAACAAAACCTTAAGTAGTTTTAAGCAGTCGCGTTAATTATAATGCAAAACTAAATTTAGACTAATTATCAATAACAAAACCTTGATAAGTTTTTAGCAGTCACGTTAATATTAATGCAAAACTAAATTTAGACTAATTATCAATAACAAAACCTTAAGTACATTTTAGCAGTCACGTTAATTATAATGCAAAACTAAATTTAGACTAATTATCAATAACAAAACCTTGAGTAGTTTTTAGCAGTCACGTTAATTATAATGCAAAACTAAATTTAGACTAATTATCAATTACAAAACATTGAGTAGTTTTTAGCAGTCACGTTAATTATAATGCAAAACTAAATTTAGACTAATTATCAATAACAAAACATTGAGTAGTTTTTAGCAGTCACGTTAATTATAATGCAAAACTAAATTTAAACTAATTATCAATAACAAAACCTTATGTACATTTTAGCAGTCACGTTAATTATAATGCAAAACTAAATTTAGACTAATTATCAATAACAAAACATTGAGTAGTTTTTAGCAGTCACGTTAATTATAATGCAAAACTTAATTTAGACTAATTATCAATAACAAAACCTTGAGTAGTTTTTAGCAGTCACATTAATTATAATGCAAAACTAAATTTAGACTAATTATCAATAACAAAACCTTGATAAGTTTTTAGCAGTCATGTTAATTATAATGCAAAACTAAATTTAGACTAATTATCAATAACAAAACCTTGAGTAGTTTTAAGCAGTCACGTTAATTATAATGCAAAACTAAATTCAGACTAATTATCAATAATAAAACCTTAAAAAGTAGTTTTTAGCAGTCACGTTAATATTAATGCAAAACTAAATTTAGACTAATTATCAATAACAAAACCTTGAGTAGTTTTAAGCAGTCATGTTAATTATAATGCAAAACTAAATTTAGACTAATTATCAATAACAAAACCTTGAGTAGTTTTAAGCAGTCACGTTAATTATAATGCAAAACTAAATTTAGACTAATTATCAATAACAAAACCTTAATAAGTAGTTTTTAGCAGTCACGTTGATTCTAATGCAAAACTAAATTTCGACTAATTATCAATAACAAAACCTTATGTACATTTTAGCAGTCACGTTAATTATAATGCAAAACTAAATTTAGACTAATTATCAATAACAAAACATTGAGTAGTTTTTAGCAGTCACATTAATTATAATGCAAAACTTAATTTACACTAATTATCAATAACAAAACCTTGAGTAGTTTTTAGCAGTCACGTTAATTATAATGCAAAACTAAATTTAGACTAATTATCAATAACAAAACCTTGATAAGTTTTTTGTTTTGTTTTTTTTTTTTTGTTTTTTTATGGTTTAACGCCATTTTTCAGCACAATATATAGGCTATACATGGCGGCCAGTATTAGTGGTGGAGGAAGAAACCGGAAAAACCCCGGAAAGAACCACCGACCCACGAGAAGCTACTGGCAAGCTTTCTCACTTAACTACATTAGCCGAATCTTAGACTCGAACCCACGCAGACAGAGGTGAGATGGCAGTGGTCCGTAACGGACAGCGCTTTAGACCACTCGGCCACTCGGGGCCCCTTTGATAAGTTTTTAGCAGTCATGTTAATTATAATGCAAAACTAAATTTAGACTAATTATCAATAACAAAACCTTGAGTAGTTTTAAGCAGTCACGTTAATTATAATGCAAAACTAAATTTAGACTAATTATCAATAATAAAACCTTAAAAAGTAGTTTTTAGCAGTCACGTTAATATTAATGCAAAACTAAATTTAGACTAATTATCAATAACAAAACCTTGAGTAGTTTTAAGCAGTCATGTTAATTATAATGCAAAACTAAATTTAGACTAATTATCAATAACAAAACCTTGAGTAGTTTTAAGCAGTCACGTTAATTATAATGCAAAGCTAAATTTAGACTAATTATCAATAACAAAACCTTAATAAGTAGTTTTTAGCAGTCACGTTAATTCTAATGCAAAACTAAATTTCGACTAATTATCAATAACAAAACCTTAAGTAGCTTTTAGCAGTCATGTTAATTATAATGCAAAACTAAATTTAGACTAATTATCAATAACAAAACCTTGAGTAGTTTTAAGCAGTCACGTTAATTATAATGCAAAACTAAATTTAGACTAATTATCAATAACAAAACCTTGAGTAGTTTTAAGCAGTCACGTTAATATTAATGCAAAACTAAATTTAGACTAATTATCAATAACAAAACATTGAGTAGTTTTTAGCAGTCACGTTAATTATAATGCAAAACTAAATTTAAACTAATTATCAATAACAAAACCTTAAGTACATTTTAGCAGTCACGTTAATTATAATGCAAAACTAAATTTAGACTAATTATCAATAACAAAACATTGAGTAGTTTTTAGCAGTCACGTTAATTATAATGCAAAACTAAATTTAGACTAATTATCAATAACAAAACATTGAGTAGTTTTTAGCAGTCACGTTAATTATAATGCAAAACTAAATTTAGACTAATTATCAATAACAAAACCTTGATAAGTTTTTAGCAGTCATGTTAATTATAATGCAAAACTAAATTTAGACTAATTATCAATAACAAAACCTTGAGTAGTTTTAAGCAGTCATGTTAATTATAATGCAAAACTAAATTTAGACTAATTATCAATAATAAAACCTTAAAAAGTAGTTTTTAGCAGTCACGTTAATATTAATGCAAAACTAAATTTAGACTAATTATCAATAACAAAACCTTGAGTAGTTTTAAGCAGTCACGTTAATTATAATGCAAAACTAAATTTAGACTAATTATCAATAACAAAACCTTAAGTAGCTTTTAGCAGTCACGTCAATTATAATGCAAAACTAAATTTCGACTAATTATCAATAACAAAACCTTAAGTAGCTTTTAGCAGTCACGTTAATTATAATGCAAAACTAAATTTAGACTAATTATCAATAACAAAACCTTGAGTAGTTATAAGCAGTCACGTTAATTATAATGCAAAACTAAATTTAGACTAATTATCAATAACAAAACCTTAATAAGTAGTTTTTAGCAGTCACGTTAATTATAATGCAAAACTAAATTTAGACTAATTATCAAGAACAAAACCTTAAGTAGCTTTTAGCAGTCACATTAATTATAATGCAAAACTAAATTTAGACTAATTATCAATAACAAAACCTTGAGTAGTTTTAAGCAGTCACGTTAATTATAATGCAAAACTAAATTTAGACTAATTATCAATAACAAAACCTTAAGTACTTTTTAGCAGTCACGTTAATTATAATGCAAAACTAAATTTAGACTAATTATCAATAACAAGACCTTAAGTAGCTTTTAGCAGTCACGTTAATTATAATGCAATACTAAATTTAGACCAAATATCAATAACAAAATATTGGTCTGTTTTCTAAATAAAGTTATTTTTGTATCTGTCATTTAGAACTTAACATTTAATGTGGCCAGCATTGTGCTGATGTAGCAATAAACAACATACATACATGCTGTGTCTGCTTATAGAAGGTACCAAACTAAAACAGAATTGTATACTATACTATCTATACTTTGTTTCCTCCTGGTACATGACTATATCTGATGTTTTTGTTCTTTGTATGCAGGATGTAAATCGTACTGATTGTTTGTAGATTGTGCTTACATAACAAGGGTCTGTTTAATGGCAGATGCACTTTAATGTGTATAGGAGTTTTAAGTAGCTTTGTTTTGTATACATTGGTGTACATGTACAAACATTATACATCCTCCTGTATAACTTCATTACAGTGGTCCTACCCTTAAACAGCCACCCTTTCTGCACTGAGAAAGTGGCTGTATAAGATGGGTGACCTTTCCAGCAGGGAACTATATTTGAGACAATATGTGTATGGATAATAAAAGCTATAAATAACTTCAAAGCATTTAATATCTTCATTTAAATGTAGCACTAATTATTGACAGGTTCTTGTCTTAAGAACTGACTTATTTCAAGTTCACATTAATAGCGTTTATTCTTAAGAGTGAAATGTAACTAGGGTATTGCTGACATGAGCATGGCAAAACTAATAAAAGTGTCATTTACATCTTGGTTCATGCATTGCTTGGCATTTACAATAATTATCTTTCCCACTGCAACAGAATATTCTCCTTAGTACCAATATATATCATAAGACTTCTACAAAAACCCAATGTTGATATGACATTCCATTCAGGAGTAGTTACAATGTAATTTTAAAGATATCCACATTTTTTTATTTTAAACAACACTGAAAACCCAATGTTGATATGACATTCCATTCAGGAATAGCTATAATGTGATTTTAAAGATATCCACATTGTTTTTATTTTAAACCAACAACACTGAAAACCCAATGTTGATATGACATTCCATTCAGGAATAGCTACAATGTGATTTCAAAGATATCCACATTGTTTTTATTTTAAACCAACAACACTGAAAACCCAATGTTGATATGACATTCCATTCAGGAGTAGCAGCAAAGTGATATTCAAGACAGTTGCTGTGATACTCATATTGGATGTGCAAACTAAAACATTTTCATAAAAGACCAATCAGACATCACAACCAGAAAACCCCATATGGATAACATCCATTTTAGTGGAGTAGTGATACACAAATCATCAATGCTCTGATGGTCATATTGTCTGGGTGGTACTGTTCTATTAAAACTAGACACCATAAGAGGTCTTATGGTGTGGTGGTCATTTTTTATGTCAGAGCTACACCATTTTCATTAAGGAACAATTAGACCATTTGATGACTATGTGTGTATAATTTTATGGCAATCCTCAAGTAATATAGGAGGAGTTTACTACAACAAACATGTAATAATGGATAAACAGAAATAAGATGCTGGACAATTCACAACAGGATACCCCATAACCTCATCTGGTCTATGAATATGAGTAGTAGAACGATCAAGGGAGATTAATTACATGAAAATTCTGGAAAATCTGGGAGATTATGGGTGAGGGATGTTTCTTTCTTCTACAAACCCTTCTCTATTTCAAAATATTACCTTCCAATGTTGTAATATGTATGGCCTCTGTCATATTACTTGAACCATATGAGTTGCTGGCTATCATATAAATACTGTATTTGGTTTTAGGTAGAAGTCCATTAAGAACAACAGTTCCATTTTCTCTGTACCCTGGATCATCAGCAGTGACATTACAAACATGGCTGCCTGCTGTTACTACAACATGGAATATCTGCTTAAGACCACCATTGTTTCCTGCCGTCCACTGCACCTTCATCCTGGTTTGGGTGATTTCAACAATCGTTACATTAGACGGTACCTCAGGAACATCTACGGGAATGTAATTATATATATATATATATATATATAGTTTGATAAAGATTGATTAATATAAATATAGAAATACAGATACATGATTCTTCACACAATTTAACAAATAAGAGGAATTAATCAGCACAAGGAAAAGACCATTTACAAAGATAGTATCAGAGATGCCAAACAGATGAACTGCTAAGCTTATAACCTGGCTTGTATTTTTTTAAACTCTAAATTGATTTATGGTAAATAGGGATCATCGTGACATAGAAATAAAGTTTGATAAAGAATTGGATAATGTTGGACACTTGATGTTTACTGTACATGCTAATATTTTAAATTCAAATATATACATTTTCATGCCACTTTTCACAACAGTGTATATGTATATGGTATATACTGTATTTATCCTTTTCTTTACAGAATTATAAACACAACACACTTATCTACAGCTATTTGGAATTTAAAGAAAAACATTGATACAATAAACTTTATTTTACATATTAGTACAATATAAATAAGGTACTATAATAATTAAAATTTTACAATGGAAGGACTGCCTTATCAATCAAACAAAAGATACACAAAGCAATTTATGTCTTCTATACATGTGACAGTACTTATTGATTATTTCTTCACTTGATGATGTCAATGTTGTATTCATGTAACATCAAACTCAATCTCAGCAATCTCTGATTCAATCTTTTCATTTTGATAATAAAAGTAAGGGGCTTGTGATTAATGAACGCAAACACTGTAGAAGGATCTGAACTAATATACACTTCAAACATTTCCTTTCAATTGTAGATGGATTGTTTTCCTTTCGCTTGTGCAATGTTTCTAGTGCTTGATTAGATGTTGGTTTAAGAAAAATAGCACACTGGATAATCCACACTGTTTTTGTCTTTTTGAATCCATATTCCACCAACCCCTACATTACTTATATCAACAGATATTTTAAATTATAATTGACTTGAATTTAGAGATGAAATAACCAATTCAATCTTAAGTTTGGCCTTTAATTTAACAAAATGGTTTAACTTGAATGTGTTCCACAATATGTCCTAAACATGTAACACAAACATGGCAAAACAAAAGTTTACTTAAATTTAATGTCAAATTTGTATCAGTGAGATGATCCCAAAATTTCTGAATGGTTTCCAAGCGATCTATCCAGGTATCATTACAGATGATGTCATCAATGTATGCACCACAATTGTCTGTACCAGATGTTATCATGTTAATTAAACGCAGGAATTTGTATGGAGAATTTCTCATACTAGTTTGAAATTTTACTGTAAAAACATGTCACAAATTAATCTTTTGAGACAAAAGAACAATAAAACAAATATGGCCACTTCTTCACTGTCTCACTGGATGTACTCATTTTTCAAATCAGATTCATCAGATTCATTTTCAGGATTTACTCAAGATGATCTTTTAAGTGATGTAAAGAATATAGACACAATCCATACTGAAGAGAAATACTCACTTGAGATAGGTTCAACCGACCAAGATGGTTTTACACTAAAATCCAACATGGCTGACTCCTTCTATCCAGTTCCAAACTTTCTTAACCTCAAACATAATATGCAGAGTATAACAATCACAGCTGACTCTAGCAAAATTGCAACAATCAAGAAATTCTTTGAGAATCTACACATCCAGCAAGGTCACTCCCAAAATGGACTGATCTATAAATCCATGGATAAAGATTCTACCACAGTGACTCTATACATAACAACTGGTAAAATTCATGTACAAGGGCCAGGCTACACAAAATGGGTAAATCATTTTATCAACACTTGTCAGCTAATGGTAGACAACACCAGACTGAAATCATTTACCTCTCAGCCAAGGGCTTCAACACCCATCCCTGAAGCCCACAGATCTCCAAATCCAGTCAACAGTAACACAGCTTTACATTAAATAAGCCTGATTGCTATCAATGTGGAGGAAACTCCAGGACCCTAGTTTATGATAGGTGCAACATATTCCTTTGAGTTCCGTGGAGCCAATAGCCAGACTTGTACCTCCATACAGTGCTTAGTAGTGATAGGTATTATCCAGGCCCAAGTAGAAAGGTTAGAACAGGAACTCTCTGCACTAAAATCAAAGAATCTACACAGTGTTCAAATGGATAAACCAGGGGCAACAAAAGTGTGCCAGAATACCCAGACAACACAATATACAAACATGTCAAAGGAACAAAACACAAGAGCATGTCAGGGCACTCAAACTATACCAAAACCAGCTATAAGAAAAAAATTAAATACACAAAAACAGATGAAACCACACCAATTAAACAAGAGGTATTAGATGGTCAGAGCCAAAAATTAGCTAAAGCACATGATGTAAACACTGACCATCATGTGTCAAACTCACCATCAAATCCAGGCACAGAGGAAACTGTTCTAAAGACAACCTTCAATTACCCACAGCAATAAGCTGAATTAAATACACATACTAAATACAGCAGCAGTCACCAAACTCTCAGTCAGTCTGGAAAACAAGAAGTTCAAGGAATGTATCAGAACCCCCATTTGTCAAAATCAACAATACAGTTAATGACAAATTTATTCTCATAGGATCATCAATAATCAAAGGAGTAAGAACAAGAGGGTTATATAAAACTGACGTAAAAACCCACAGATGTGCAACTATTAACACTACTGCAGGACAAATATTGGTTATGGATGTCACCATATCATACTGTAGTTCTTCTCATTGGTGGGAATAATTACAGTAATGGCCAATCTTTGAAGGGCATTGAGAATGATTATGAAAGCATGTAGTATGCCATCATATTCAAAAACACAGAGTGTAAAATAATCATCTAAGGTCTACCATCAAGAAGGGATGTACTTATGACTCAACTAAATGACACCATATGTTGTGTGAAAATTTCCAAATGCTTTTTGTTCCACAATACAGGACCTTCTTCAAAGACAATCAAGTGAACCAACAATTATACCAGCGAGACCAAATACAGGTCTATGCAACACATATCAAGCTAAAAAATGAGTTAGAATATGTTTATACTTTTCAATGTAATAATTACAATTCTTTAAGCACGTTTCAGGCACTATCTGATTTGTGTACAAAGTGCATCTTATTAATGTGCAAACAACTATGCAATACTGTTCATATTACTTCTCCCTCTGAGGCTCCCCAAGTGTCTAATATGTCAATCTCTTCTTGTATGCCTGTAAATCAATCTCGCATTGAATATACTCATGTATCCACTACATGTTGTCATTGTACGACAGATGGATCTTGTATGTTATCTTCTTCATGTGTTGAAGTAAATAATCAAGGGAATGTAAAGAAATCTGTCAAGTCTACAAACAATACATGGCATACTGCCTTGTCTGAAAATCAATCCTCTGATAAAAGTTGTCATGTCTTTGGGCACCTCAAAAGAGGTCTGCATATAATCAACTTAAATATTCAACACATCCTCCCTAAACTGAATGAGATAAAGTTAATATTACAGCAAACAGTTCAGTCAATATTCTAGGTCTATGTCAAACCATTACTTTCCGATGATACTGATGATTTGGCTCTCCATATACAGGACTTCAACTTTGACTTCATGGTTGGTTAAGGCAAAAGAGAATTATTATAAACGGGCTATTAATGAAAGTAGTAAGAGTACCAAAACATTGTGGAAACATCTAAAAGAGCTAAACCCATCCAGGAACAGTTGTCTTCCCTCTAAACTTAAGCAAAATGATGATATAGCAATATCTGTACAAGACATTGTGGAAATGTTCAACAATTTCTTCTTAATCATCTCCAGAAACAGTATCCAGTACCAGACTAACATCCCAATTGAACTTGATGCTCTTCTGTTATTTATAAGAGCAGAAAATTCCTGATGATAATTAGTTTTCAATAGCTAATGTATGTGAAGCTTATGTTTTTGATATGCTAATTAAGGTGAATATTAATAAATGCTCTAGACTGGATGGTATTGGTCCACGAATTCTTAATATTGTTGCACCAGCAGAGTTACCATATCCGCGGTTTTTTTGCCCAATTGGGCTCCTTTCTAAATTTTGTTGGAGGAAATTTGTCTAGATTGCAGGTTGCGTTTTTTTGGGCTGGCTTCTGATTTGTGTTGCCATAATTTGGGCTGCTTTTAAAAGGTACACAAGGGGAAATTGAAAAAAGTATCTGGCAACAATGTGCACCTGGTCCAGTAATAACAAGTCACTAACGCATATCATACAGTTAAGTATAATGAGTGGAAATTTTCCAGAAACACTGAAATGTGCAAAGGTTACACCCATCTTTAAGAAAGGATAAAAGGAGGATCCAGGAAATTACAGACCAATATCAATTCCACCTGACAGTGTATTGTCAAAACTGTTTGAAAAAGCATGTAGCCATTTCAAGTCTATACGTTTTTCTAAACAAACTCTCAATTTCATACAGATTAATCAGGATTTAGAAAGTACAACTTATGTCAAACATAACTTACCAATTAATTGATCTTTGGCTGAAGGAAATAGATAATGGATTGGGATTGTTTTCCTTTACTTCAAGAAAGCTTTTGATCATGTTGATCATGAAATTCTGCTGCAAAAGTTGAACTGTTACAGGTTTGACAATCTTTCTTTAAACTGGTTTAGATCATACCTAAACCAAAGGTCTGAACAAGTAAGCATTGGCAATATTAGCTCTCCAACTTGCTCTATTCATTCAGGAGTCCCTCAAGGCTCAGTTTTGGGCCCTCTCCTCTTATCTATATCACTGATCTACCATTAAATAATGAATCCACAAATACAGATTTGTTTGCAGATGATGCAACATTGTATACATCTAGTTCTGATACTGAAGTTATCCAAACAAGATTAAACTCAGACCTTATTAGAGTCCAAACCTGGGTACAACAAAATATGAAGGTAATTAAGGAAGGTAAAACAAAATGTATGATTCTAGGGATGACACAAAAGCTACACAAGTCAGGGAACCCAAAACTATCTCGTGCAATAAATAATCATCCATTTGAAAATGTCAAACATGAAAGGCTTGTAGGTGTGTCCATAGATAATAATTTATTATGGAATGTCCATATTGATAAGCTTTGTAAAACACTGTCATCCAAAATTGCCCTTCTCAGCAGAATCAAGAAATATTTACCTATGGAAACTCGCAATCTATACTACAAGTCATATTCTTCCAACAATTGATTATTGTTCTAATGTATGGAGAAACTGTGCTAAATCTGAGCTTGACAGGATTTATGAACTCCAGAAATGAGCAATATGTGTAATTTTAGATGCATCTGTTAATCATCCCTCAAAAGCACTATTTACAGAACTCAAATTGTTTATAATATATGACAGGATAGATTGTTTACAATATATGACAGGATAGATTTTTACAAGGCAGTTCTTTTATATAAATGTCTACATTTAACTGCACCAGAGTATCTTCAGGACTTATTCAGGCCTTTTTCAACACAATACCAGTTGAGATCAATATCACATGGAAAGGTTCTAGTACCAAAACCAAGAACAGAGCAATTCAAAAAGAGTTTTCAATTCTATGGTACAGTTCTGTGGAATAAGCTTCCACTACATGTAAAATTGGCTGAAAATATTAGAGTATTTGAGAAGAGATATCATGAGCATGGATGTGTTTCTAACAGATAATGGAATTTAGTATTTTAATACTAAACATGCTAAAATAAACAGTAATTATTGCTATCTTCATATAATGTGCATTGTTATACTCTCCTTTAGAGGGCCTCTAGGGAGAATAGTCCTTGACTAATGAGTCACTCTCTATAAATAAATTATTATTATTAATATTAATATTAGAAATCATTCAGTAAAATAAAATTATTTGATCAGTACAATTTTTGTTGAAATTTTGAAGTTCATCACTGCATCAGTAATAAAAAAAATTATCAATTTAAATCATGGCTGCAACTGAGGTGGACAATCATCCCTGACCCATTTCTCTTGAAAGCCTTCAAAGTCAGCTACATTTTCCGAATCAATGTCGAAAAGTGCATTAAGCCAATCATAATCTCTTTCATCAACTTGATTCAATTCTTGCCTATCATTTAAGTCAATATTATCATCAGAATCATCCAAATCGTGAATTCAATGTCGCTACACTTGCTGCCAACATCCATGTTAACATATGAGTTGTTGTCCTTCATTTTATCGATCAATTTTTCAAGCCAACAATTTATTTTCCAACCACATTTTTAAAAGCAAATTAAATTGTCCAAGCATTCTTTAACAATTTTTTGCTTTGTTGAAGAAGTACAGTTGGTTCCAGATAATTATATGCATATCGTATAGCTGCATATTCCGCCTTATTGCATACTTTTGTGCTGGTCCCAATTTGTTACCAATGTTTTCAACGAATATCAATTTCGGACAAGGGGCCCCGAGTGGCCGAGTGGTCTAAAGCGCTGTCCGTTATGGACCACTGCCATCTCACCTCTGTCTGAGTGTGTTCGAGTCTAAGATTCGGCAAATGTAGTTATGTGAGAAAGCTTGCCAGTAGCTTCTCGTGGGTCGGTGGTTCTTTTCCGGGGTTTGTCCGGTTTCTTCCTCCACCAGTAATACTGGCCGCCATATATAGCCTATATTGTGCTGAAAAATGGCGTAAAACCATAAAAAACAAAAATCAAAACAATTTCGGACAATTGCATATCGTCTATATGCATATTTCGCAATTAATTTATTGCAGATTTTTTCTAGTCCAAATATGCATTATTATGTGTTAAATTGCTTCAAAAATCTGCATTGTTCAAAATTGTTCCTTTCAAAATGAAAATAAACCGATTCTGAACATTATCGGTCAAGGTTGATTACTGTGGTCTGTTAATATCAACATCACAGCTATTAGATCTTTGTTGGTCACAGGAGGCGCTATAGTTGATAACCAAAAAGACGGCATCTCAATCAAAACTGTTCTTCATTCACCAGCTGCAGCACCTTACAATGAAGCGACTTCTGTGGAATCAGCTGAAGGCAGAGATAGTGTGAATGAATCGGACAGCACAATAATGGATTATCCAGTGTAGCAAACTCTGAACGTTCACATGCGCAAACAAATGGATTAAAATGGATTATGTAGAACTATATAATATTGTGCTCAACAAACTCATAAAAGGATAAATAATAATTACGTATGTTTATGATGAAAGGGTATATTGTCAATGCCACTGCATATGTACTTATACAAATATATTGTCTATTTATTTTTTTTAACGACCAGTTTAACCGGAGTCTATTTAAATGAGGATTTGTTTTGGAGAAAAAATGGGTATCGGTATGCATGCTGCACCAGATACACGCCATAACATGAACGCCCGCTTAGTGCATATGCCCCCTAATTGCATATCATAGCATCATTCCCAAAGCTATGCATATAAGTGGAGCCAACTGTATACAAATAATTGTGATGTATAACACATGTTTCTAGAGACACTATACAAATATGTAATAGAGTACGAACATATTCGTATTCAGAATAAAATAGTATACTATGACCACAGATGTATTCAGAACAGAATAAGGTATTAGGACTAGTCAAATTCAAGATAAAATGGGTTAATAACTTCAATGGTCCATGGACAATATGTCCAAAAACTAATTTAATAGGGCTGACAATGTCCAAAAACTAATTTAATAGGGCTGACAATATGTCCAAAATCTAATTTAATAGGACTGACAATATATCCAAAATCTAATTTAATAGGGCTGACAATATGTCCAAAATCTAATTTAATAGGGCTGACAATGTGTCAAAAAACTAATTTAATAGGGATGACAATATGTCCAAAATCTAATTTAATATGGCTAACAATATGTCCAAAAACTAATTTAATAGGGCTGACAATGTCCAAAAACTAATTTAATAGGGCTGACAATATGTCCAAAATCTAATTTAATAGGACTGACAATATGTCCAAAATCTAATTTAATAGGGCTGACAATATGTCCAAAATCTAATTTAATAGGGCTGACAATATGTCCAAAAACTAATTTAATAGGGCTGACAATATGTCCAAAATCTAATTTAATAGGGCTGACAATATGTCCAAAATCTAATTTAATAGGGCTGACAATATGTCCAAAATCTAATTTAATAGGGCTGACAATATGTCCAAAAACTAATTTAATAGGGCTGACAATATGTCCAAAAACTAATTTAATAGGGCTGACAATATGTCCAAAAACTAATTTAATAGGGCTGACAATGTCCAAAATCTAATTTAATAGGGCTGACAATATGTCCAAAATCTAATTTAATAGGGCTGACAATATGTCCAAAAACTAATTTAATAGGGCTGACAATATGTCCAAAAACTAATTTAATAGGGCTGACAATATGTCCAAAATCTAATTTAATAGGGCTGACATGTCCAAAAACTAATTTAATAGGGCTGACAATATGTCCAAAATCTAATTTAATAGGGCTGACAATATGTCCAAAAACTAATTTAATAGGGCTAAAAACTAATTTAATAGGGCTAAAACCCAATGAGTCTTGAACTTAGTCCCTAACAGCAAACAAGAGCAAATAAAAACCCTCTTTTAAATATTTTTCTACATCACAGTAATATGACCATATCGAGTTATTTTATGTTTGATGAAATCTTTCCAAAGCACTTTGACTTTTATTGTGATAGCAGAATAGTTAAACTGTTGGATCCCAAATGCATGCATAACTTGAGGGAAAATTTCAGTCATAAAATGTCAGCCTTCCTTAGGCTGGACACATTTAGGAATTCCAAAAATTGTAAAACACTTATCAAAGCTTTTATTATGGTTTTAATAGTTTTCTGTAAATCTTGTAGGCATATTATGGCTGACAAGTATTGGTTGCCTGACTTTCTCTTGGATAAAGGACTGTGCCTGGCATATTTATTGGTCAGTCGTTTGTTGAGGTCTGCCATTATTCGGCTAAATGGTTAACCAAATGCAGGAATGTATCACAACGGAACCTTGTGTATCTTCTGATGGGGTTTTAAAATCATCTAACAAAAGTATGGCATGATCTACAGCGTTTAGTACCATTAGTAACATTACTTTAAATGTTTCGCCAATAAAAAGATATTGTGACATGTCTTATCATGTCCAAAATGATCAGACAAGGGAGTTTCATGGACTAGACAAGAGAATTTCCTGTCGATATAACTTAGGGATGATAATGCACAAATTATACTATTAGTACAGTTTGCAAAATATTGACATTATGTTAATATTATGTAAAAGTTGATTTCAGCATTATGTATTATACATTATCTTCATTATAGCTAAGAAATGTTGATAGGTAACATGTTTGTTGTATTTACTTTCAAAAAGTAAGTAAATTGGTTCCAAAAGAGATATGTTGATAAGTTTGTGCCATTCTGTTCACTCCATTGTGGTCATTGAATGCAACTCCGCAAGAAGGCATGGCATGCAGAGCTATCCAGTACAAGATGATGCATCACTCTACCAAGAGATGGTTATTTGTTAATCCTCTCCACTCACTTTCCACCCCACCCCTGCGAATCGTGGGATTATGAAATTTGCATGACCAGAAATTTAGGTTTATGCCAAAATTAGCTCCTACCAGTATGTCCTTTTGGAAAAAGTGCCAAAATTAAGGATTTCATACTAAAAATCTGTTATCACTACTCTTCAGACCGCAGACTGTCAAGCCCTTCAAGGGATCCTGTTATCAATTCATTAAAGAAACATTATTTTGATAATTATAAAAAATGACACTTTGTATTTTGTCTCATTTATGCCATGTCATTATAGTGATTTCGACAAGTAGAGTCGGGTGTATGGTTAGATACATACTAGGTAGATAGGCATGCAGATACTTGTAGGAAGATTGGTGGGTAGGTGGTTTCACGCTACTAGTGAATATATATATATATATATATATATATATATATATATATATATATATATATATATATATATGCTGATTCAAATTTAGAAGTCAACAGAGACTGCAATGGCTATTTACACTCGGTTTCCAACAGAAATATATATAATCAAACTAATGTACCACCACTCACTGGATTAAGTTTTGAAGTTACCAGGAATATAAAATTATTATGAAAGTGAAGTACTGCTTGCAAAACCCAATAAAAAAATGTGAAGATATATACTAGAAAATAGAGGGCATAATTCAACTAAGAGAATGAAAACAACACAAACACGTCTTGCTTTGCTCCCAGTTCAGCCAGGTCTGTCCATAAGGAGTGGTCATCTCTCCTATTACAAAAACCTGTGGGGGAAAGTCTGCTGGGGATTGGAATATAAAAATTATGCAGGTGCAGCGACATGTGATAGTGATTTTACTGGTGGTAAGACAAAATAGTTTCAAAAGATGTATACTGCACATACCGTTTTCTTGCCAAAACTATTGCTTTAAAAAAAAAATCGATTGATCTAAAACAAATTGTTTTGAAAAACTCTGCATATTGCTTTCATTCTGTCCATCTATTACAAAAACTTGTGGGGGAAAGTCTGCTGGGGATCGGAATCAAAATTATGCAAGTGCAGCGACATGTGATAGAGTACTTGGTTAAAAAATGGTAAGAAGTGTACTAAATTAGCTGTTAATTATTGTCTTTTGTTTCTTCTATACCTAAACCATGCCAAGGAACCATAATCATAGTCATTATTTCCTGGGTGGGAACAATATACAATGATAGGTAGATGTACAACAGACGACACAAAAAAATTATATGAGTTGTACTCTAAATTGCAAGTCAGACCAAATAGGAATTAAGTGTGGTATAAGTTGGATACGGAGATATTTTCATGAAAAGTAAAATTTGAATTTATTTCTTATGTATATAAATCAATATTTTTTGGATAATTTTCTTTTTTTCTATTCCTATGAAAGTAAAATCTGTGTTACAGAAAATTGCACAATACAAATAATGTAGGTTCAAACTCCTGCTATGAATGAATATTTTTATATTTTTGAGGAATACTTGTACACATTTCGTACAGACCCAGGTGAAACACTTTTCCACACAATTAACAATGATTAAATAGATCTCACTCCGAAAAAAGTTAAATTTTAATCAATGTCAAAATTACCATGAAAGGTAAGTTGTCTACTCAGAAGTGTTACACGTCACTTTCCATTAATTAATAAATAAAACATGAACAAAAAATTGCAAAGTAGCAAATCAGAATTATCTGTAAAAAGTGCATCATGGCAAATTGTATGCAGAACAAGATGAGCCCCAAAGGGAATATGTTTTCATCTCTACTGCAAAATTTCAGAAAATTCAATTTTCTTGAATTCGGCATGAAGGATTGTACTGTTTTGTTGATTTGGAACTAATTGTCAATTTAATATCAACAATAAACAAAATAAAGTATCATACACAACAGTGTATTATATTAGAATATACAGAGATCATACTTTTACCTCCAGGTATAATCTCAAACACTTCTCTGGCTGATGGAGGCAATGAGTTGTCAGCGATGACTGAATAATTTCCAAAGTCATCGATTCTCAGACTGGAAAACCACAGTTCAGACTGTAGGCCATTGTTATGAGAGAATTTCAGATATCTGCTCTCGCTGCCATTTCCAAGAAATGTCCAATTGAATGTAGGAAGAGGGTATGATATCACTGTGTACCTCAAAACTGCAGCCTCGTAACGTCTTTTATAAATCTTGGTCGCATGACTGAATCCAGAATCTGTTCGTGGATGACCTGTCAAATAAAGACATGGTTAGTTGTTTTACTATCATCAAGTCATTGAAGTATCCAATAACACAAGATAAATCTTAAATTCCAACATATATGTCAAGAATGTGTTTAATTTAAGTAATGAAAAGTAATGAATATCTATGCTCTACTTTCCTAATAAATAGTTCAAAATATATGCTTTGAACCTGTGTTTGTAGGTATACTGAAGACAAATACAATGGGCAGTAAAAAATACATTTTAACATGATTAAAGATACAAATCATTGTGAGAAAAAAAAGCAAAAGCAACTATGAAATGATGTTTGTCTTGCTCTGAAGCTGAACAATACTTGTATTATAATTTATTTATTATAGAAACATGCATTGAACATTTTATACTCATCCCTTTAATATTATGAACCGATATATGAAACTATGATATCATGTTGCATGTATAGTGTATATCTAAAATGGGAGTCGCATTCTGTGAAGTTCATAATTGTGAGGGCTCTGTTGTAAACATCATTAAAACAGAAAAGCATAACGAAGGCGAAACAATTATCAGTGTCAAAATTGAAAGTCACATTCTAACATAAGATAACAAATTATTTTTTTTTCTTTTCCTGTCTTAGAACATATAGTGAAGCTTTTTGTCATCGAGGTCATATGTTGCAAACCTTAAGATAAATAAGTACATGTAAATCAAATGCTTAACTGATGTTAAAAAGAAATAACCGAGTGATGCTAATCAAACATGTATCACACACTATTTAATGAGGGGCTCCGAGTGGCCGAGTGGTCTAAAGCGCTGTCCGTTACGGACCACTGCCATATCACCTCTGTCTGAGTGTGTTCGAATCTAAGATTCGGCAAATGTAGTTATGTGAGAAAGCTTGCCAGTAGCTTCTCGTGGGTCGGTGGTTCTTTTCCAGGGTTGTCCGGATTCTTCCTCCACTATTAATTCTGGCCGCCATGTATAGCCTATATTGTGCTGAAAAAATGGCATTAAACCATCAAAATCAAAAAATCAAAGGTTTGAATATGTTATTATCCGATTAAAACTGGATGCAATAAAATTGGAAACTAGAGGGAAATAATTAAGTTGACATCAGAAGCCAACATGGTTTTCTTTTAATTATTTTTTTTTTACAAAGACAGACAAGATATGGAGATTTTTTTATATTTTTTAAGAGGATATCAATATAAAGGATATTTTACTGTGACTTCAGAAGCTGACTTTAAATTCTGTTAAGTGTGCTGATTTTACTTTTTATAAATATACAAAGATATAGATATTCCTTATCACCAGTATTCATGGGAATTTAGAAAAATTGGAACCATAAAGTAATCATGCATGGACATCAGAAGATCTGGAGAAAATAAAATCATTTAATTAATTCATGAAGGCCAGAAGAGAAAATAATGTTGCCCATAAAATGATCATTAACGTGGAATAAATTCTACTTTGATGCCATTCCAGAATGGACTGACGATTGTTGATAGTACAGTGTGATCCCAATTTAACATGGTTGATGTGGTCCACAGAACCCGACCATATTATAAACCAAACCATGCTATAACCAACCATGTCAGTTAGCTGAAAAAAACCAAATCATTTACCTAAAATAATACAAGCTGGTGGGGCGGGTGGGCAGTGTGGGTGATGAGATAATGATAATAAAAGTGGGTGCAAAAATATGTGCTTTTAATTAAATGAAGACAAATTAGTCTGAAAACATTTATGTAATGACAACTAAAATTTGTGTAGTACAATCCATATTTCATCAAGTACTGTACTGTATATAATAAACCCATGAATTCGAGTATAGATCACGTTATAAACTTCACACATGACTCACATCCCACATAAAGCATAAATAACAAATATGATATTGCTTGTTTTGATCGTTATCCGATTGTCACTTAACAATTCACTACATGTGTCCCAAGTAGCACTTGATAATAGCTGTTTACATGCTACATGTACTTAACATGGCCTAGATTTTGGTTAGCTGGAGACAGTTATTATCTTGTGGAGGTTAAAATTAACTAACATCTTTGCAAGATACCCCATCTTTAATTGCCAGATATCTATGATTTGAAAAGATTAGAAATTTAATTTGTGTTTTATCCCACCATTGGTAGTGACCATATGCATAATATTTTCCTGCAAAAATGGAACTTTCATGGCCCAATAAACATGTTCTAATCACTCTGGAAATTGCAAAAGTCTATTACAGAAAATGCAACAATCTATCACACTCCATTGCTTTTACTTAAAATTTGGTGCTGACTTCCTTTGATATAAGGTTGTTTGTTTTTACTGAAGATTCTAGTCAGTTATATTTGATGAAGGGTCCATGTGTTATTGAATTTATTGCTAAAGAACAGCTTTTATTTGCTTAGTATTAATACATAAATATCGGTGCTTCAAAAGTGATTACTACAGAAAATATGAGTGTTCTTAAGGATTTAGTTCTATGAGTGAAAAGAAGAGAAATATTACTTACAATCCACATACAGAGAATAGTCCCAAAAAATATAAGAATTACTAGTGAGTGGCTGATAATCTGAAACTATTTAGTCCGAAAGATCCATTATGAGACAGTGCCTCATCCAGTTGATTTCTGCTACCAGAAATATTTTTAAAATAGCAAGATCTCACAACATACTGTACTCAGGCTAGATGTCAGAGTTAGCAGATTATGATATAACTATGCATTGTAAAGATGGTTTGTCAATATGAATTTAATTTTTTTTTAATAAATCTAAACAATATATAATTTTCAGTGCATTTTATAACAAGTTTTCATTGTCCTTTCATCATATATCAGAATTTTTCCAGTCCAAACCCATGCTTGTATATACAAGTTTAATCATCAGGAAAAAATTTATGGACTTCCGGAAAGATGGCCGCCATCGCTTAACTGCACGAGGAAAGCTCTTCCGATTTTATGCTATTTGTCATGATATTTGTGCTTGTTGTCTATCTTCGTCTACATTATTGTCTTTCATCATGCATTGGCTGTTCAGTTCGTATGTGTTCATTCATCTCCTTGCTTTGGAAATGAGAACAATTAGAATTTTTCTCAGCTGTTTTGTTCCACTGTTAAGACGTCATTTGTTTTATAATAAACTGCCATCATGTGATCGCCAGTCAACCTGCTTACAATATGATGGACCCTCATTACCTTGGCTCTTGATACTAAATTGTGCTCGACTAAATGAACTGGGACTACATTCATCATTACTTAAATGTAAATGGAAGCAAAAAAAGAAACTTTGTTTCAAAGCTGGCCGGCGTAGAACAAAGAAGAAGAATTCTAGTTATCTTCCTTTTGTCTGTAACAGATAAACAATTTAAAAATTCTGCCATTAATTTTGATAACCTGGTTCAAATTCCTCTTAAATCGTCAACCGTTGTGTCAACTCTCCGAGGGATACCACTACGTATTACATTATTCAACACTCAATCAGTAGGATCATCAGAAAAGTGCACAGAAATAGTTTTATCAATGACCAGAATATCAACATCTTCTTCCTGATAGAAACATGGTTAAAACCATCAGGTGATGAACGCAAGTGTGTGGATTTAACACCCAGTGATTACTCCATCAAGTAACTCCCCGCAACTCTCGCTGAGGTAGAACTGCTGTCATCACAAAGAATTCCATGATAAAATGCCTTATTAGTACAACACAACCTTCAATTTCTGCCACACATCTTTTGAACTAGTCCAAACAACACTCACACTGGAACAAAGGTCAGTCCATTTTTTCTGTCTCTACTGCCCTCCTCCTAGTAGAAAAAACAAGCTGACTGAATCTCTCTTTTTGGAGCAGTTCTCAAATCTTCTGGAGTATGAAAATTCAATAGGTGGCAATCTAATTTTCTTGGAGATTTCAACTTTCACTTTGACTGTCCTGAAAACCCATACATGTCAAAACTCCTAGATTCCATTCATGTTTTCAATCTTAAACAGTCAGTTAACCAACCCACCCATAAACTTGGTCACATTTTAGACTGGTTTCTTTATAGCCCTGATGATAATATTCTGCAATCAACCCTTGCATCCCACAAACTTGCATCAGATCCCCTCTGCATTATATGCCATCTCGACATATCAGTCCTTAACCCTCCACCTCTATTTGCTACAAAGAGAAACCTCCGTATGATAAATAGAACAAAATTCATACATGACATCCAAGAAAACCTAACAACTTTCTTACATCCAACAGCGGAACAACTTGATAACTGCCTGCATTCATAGCTCGAAAAACATGCCCCATCCACCAAATGCAGAGTATCAATATAAAAAGAGGTCTCCGTGGTATAGCAGTGTTAGGGACCAGCTTTGCACTGTGAAAAGCAGGGAGGCTTTGGCTTTCCACCAGATTCACTATTCATAAACAAATCTATGAAGCCACAACAGAAGAACGTCACAAACATAGTCCATTTAGCAAAATTATCCCACTACAGTAGTATGATCACGGAGAGTTCCAGATGCAAAGAGCTTTCTGAGATAACTAACAGACTAATGTCAAGGAAGAAATGTACTCCACTTCCAACTAACTTCTCTCCAGTAGACCTTCCAGACCTATTTCAAAATTTCTTTAGTGACAAAGTACACACCATCAGAGATTCGCTTGACAACACAATTTCAACTGACTCGTCACCATACAGTTACGAAACAGAATTTCAGCGACAACCGTTAGGAGCATTTGAACCTGTCTCTATTGATTTAGTACAAACAATCATGAAGAAGAGTGCACCAAAGTCTTGTGAACTTGATCCAATTCCAACATCACTGCTGCTTGAGTGCTTAGACCCAACACTGCCTTCACTAACTAATGTTATTAATATATCTCTCTCATCGGGGAATTCCCATCATTTTTCAAAACTGCCATCATAAAGCCTCTGCTGAAGAAACCAACACTTGACCATAATGATTTAAAGAACTACCACTCAGTTTCTAATCTCCCATTCATATCAAAAATCTTAGAAAGGTTGTTGTAACCCAACTTGTATCTCATTTGAATTCAAACAGTCTTTTTAGCAATGTACAGTCTGCATATCACCCATGCCACAGTACTGAAACTACTCTTCTGAAAGTATTTAATGGTATTGTCTCTGCTTTGGATAGTGGAAAGATTACAGTCCTTAACCTACTTGATTTGTCTGCAGCATTTGACATAATAAACCATGATATATTACTTCACCATCTCCAGCATGTATTCGGCATTCAGAATATAGCCTTGCAGAAGTTCAAGTCCTACTTAGTCAACAGGACACAAATTATATCTGCAAATAGAATACATTCCAGCCAAGTATGTTGTGGTGTTCCACAGGGATATGTTATTAGACCTGTTCTCGTAATTCTAAACACTCAGCTGCTCTCAACTGTCATAGATCATCACCCAGTGCCTCACCAATTGTACGCTGATGACACCCAAATATACAAGTCTAGCCACCCAACTGAAGTTGATGCTACCATCCATGAAGTAGAGAAGTGTATTTTTGATGTGAAATCATGGATGACATGTTTGTTTGTTTGTTTATTCTTTTATGGTTTAACGCCATTTTTCAGCACAATATAGGCTATACATGGCGGCCAGTATTAATGGTGGAGGAAGAAACCGGACAAACCCCGGAAAGAACAACCGACCCACGAGAAGCTACTGGCAAGCTTTCTCACATAACTATATTTGCTGAATAATCTTAGACTCAAGGTGAGATGTCAGTGGTCTGTAACAGACAGCACTTTAGACCACTCAGCCACTCTGGGCCCCCTGGATGACATGTAACAAGCTGCATATGAATGATGATAAAACTGAGGCCATTCTGATCACAACACAAAGACTTTCTCATTCACATCCTTTACCTTTTACCTCAGGCAATAAATATCAGCAGCACCAACATTAAATTGTCAGTACGAAACCTTGGCGTTACTCTAGACAGTACTCTCAGATTGTACCAACATGTCATGAACATATGCGAGGCCCCATATCTTGAACTGAGATGCATCAGTTCGATTCGTAAATATCTTTCAGTTGATGCTACTAAAACACTTGTGTGTTCTTTAGTACTTTCAAGACTTGACTATTGTAACTCAATTCTGTCTGGTTCATCACAATATCTACTCCAGAAACTTCAAAAAGTTCAAAACACAGCTGCATGGATCATCTTTTGAGTATCTCGATCAGAGCACACCTCATCAATGCTCTGTATCCTACACTGGCTATCAATTCAATACAGAATCAAACACAACATTTGTTCTCTGTGCTATGTTTCACTGACAGACTCCAGTCCAACATACCTATCTGGCCTCAATCATGTGTATACACCAGCAGTATACTTGCGCTCTTCTTCTGACAATCATATACTCATTGTTCCCACTGTGAAATCGAAGTCATATAGACAACGTTCTTTTGCATACCAGGGCCCGGTAATGTGGAATGAATTGCCCATTGAATATAGACACAAAGACACAGTGGTCCCTTTTAAGAGTGCTCTTAAAACTCACCTTTATCGGCTGCAGAGGCAAACTTAGAGACCTAATAATGTCTAGTATCTTATATGTTTTCAGCACGTTTTTATGTTTTTATGTTTTCCAATTTCAATTTTTCCAATTTCAATTTTTTGCTCGTCCTAATTGGAAGAGCAAATTAAATAATAAAACATTTCTTGTACTATATTATTATATAATGTGATACCTATGTCTTCCTAATTGGAAGAGCAAATTAAAAAATAAAACATTTCTTGTACTATATTATAAAGCAACTTACATCTCACAAACAATGGTCTTGTTGCTTTGGCTGGTGTCCTGATTCCATTGTATGCAAAACAAGTGTAGTTATCCATATTCAAACATTCTGCAGATTCAATTCTGTATTGACTTTGTACAACTCGAGATTCAGTTTGAAGTACAGCATTGTTGCTCTCTTTTATCCATGTTATGTTAGATGGTGGGTTGCTGTCAACATGACATTGGAAGGTTGCTGATGAATTTTCACTGACTGTGTTGTTATTCACAGACAGGTTCACTATTCCAGCTCCAACTGAAAATGTCAACTCCACATATATAAAATTCATTTTTATTACAAAATAAAAACTATGGGGAAGGAGAACGAAATGTGACTATTGCATTATAAACTGACAGGCTACATAATCAACCAATCAAAATATACATCAGGCATTGCTTGATAACTAATAACACTGACCAATACAATAATACTGCTTGTAAAGCTGTGGGGCATTAAAAATGTATCAACATCAGCAGCAAGAAGCTTGGACAGACCGAAACTATTTCAGGCAGACGAGACTAGAGAGAGAGAATGGACCATATACAAGTTTTCACACTGTTGCAGAGAGAGAGTAAATAGACTAAGTTTTCAAACCTCTACGGATACAAACTATTTCAGACAAACCAAAATTGTTATGGTTTTAACCGAATATTTTATCAAGTCCGATACAATATCTTGATCTAGGGTCGTGTAAATTTATCGTTACAAATCCATGTGGGATTGACTGAGCGTGACTAAAGAAATTTCTAAAGAGATTATAATCCATATCTCCACTGCACCAGGTCTGGTGAATATTTCATAGTATATGTGTGTCAACTCCATTAAATACAGCAAGACTATTACAGTTTTCCCTGATCACTTTTGGTATTTGATATTCTTCTGAGTAACATATATAACATTAGTATTTTTATGCCTATCTCTGGAAAATATCATGGCAGGGTTTGCTTGTCTATCTAACATCACATCATTATATACGACTAAATTGTTAATAATTATATCAAGAGAATCAATACTCGGTGCTTCTTTGATATCGGTTATAAATTCAATAATATCCTCATAGATTTCTGATTTTAATTTCTCGTTAAAATCTTTTAACACCTTGTAACATCGCTGATCATCTATAATCGGGGCTACCAAATATAGTTTATCCCATTTCAATCATGTCGTTATGAAATTAAGTAACAACTGTGTCTTGCCACTTCCAGATGGTCCGATTATATTCATGTGAATAGAATTCGGTAGCACTGCATGATGCTTAATGGGTTCTCGTGTTTTTGTCGCCGAAAAATCAATTACATTCATATTATTATAAATAAATTATGGATCTAATATATTGTACGAAATGTAAGATGCGTACTAGACCAATGACTTGACAACAATTACAACAACCAATAATCGATCAGCACTTGCTGGTAAGTGTATAAAATGTGGTATAAAAAAAATTTAGATTTGTTTTTCGCGATGGTACGTGGTTATGATTCCGCGATGTAAAAATAAGAAAAACAACACGAATATAATGGCAACATCGCAAGAACTACTTCAATGAATAGTGGACAATACAACCCCGGTGAAAACCACCATGATCTCAATAACCTCAACCAATCCTGAATTCAGTGTGAATTTCCCCACTACAATTCCGGTGAAGGAGATAGCACTAGCAAAATTACGAGTATATCACAGTTGGCCTAATATTAGATCAGTACCATTCGGTGGTCAACAACCAAATAATTCCTTGGTGTTTGCGAGTAAGAATAAACCCGATGGCACTCCAGATTGGAACGTTGTTTTCTTACCATCTTGGTCTTACCAAATCGAACATATCAATAACGAATTACAACGTAGAATAAAATCCATTACTGGAAAAGAATAAAAAAATCGCTATAACAGTTCATGAGCCAACACTATCATCGGGGATTGAAATAAACTCACCCGGGTATGCCATAGATATCTATAGTAGCTCAGTCAGAACAATACCGGGATGGCCTGAAAAAAAATCCACTACCTGAACCAAAAAGATCTGATTTTAATTCAACGAAGGAGGATTATCATAGTTATAGTAGTACTAAGCGTTTTATTTTGGGTCGATACTTCCTCCTCCCGCACCGAATATTTTAACATATTGGTTACCACTAGATAAAGTTTTTGGTGGTTATTTTACACGAAATTATATCGACGATGAAAGATATTAGGTAATATATGAAAAAAATGTTACCAAACGGTTCATAGCGATGAATAACGATTTTGAAAGAATTAGAAATATAATTATAGTGGAAATTAATACCATCCCTCCCAACCGAGATGGAGTCATCAGACACGTATAAATATGTAACCAAATTATCGCTGACATAGATGAATTTAATTTGCAACTTGTTCAATATATATTATCTGGTGATAGTTTGCAGCAAAGTATAATATATGGGTAGAGGACATCCCTACATTTAAATTTCCAGGATATGTCGTACCTGAAATAAAGAAGAACTCAATGATGTCATAGATGATGGTTTCAAAAAGATTCACGACGCATGGAAAAAAATAACACAACAACAAACAACTATCCTCAAACATAATATGGACCCAGACGGCGGTGGTAGGCATATTGCTCCTCAAAATGTGAATATATCCTCAGTGATTGCAATAAATCTACTATGTGATGTCATTGATGGAAGTTACCAAATAAATCTCGAAAGATCAAATCAAGCCAAGCAGGGATATATTTTATACTCATTTGCACCAACAGCTCCTCCAGGATTTCTAATAATTGAAGATCCAACTAATCCAGTCTATATGAGATGTCATAATGATTCATTAACGAGAACTAATTTTAAACTCACTGACCAGTCCAATAATTTGTTTGATTTACGAGGAGAGACTCTATAAATCAGTCTGTTTGTGAAATCTTAAGACTTTCATCGTAAAAAACTTTTACCAAAACACTAAAACAAAATTTGTCTCGACAACGCCATCGGCACCGGGTCTGTCTGGAGACTTGGTCTCTGTAGCGTGAGAAACCGAAACTATTTCTTTTTTTTGTCTGCCTAAAATAGTCTTGGTTGGAAATAGTTTCGGTTTGTCTGAAATAGTTTCATTTTTTTTCTTCTGATTTTGTTCGAAATAGTTTCAGTCTGTTCACTCCCCCTACTACTCAATATATACGAAAACGGGTCAAAATTGACCCCCATTATTTTATATTTTATATATCGTATAAAATATATCATATTATATATATATATATATATATATATATATATATATATATATATATATATATATATATATATATATATATAATGAATTTCGAAAATATAAATGAGATAATAAATGAAATTTCAGATTTAAAAATCAAAAAATACAATCGTCAGATAAATTATCGGTAGATTTAAATCGGTTTCTCTCTGATTTTCAAAATCTCAATGATAGCGCTCAGAATAATAAATATGTCCTGCCAAGTCAAAAAGGGTTAGGGTTAGGTTAGGGTTAGGGTTAGGGTCAGCGCAGTGGATCAAAAAATAGCATCTCAGATAAATAAGGGATTTGACACTCAGGGAAATATTACCGCAAATATGATAGCGGAAAGTGGAATGACAAAGTCATCAAGATCGCGATTTAGATCCAGACATATATAATAAAATGTTCAAATCGTCCCCTGATATAATATTTTATTTAGATGCCCCAGTGCGCAAAGATGATTCTGTACATAATTATCAATTTTATTCCTATAATGCAATACAACCAAATAGTCGATCAAGAATCAAACTTCAGGTTCAAGATAAAAGGAAATACTTTCTACCCGCCGAAGCATTTATCTAAGTAGAAGGAGAACATGTAACAAACGATCATGCTAATACGCCATATGCAGATAACCCAAATATCCGAGTTAGTTTTGTCAATAATGGTATTATGGCATTATTTAGAAGTGCTAGATATATGATTGATGGAAGAGAGATTGAATCTATGGAGCATCATGTTGATGTTGCCACAACAATAGTAGGTTTAGCAAGATATTCTGATGATTATACAAGATCGGCTGGACCATCTATGATGTTTGCTAAGGATGTTAATGATCACACTGAACATATTCAGTATGTTAAATTACGGACACCAAGAGATACTGCATCTGATCCACAACCAGTTGATTCTGTTGAAAATGAAACTAGACCAGGTGCTGCCTTTGATGTTATAAAAACAACCTAGGGTTTGCAACATGCATAACAATGTTGCATGAACAGCGTCGATTATTTTCATGCGCGATTCCACTGCATCATCTTTTTGGATTTTGCAGAAATGTGATAAAAGTTATATTTGCAGTGAAACATACAGTAGTCCTCGTGCGAAAAGGTGATGAGAATGATGCAATCTGGCTTGGTGCTGCTGCTGGTAAAGTAAATATAACAAAACTCTCATCGTGGATGCCAGTAATGACTCCATCAATCACCGCAGAGGACAAATTACTATCATTTATGGATACAGGTGGTAAATCATTGCTATCATGGCTAACGACAACAACAGCTATTATGGAGACTACTGTTAATGGTATATTTACATGGCACATGGCATCAAAACAAGGAGTTTCTGCACCGCGGCATATATTCGTTGCGTTACAGGATAAGGCACGACTAAATTCTCAGGCGCATAGCCATATGATATCTGATAAACTAGGTGTTACTGATGTCTCGTTGAGGATAAATGGCCAACAAGAACCATCCGAGGATATTTTACTTAACTCTTTACCTACTAATGCTACTTTAGTGGCTCACTGCTATGCCTAGCTGCTGGGGTCACTACTGCAGCTGATTTGTGGGCTGACTACCAGAGCCAAATGCTGCTGTAGCCAAATGATAACTTTTTAGCTGATGTATGGTTGGATTGTGTTAGTTATTTTCTCTCTAATAAACTGATTATAGGCTAAAATCATGCATATATAAAAGCTCTAACTACCTTATATCTGTTTGATTATTTTATCCTGCTGAAATCCAGGAATATAACACAAAACACTGCTTGTAAACACTAAAATTAACTCAAAACACTGCTTGAAAACACCTACATTTATCCAGGAATATAACACAAAACAGTTTTTATACACTAACATTTATCCAGGAATATAACACAAAACACTGCTTGAAAACACTAACATTTATCCAGGAATATAACACAAAACACTGCTTGTAAACACTAACATTTATCCAGGAATATAACACAAAACACTGCTTGAAAACACTAAAATTTATCCAGGAATATAACACAAAACTGCTTGTAAACACTAAAATTTATCTGGGAGTCTTTTATACTAAGTTATTTATCAAATATATACATTTAATTACTAACACTGTTACCTAGTCACTATGTTCTACTATTTCTTAAGTAATTCCTCGTGATATCTATTTAAAGAAAAAATCTATTTCTTTTTTCCCCTCATCCAAAACGAAAGTTGAGCCGACGCTTTCTGTAAACTCCGTTACTTTCGGCGCACGTGGTTCTCTTGTCCACACTTCGTCGTCTTCATCATCAGTTTCTGTCTCAATTTCTGACAGACTTGATAAAGAAGATATATTAATATCACTACCAATACTTCTTAATTCATGGTGGTCAATATCATCCTCAGAAAAACCAGAAAAGTCGGAATCTGAATCGCTATCGTAAGAGAACGCCATGGTTTCTACTGTCAACTACATACAAATGCATGTATTAACACACACGCGGTACAGATTTGAAAAAAGGAACCGGAATTAGTAAGAACAATCATTTGTTAACTCTAATTTGATTGGTTGAATAGACTTTTACTTCCATATATTGACCAATACGATCGGTTGTAACAATGACATACAGCGCTGATCTATCCGTCACTAGGGTTCAAGAAGCATGTACGGCAAGCTGATATGTCCGTCACTGGGAGTAATAGTGCTCTGTTTACAAGCGGATCTATCAGTCACTGGTAAGGCTAGGCATATTTATGCAGCGGATATACATGTCAGTGGTAGTGAAAGAGTTAATTACGATCAAAACCAAATAGCACGCGCGTATCATCGTTTGATGACATTTATGGGACGTGATAATAATGTAGATACTGGTCTGCAAATATCACAGTTAGATTTTAGAAAACTATATCCGATTTATTACTTTTCGTTGGAACATCTTGATTTAACAAGACAGTCAGTCATTGACATACATTTCCGAGCTACCAGCAGTAATTGCAGCAGGCGCCCCCGCTGTTGCGAAAGCTGGAGCCATTGGTACCGTGGCAAGGATGGCACTAAAGAACTAAAGAAAGCGTCTGGCAAAGGATACAAAAACAGAAATGATCAGGAAAGGGTATAAGACTACCAGGAACATCGTATTCATGGTACAGCAGAAACGGCCTGAGACTAGGAATAGTTTACTAACTCCAACACTGATGGTTCCAATGTCAAATTTTGATTTACTTGATGCTGCTAAAAAATTAGCGATAAAAACTTTACAGGTGTTTTTATGTGAGATCAATTACCACAACAACCAAACAGCACTGAAACCGGTATCAGTAATCTCGATAACAGCACCGGACCTGGAACTTACTGGGTTGCATACGCGACTGATCCGAGTGCAATTGTTTATTTCGATCCATATGGGTTAGCGCCACCTAAAGAATGTATGCATTATATACATCAATTAAAAATTCCTCGCTGATATTCCACACTACCAACACAGAAAATGGCCAACCCACCAATATGCGGCCTAGAAGTAGTAAATATACTTAATGCGTTATCATCATCAACTAAACCACACCATAAAACCGTACACGAATATACTAGTAATCACTTTTAAGAGAGATCTTAAAATATAATGGTTGATATTTGGGGAAGATCTCTCTCAAGCCTAAAAAAACCACCATGGAAACAGCTGCAACCAAAGAAGTAAAAAAAATAATCGAAGATATATAATTATCCGAGATGTTAAACCTCGCAAGTGTGGATCCAAATGAAATAGTCATATTTCAAGACAAACAAGGGAAAATGAAAACGAGTAATGTTTCCCTGAATGATATTCTTGTTAAAATAAATGGAGTGGCTTAAAATTCCCTAGCGGTGTTTGATTCCACTGGTAAGATTAAACAAGGAGTTTTTTTCCAACTGTGATAGATAGTATTAACAGTTGAGTCAAAACATCCGGTGACACAATCACAGGAGATTCGAAATGAACTCGAATAAAATAACCACACTTGGCGATCCAGCATTGGATACTGATGCTGTGACAAAAAATATGTAGATGTGGTAGACAATAAACTATCGACGCTGCAAGCTGAGCATAAAACCACAGATGGTAAACTAACAATGCTGCATGACGAGTATAAAACCACAAATGATAAACTATCGACGTTACGAGCTGAGTTTGATGTTCATGTAGGCGCGTTTACAAACCTCCGTAAGAATTTTAGAAAAAAATGGATTATTTCTTTGGAGAACCACCAGTAGTCACAATGAAACTTTCTGATATTAAAACAAATATCGATACGATTAAACAAACACATGACGATATTGTTAGTGATTTTCCTGCTATCACGACCCGACTTGATAAAATCAAAATACCACATAAACAAAATATTAATACTGTCTACTCGACATATCAAAGAATCTTTTCACTGGACACCTCAAAAAAATATTAATATTACCGCTGAAGTCAGGTATCTATAGATTAACCCTGCTTTCACCAGTACAGTTTAGTGTGTCATCGGGTACATCTACTGGAATTAATACTGCAAGTGCAATAATAAATAAGGGACCAAGTGAAACATTCACAATAATCTCAGTCAGTATTAATTTAGCTCGGGCATCAATGACATACTACGTAGAATTTGTAATTGATTTAAGTAAATAGTATAATGAATGGCCAACAGTATCGATATGATCATGTCCGTGAGTTTCAAACTAAACTAAAAAATCTTATTGACGAATATACAGTAAAAGTAAAAAAGTACCGCAGGCGAATTACCAGCGTCGACGTTATTGTGTATTCGGTTTCACGTGTAATTGCTGGAACTGGTATATTGTTATCAGCGATAACAGCACTGGCTCCTGTAGTTGTCACAATCTGTGTGTCATGGGCAACAACAATTACAGGAATTCTCAGCATAATCACAAAAAAATATTGACATGCAGTCAGACAAAACTGCATGAGTATATAATTAAATTACATACTGAATCAACCGCGTATTCCCAATTATCGTCACTGATATCATCTAGTCTCGATGACACAACAATATCAGAAAATGAATTCTCCGCGACGATGAATATCTACCACTGTGCAACATAAAAATTTAAAAAAAAAACAATAATAATAATGTCAATATCGACAATGGAATTACTTCAGCAGATAGCCAAAAACACAACACCCCAAACACAACCATGATCTCAAACAACCCTGAATTCAGTGTGAATTTCCCCACTGTAATTCCCGTTAAAGAGATAGCGCTGGCAAAATTATGAGTATATCACAGTTGGCCAAATATTAGATCAAAACCATTTGGTGGTCAGCAACCGAATAATTCCTTGGTGTTTGCGAGTAAAAATAAACAAGACGGGACTCCAGACTGGGATATAGTTTCCTTACCATCTGGGTCCTACCAAATCAAACAGATCAATAATAAATTACAGCGTAGAATAAAATCCATTACGGGAAAATAATCAAAAATCGCTATAACAGTTCATGAACCAACACTATCATCCGCAATTGAGATAAACTCACCCGGGTATGCTGTAGTTATCTATCAGAGTTCTATAAGAACCATGCTAGGATGGCTTGAAATCCCGCCTCAAACGCCATCTTATCAAAATCTACCCGAACCTAAAAGGTCTGATTATGTCACAGAAAATAAATCATATCATGATATCACCGCTATAGAACATCAGCGGGAAATTTTTACAAATCAGGCTTTATATAAAAATTTCAAATGGGGGTTTGATAGAGGGGATGGGAGAGGGTGGACGGAAATAAATCTAGCTGCTGTCTTGGAATATTTTAATTCCTTCAAGAACATGTTATCGATTTATTGTCAAAACTCTCAATTATCAAATACATGGAAATACTAAATCATATTGTATAAGATATGGAACTGTTTAATCTACCACTTATTCAAGGAGTATTAAATGCCAGAGATGGTTCTGAAAGAGTAAAATTTGCAGAGAAATTTAATATACGTGTAGAGGATATCAGCATTTAAATTTCCCGAGAATAATGTAGACGAATTAAAAAAATCCGTTAGTGATGTCATAGATGAGCATTTCTCACAAATACTTGCCGCATGGAAAAAAATAACACAACCACAAACAACTATCCTCAAACATAATAATGACCCAGACAATGGTGGTAAGCTTATTGCTCTTCAAAGTGTGAATATATACTCGGTGGTTGCAATCAATCTAGTATGTGATGCTATTGATTGAAGTTACCAAATAAATCTCGAAAGATCCAATCAGGCCCACCAGGGATATATTTTATATTCTTTTGCACCAACAGCTCCACCAGGATTTTTAATAAATGAAGAGCCAAAAAATCCAGTGTATATGCGATGTCATAATGATTCATTAACGAGAATTAATTTTAAACTCACTGACCAGTCCAATAATTTATTTGACTTAAGGAATGAAACTGTACAAATTAATTTATATGTGAAATCATAACGATTTTCACCTTAAGACTTTTGCCATAATAGTTTTAGTTTTGTCTGAAATAGTTTGTCTCCATATAGGTTTGAAAACTCGGTTTATTTACTCTCTCTCCGTAGCAGTGTGAAAACTTGTCTATGGTCCATTCTCTCTCTCTAGGTTTGGTCTCCCTGAAATAGTTTCGGTTTGTCTAAAAAAGTTTCGATCTGTCCACACTTCTTGTTGCTATATCAAATGTTTCATCAAAATAATACAATCATTTGTATTATTATGTTGCTGTTGAAACGTTTAGGGTAACTATTAAATAAACAAGTACCCCATGAATGTCATATTATACACCTTTTCAGTGTTTAATGGTACTATATTTAGGTAACTTAAAATTATGTACAATCAGAGAGACCTTGGACTGTTTGACCACAACAACAATAAGCTTCTTTCTTATCAAACTTGCAATATATCCAAAATGTTTAGGTCAGGTCTGTGATGTACAACTAATGTTTTGTGAATATTACATTTCTGTTTTAATCAGTGACCCTGACTTAGATCCTTTTGATTCTAAATTCTGAATTTTCTTTACACCAAGTGCAAGCCATCCACATAGTTCGTTTTAGGTATGTTAAGAAGGATTAATTTTATTGTACAGAAACTAATTTTTCCAGTTTACCTTTAACTTTGAGTTTTGACTCGAAAATCAATTGCATTCTAATTTATTCTATGTGCCTATACAAAGACTGGTGATCACATACAATGGAGTACTCAAGTGATTGTGTGGAAATTTGTTATACTTCTTTCTGTTTGACCTTTTGGATCTACAATAGACTGTGATATCTCAGGCCTCAATTACAGTGCAAGCCATCTGCAAAGTCTAGTTGAAGTGAATCATGTAGAACTAATGTTTTTGCATATAATCGTTTATCTTATTTTTTTCATAAAGACTTGTTTGACATATGCAGATTTTGGAATTGGAGATATTTTGCTGAAATCATTTTCCTTATTTAGATTAATGGTACAAAGACTTTTGACCGTATATGTTCAAAATCTAGAGGGTTCTTCCTTACTTCCCTCATAATACAAGAAATCCATGTAAGATACCTCTCACGACTATTTCCAGAACACTAAGCATAGCATTGAGGAACTTAATCCCCATTGACCTTCACTTCACCTTCCATGACAGAGCAATAAAATACCTACAGATCACCATTGACATTTGAACAGCCAATCAACAAAGACCACCCATGAAAAGATTGAGACGTTTTGATTGATTTACACTCAAATACCATTTCAGCAATCTCTGATCCTTTTATCAATAATATATATGCACAATAAAAATCAATGTAAAAATTCTCATAAATTTACTTCTAAAGTCCTTTAATTGGAAGTACCATCAGCATCTCCTTGCTAAATTTTATTGTTTAGATAAATAGGAATGGCATTTCTAATTTATACATTAATGTGGCCTTTCTAAGAAATATTCTTTCATGTACTTTTAAAATCCTTTTATTATTTGTTGCATTTTGGCAATCAAATGGCATGCCCTCTTTGGAAGTCTTAAAAGTTTTGTTATGTTTGAACTGGACCCCATTAGAAGTTAAAATTACATTAAACGCATGCCAAATAAGGAATTGTTTTCAATATACTGGTCTACTGATATGGAACAACATTCCAAGTGACATAAGACAGGCTCCTTGCATTTCTTCTTTTTAATAATCAGTGTCTCAAATGGATGAAATATTTAGACAACTATATATACCACCTGCTTTTCTGTAATTATTCATCATGTTCACAGCTGAATATTCCAATGCAAGATATTTTATATTTAATATATGTTTTTGTGTTCTTGATACTTCAATTTTTAAATTCACTTAATTATTTAGTGTCAAGCCAGATTCTTCTTATCATGTTGTATATACTGTATATATTGTACATAATAGATAGAATGTCTCAAGGTAGATTAGTTCTGTAACTAATTGAGTTACCTTTTCTAAATAAAGTCTTTATTATTAGTAGTAGCAGTTACTGTAGTATTATTATTAATATTATTTAATATTATTATTATACATTAAGAAAACTTAATTGCTGACATAATAAGAGGCACACCCTGTTGAACTTCTCTTAACAGTAAACTTGTCCTATTATTATTATTATTATTATTATTATTATTTTAATTATTATTATTTTTATTTTATTATTATTATTATTATTATTATTATTATTATTATTTTATTATTATTATTGTTATTATTATTATTATTATTATTATTATTTTGTACATTTAGAAAACTGAATTGCTGACTCAATAAGAGGCACACTTTGTTGAACCTCTCTTGAACAGTGTAAATTTATCCTAAATTATTATTATTATTATTATTTTTATTAATATTAATATTTTGTATATTTAGAAAACTTAATAGCTGACGAATAAGACGCACACCTTGTTGAATCTCTCTTGAACAGTGTAAATTTATCCTAATATATTATTATTGTTAATTAGTAGTAGTATTCTCTACATTTAGAAAACTTAATAGCTGACGAATAAGAGACACACCTTGATGACACACCTTGATGACACACCTTTAACAGTGTAAATATTTCTTAATATATTATTATTATTTTTGTTAATTATTATTTGTTTAAAAAAACATTATTATTATTATTATTCTTTTGTGTGTGTACATTTAGAAAACTTAAATGCTGTCATAATAAGAGGGACACCATGTTGAATCTCTCTTTAACAGTGTAAAATTTATCCTAATTTATTATTATTATTATTGGTATTGTGCAAAAATCTGTTAAGATTGTCTAAACTAATTGGAAATGGTATCAATCAGCCTTTTCTAAACATAAAAGATACAGTAGTATCAGTACAGTTTTTTAGACATTATGACTATGTTAAATGTCAGATAGCTATCAAAGATTAGAGTTATCAATGCACATCTATAATGGAGTGTAACACAAATCCATTGCCAATGTTTCTTCAACTTCATGAAACTATTTATCATATTTCCAATTTGCTTACATTGAAACAATCTCTACATTTCATCTTTAAATTTAAATTATTTTCATCATCATCCTATGATGATGGGTAGTTCATCCCAATTTACTCATAATAATACACAGACAATTTTGAAATACACTCCATCTGAGTCCAGTAATGATGCTTCCTCCTACACAAATTATATTTTTATAGCTAGTATGGCCACATTTGCTGTGTTTGTTGCCATGATACTTGTACAAACCATTTTGAAGTTAGCATGCACAAATATAATGTAGATTTGGAGATTCAGATATTTTACTTCCTAAAATGGGCTAGGACGACAATGGGAGTTGTAAAATAAATTAGTTCATAACCACCATTCCATGTCTCTGCCAATGTTTGCAATGAAAATCCATTTCAATCAATCAATTTAGACCCTGCCTCTACACTTGAAATTTGGGGATATATGATGGTATCATACCAAACATTATTCTAGTATTGCTGTTTTAACAATCAATGTTGTCCTTGTTGTTGCTGAGGTAAGCTGAGTGATCGATGTCGAAGAATAAATTACTTATAATAAATGAACAAAGAAAAACAAAGAGCTCGTCGTGGGACATGAATGTTCTATCACAGAAACTGAACTAAATATAAATGCCCCTATCTCATATAACATGGAGGTAATACTATATGCCCCTATCTCATATAACATGCAGGTAATGCTATATGCCCCTATCTCATATAACATGGAGTATAACATGTAGAACATATCAGATTTAAATTAAATGATCAAACATAACATACTGATAATATGGCTTACAGGTAACATCCAGGTTGTAGTTGGACTTGACGGTGATTATCTCCCCTACAGTCACACCAGAAGGCTGTATAGTGTTGACTGCAGTACATTCATATGTACCCTTATCTGCCCTATTCAGATTTGCGATATACATGTCTGCCTTATTCTGTGTAAATGTGTTGTTCTGAGACTTTGTCCAGGTAATGGATGATGGATCAGGTTTGGAGTCCACAATACAGCTTACATTGATTGGGTCTCCTTCATTTTCTGTCCTGCTGGGCAACTTTGTGATGATAGGGCCATCTGAAAAAGGACATGACAATTTGACAATACTTACAAGTCTCCCAAATAACATGGGGTGCTTTTTAACAATACATGTATCGATACAACAGATGGAGAATCAATACAAAAACATAAATACCATAGGCAAGTAATTTAAGTCTTCAGCAGTCATGAATAATTTCTAGTAGTTGATTATTTATTTTCTAATTAGAAATTCTTCTGAAAATGCTGTTGTTGGTACAGGCACCCATTATTGTTAGTAAAAATGAAGAATAAAAACTATTAAGAAAAACCATTCACCTACTACAGATTAACACAAATTGTTTGTATTCACTCCCATTCCTAATGCCTCAACCTTTTCTAAACATATTCTCTGCACAAGCAGAGACATAAAACAGATTTGCAATTGAGCTCATACACACTTTTTTATATAACTTTATTCAGTGTGCTGCTATTCATATGTAAATGACCTATCAATGGCAACTGTGCGGTTACTAGAAGGTTAGTAGAGATTTTCCAGTGTCATTTTTCACATGTGTAATCTGTATATTTATAGACTAACACCATGTCGGGATTTTTTTTACAGAGCTTAATGAATCATTACGTATATAATCTGTTTCTTTTGCTTTTTCAAGCATGCAACAATGTTGCTTTCATAATACCTTTCCTGGGATAATCTCTACACTGATGTAGAGGATTATACGGATTATGAGCCAAAAGTATGTGCTTAAGAATGCTATTTATATCTTTCTAATTTTAAGAGTATACAATATAGTCCATCTCGAGAGGAACAATTTGAACTATTTAAGCTGAATAAAAAGATTTTACGAGGAACACTCAAAGTCAAATCAGATAATTGCTAATGGAAAGTATTTTCAAAATATGAACGGAACACAAATACACATGATACTAAACATGATACAATTTTATCCAGTCTAAGGCATTGATGTCCATGTAAACATCCATTTTGAAGTTATAAAATGAAATTTCAATTTCTTTTGATTTTTATATATTGTAATTTAATTTATTAAATATAGTTTAGGTCAACATGGTGCATTCTTCTCCAGCCCTTTGTTGGGCCCCTATTTGTCTACTATGGTTGCTCTGCGAGACATGACGTCATTACGGCTAGTATATGTTCAGAAGCTAGTATCTAAATTTAGATATCGGATTCCTGTCATGCTGAACCAATCAGATGACCGATTTAGAGCATATGATTGTTTGTTTGTTTGATTAGGATTTTTAACGTAGCTTTAACAATTTTTCAGTCATATCGCTACGATGTCTGCTGTGAGGCAGTTTATAGTGATGTCTAGCACTGAGGCATCATGCCGCAGACATGTAGCATGATGTCCCACCCAGTCACATTATCCTGACTCCAGGCCGACCAGTCCTAACACTAACCTCTTAATGTTGAGCGTCAAGCAAGGAAACTGTTAGTACCATTTTTGTAAGTCTTTGGTATGACTCGGCCGGGGATCGAACCTACGACCTCCCGCTTCCGCGGTAAACGCTCTAACCACTAGGCCACCAGAGCGGTTTGGAGCATATGATGTTAGTTGCTCGAATCAGTCAGACAAAATCTGAGGTGCCTGTAGAGATGCGTGCTTTTTATTGTCGATGCTGCATTAACTTAAAATTATCTGCAGAAAGAACCACCATCCTCCTCTCCATCCACCATATCATTTTTGGGGCCATTTTTTTCGTGACATACTGTTCCAGTTCTGTTCTAGGGTGCCCAGGTTCCTGCATTCACAGCTTTGCTTTTGAACCCAACTTTGTACTGTAATATGCTTAACTATTTGGCCATACATAATTTTATGCATGCTTCCCATGGTTCATGTATGGAGTATCATCTGATGTTTATCATAGCAATCCTCAGGATCAGACTCATCTAGTTTTGGTTATCAGTGTCACCATACACCTTGTATCAGCCATTACAGCTCCATATACCAGGGTCAAACAGTCTTCACCACCCTACAAACTTCCCAGAGTCTCTTTCTTCCTGAAGATTCCTATGGAACAAAGGCCGTTCATTGCCAAGTTTCATGCATTCACAAGTTAGCTTTGGAACCCCAGTTTGCTTCAGCACTAAAAAGTACTCAACTCAGAATCAGTCTTGTAGAGTTGTGGTTATCAGGGTCCCTATACACCTTGTATCAGCCCTTTAGGTTCCACATACAGGAGTCAGACACACTTCACAACCTTAACAACTTGCACAAGTATCTCTTCCTATTGCATTCCTATGCAACACAATAATTCAAAGCTGGGCTGGTGCTGTATGACGTGACAGGACTCGCTCCATTTTATGCCAAAGATTATTGTACATGTACAATCAAGTGCCTATTGAACCTATGTATTGTGTGTTATTTGTACTATAAATCATTTTAACCCGGTGTAAAATTGAAACACGTGGAAGATCTCACTCCACTTGTTTATACAATCATGAAATATTTATTCCATTTGTCTGAACCACAACATAGTCAACTTCACAGATATGCAAATTAAAATAAGTTTAGAGTAATTAGATACACAAGAATAAATTCACCCCAGTTGGTTAAAACAATGCATGGCTTGTACAGCCTCAGAGTTGTTTTCGGTGGATGTTTAACTTGTCAAAGACATTTTAAAAATGTCAAGGAGTGTATTTTCTTAACTAAACTAAACATTCTTTACGTAACTTAGTTTATCACTTTATAATTATGATGGAAAGAAGATATGAGTAACTTCATAATTATCATGCAATTAGACCACAAATATCCATCCATTTGATCTAGTTTTCCTCTTGGTAAATTCAAAACTTGTCATACTTTTCAAGGTAAAATCACCTGTTAATCAGATCAAAAGACAAACATTAAAATGTAATGATTTTCCATGGTGGTATGATAATCAGCCATGCAACATGTGCAATTAGAGGGACAGAGAAAGAGAGAGGGAGAAGGTATCTTGACATGTGAACATGTAGCACACATAGACATGTTAAAAATTATAAGGATTGTCAGGTACAGCATAAATGTGAACAGGTATATATAGGATAGAAAGGCAATTACAGAAACAACAGATGAAATATTTATTAAAGATACAGTTGCCTAATGTATGCATGTATGTATATATATATATATATATATATATATATATATATATATATATATATATATATATATATATATATATGAATTAATGAACAGACATTTTAGTTCCTTTCATCACTTCTTTTGATCTGGTATTATGCTGCATTGTTCAAGTGGGTCTTGATTAATTAAATATATGTGTCAGCACCAAAGTTGCTGAGTTAATAAGAATGAAATGAACACATTCAATAACACTCTTTACAGTGATGCAATTATAACTGACTCAATTGCTGGTGCATTGTGTCATTATTCTGCAGCTTGTGATAAACAAGAATTTTACCCATTTGATTACTCTGAAGCACCTCTTCTAAACAATTCCCATCAGAACAAAATCCTGCATCACACCTCCACCCAGCTTCTTGCAGAGTCAGGTACAAACCAGCGAAACAGATTGCGCAACATGAATTAATATAACCAGAGCAAAATACTTGACTATATACCATTTTGGCAAAATAATTTTATTGAAGTTCAACATTAAACTTAAAGAATCATCTCATAATTTATAAGTAGTATACATAAATTGACCATCATTTAAAGAGGCCATTCTTTAAAGAGGTCCTAAATAGTCACGTGATACAACTAAACTCCGGAAGTTGGTTTCAGAATAAATAAAGAGAATTTTGTGCTCTTTTGTTTTGTGTTTTTATTACAAGCAGTAGACACCTTTCATTTAATATTTATTCTACAATATTTGAAAATGACAGTTGTGAGATTCTGTGTGCTCATGCAAACAGCAATCAAAATTGCTAGTAGAAGCTCAAATTTCATCAACACATTAGTTTTATCATCTTTCGCAGATTAAAGACAACAATTTTAATACTCACAATTTCTGAGAAAATACATAATTTTCTTATCGATTTAACTCTTTCAGCCCCAAGAAACTTATCAGTAACACTGTTACTGTGCTCCAGCCACACTAAGTTGTGACTAGCTGCTTGTGCCCCAGAGTGTTTTACCTGTTTGGAAAATTTTGTAGAAATCATGCACATGCCTTCACATTTACTTTAATTTCTCGTCTTGTATCCAATATTAATCCATGAAAATTTCACCAAATAATCCAAATTAATTTGTCTACACAGTGATGTATTTTTCTTTCTATTTTTTCAAGTCTTTCACAATTTATTTATACATTTTTTTTACAAAATTATGTGCAACATTGATAGGAATATCACATCATCAGTCATTAAAATAAACCAGGAAAATTTAATATGTGATATGGTTTGAAACAATTTGTACATACATTACTTGGCAATGTTCACATCCAGTTTTTGGTTAAGATAGAACTTTGTTCAATAAACACATTTTGCAGGTTGGATACTACGTTTGTTTGGTGATACCAATATGCATTTTTAGGCATATGGATTGGTTTTGTTTGCGATGTCCGTGTACAGTTTCTCCGGAAAAAATTATAAGTGAAAAAAGATAGATTTCTCTTTTTTCCTTGTCAATTTGTCATTGTATGTTGTAGTTCCAGGATTCATTCCACTAAAATCATTGATTTGGATAGACAGAAGACGATCGCTCCAATCTGCTAGATCCAATTCGCTATCAGCATCCGCTTTTTCTGACTATTCAATCTCAAGAATCTTCAATGTCCCATTCGAAATCTCGCAAATTATTCAACTGTCGAACATATCTCTCCTCTAATTACTCAATATTTTCGAGATCAAACCCGAGAAACTCCTCATTCTCGCACTCACCGCCATCAAAAACCACTGGTGCTTCCGCCATCATTTTACAATTTTTTAAGAAAAAAACACGTGTATTGAAACAGATCCCAAGTAGTAATCCTGGCTTTCCGAACATTTAAAGTTTGCCCAAACGAACGTAAATTCATTTCTGATTGGCTACAAGTGGGTCTAATGCTAGGAAAAGCCCCATTTATAACCAATCAGAGACTTTCTCTCGACCATACATTTGGACCGTATAAAAGTGGTACCAGTCATTGAATGCAGTCGAAAATCTACACTAAAATACGGTATCGGCCGTTGAATGCAGAAACTGGATTACACGTAAACACGGCATCGGGGCCGAATGAGTTAACATTAAGTTTGCTAACCCATCTGCTGATCGGCTTCACTTTAATGCCACCATGCTGGCTTCTTGTGATACTAGACTGGTTTTCATACTTTCTATTTAAAAAGATATCAATCTGTTGGTGAAACAAAAAGTGTACAAGACGAATCTAATCCACTAAGCATTTGGATGGTCTCAACAAAAATATTTATATCAAGTAACCAAATGATTTTTACTGCAAACCTTTAATATTCCGCTTAGAACTCGATACATTTTACTCACGATCAGTTCATTTACGACCTAATTATGTAAATTGTTTTGGGTGCCATGCGGTTAGAACTCGATACAAAACACAACATGTATATATAAAAATGGTAGTCCTCATTTTGATCTATATCCAATTAACACTTAACAATTGACTACATGTGTCACAAGTAGCACATGGCTATTGCCGTTTACATGCTACATGTGCATGTACTTACATAGGCCGAGATTTTGGTCAGTTGGAGACGCTATCATATTGCTGAAGTTAATTATGGATGTGGCTATTGGTAGAGAAATGAAAACCTGAACAAATGGAAAAGTTTAATAAACATATTTGGTTGATTGTAGCTAGTCCAGGTAGCATACATAGATGAAACAAGTAGTGTTTCGCTTTGTTTTCTTATTGGTTTTGGAGTCCTTATAAAAACCGCGAGCTTATTTCAAGACAGTATAAGAGCTCACTGCAGCTTCGCACATGCGAGTCCATGACTTCGCTGTATTGCACATAGAAGTCAGATTTGGAACGATTATGAAGTCGTGGCAGGCTCGTACGAGCATTAAACGCGTGCATATAGCAAGCTCGCTGAAATTTTGCTAGCGCCAGCTAGCAAGCTCGTGAGGTACTGTCAAGCACATAGCAAGCGCGAGCTTGCAATGAGCATACAAGCTCGTCACGGGCTGTGAACCAGCTTGTACTAGCTGGTTGATAGCACGTAACAAGCTTGTATTCTCATTGCAAGTTTAGCACGAGCTCATACATGCAAAGTAGCAAGCTCGCCATGAATTGTAACAAGTTCAATACAAGCCTGTGGTCAGCTAATCACACTTATATTGAGACCTTTATACAGCAAACTTTGCAGTCCCTGAATGGGGAAGATAAAGCTTCATATAAATAAATACAGTGAACTCTCACCAAATGCAACAAAACACAAATTATGAAACAAAACTAAAATCTTACATCTAATGGAGTTTTTCGTCAATGCACCAAACTATATTTGTTTTCCTCATTGGTGCTTTAGTTTTGCTATATCTCTTTGTATTGTTCCGATTCTCTGAATGGATAAAAGCAATGCCTTTTTTGATGAACCAACAACCAAATGAAAAAGTAATTATAACAAGAACTATCATAAATGGAAAATGAGATTTCTATTTATTTCAATAATTATAAAAAACAAAAACATAAGTTTCAGAATCTAATACAATAATTAAAACCAACAAACTGACATAAAAAATTAATATCAGATGATATTTTACAATTTAATAAATCCAACTGACTGAAAAAAAGAGTTCAAAGGTCATTTAAAAAATTCACTTTAGGGGCCATCTATTTAGTACGTACACATGGAGGGGGGTAACCAAAATGCATACGCTTGCGTATAGTGTGCGTTTCTACTGATAATATCATCGTATGCATAAGAAACAGGGTGGATGGGTGTGAAACCTCTATAATAATTTGACTAATATGTAATCTGTTAGACTGGCTTCAGTCTACGTTTGAATTTTAGCGGACACTAGACAAACTTTGGTTTGGCATCAAAAGTATCTACACAGGTGGGGCATGTCTTAATAAGTATGCATGGGGGGGAGGGGCCATTTTTTGCCAGATTTGTGCATATGTACTAAATGGATGGTCAAAAAAAAAAATTATTTTGGGAACATTTGGCAGTCCATACTTGCTGTTGATGATATTTCATAACTGGTGATGCCTAGCTCTATACACAGTGCTCATTGAACAAACCTATATAAACGTAATTGTCATAAATGTTAAATAAAACTTCCATGCTTTATGATTGTGTTAAAACAAAATTAGTTTTTTGAATCCAGTACAATTAAAATAAACGAATGGACTACAAACTTAAGATCACATGACTTTTTAAATATCTTAACAAATCCAACTCGTAGCTGTTTTGAAATAAAATGTCTTTAAAATCAGCATTTTATTTAGGTTACGTCTAGCTGTGCCACACTGGCTGTTGATTATACTGTTGAACTCCTTCAATGTTTCTGATGCCTCACTCTCTTCACAGTGCTCCTTGATGTAATCTGTTGAAAAACACCAGATGATGCAGCAAGCTGATGTTTATTAGGTTTTTCGTGCACTTGTATTGCATGCCCAGTACTACAGTAGCGAAATCACATTACACAATTTGCAAAACGTGGAGTTTTCTCCTTTACAAGATTGTTTCGCAAATCAAAACAGGATGGCACAATTGTCATTCCAGCTCTGTTTTCTTGTCTTTCATGGAGAAAATTCTGAACTATTCTTCTTTCTTATTCAACATGATCAGAAGTTGCATGTTACGAAGATGAGATACAGTGACTGCAGTAACCGTTTGCAAAATCCAATATGGCGGGTAAATACAGGCATGGTAGCCTCGATTTTGAATGAACCAATCATATTGAAGAACTGCATTTCTATATACATGCGATACATTGCTATCATAATGGAACAGAGTGCCCATACTAAATTGAATATTGCAACGAATTTATTTAAAATAATTTTTAAATTAAAACAAAAACACTTTTTGCACAAAAAACGTACACCCGTAATCTGGTTGAAAATATGGAGAGAAAAAACGGTATTGGTGTTATAGGCAGTCGAGTAATACACAGACTTTCAGAAGAAGAGCTCAACCTTTTAACTTCAATCCTTGGCATTAATGAACCTAAAAAAGTGCTTTGTTTCTACAGGATGTATAAAGATGGAATTATGTTTCAATCTTTACAGTATTCTGCAGTTTCAGAACGAAACTCGTACACTGTTATTTTCTACGAAAATGATGAATCAAGAAAATTTGGCCATGTTGTGAAATATATTTAAGTTTATACACAGTGTCACAGAAATTGTACCATTGTTTGTGTCAAGTACAATATTATGCAGTCATAAAGGAACTGAGAAATAATACTGAAGTTTTAATTGAAAATGGTATGATTGATGAAAAACCTGTCAATATAGTCCCTTTGAAATCTAAGTATGTGCAGTACGAAATAGTTCCAATTACAAGTGTCAAAGACTTGTGTGTGTATATCCAATTAAATGATGGCAAGAACACTGCTTTTGCTTGTGTGCCCCCCAATTCTGTTGAATATGATTGATAAATGTACATTCATGTAGTAAGTCTGGACCATGCAGACATGTACATCAAAATAGAAGACATAAACCATATATATATATATAATATTTTACACATTTTCACTAGTACTCTTTGTATGAATGAATCCTGAATGTACTTATCCGTAAAGTTTTGTACATATTTTATTGCTGCTATAGATCAGTTATCTAGTTTTAATAGCATTTGTTGTCTAAAGACACCTCACCTTGTAAAATTCTGTGCATCATATATATATATATATATATATATATATATATATATACATGTACAAATGTAAATGTAGAGGGAAGGCCTGACCAAATGAGCTTCTTTTAATAAAGTCATTATTATTATTATTTTACCAGGGGTGGCCAACTAGACGACCTAGCAAATAACTATTAGAAGTGGAATTTCAATACCTTTTTCAAAACAAGTCAAGATTATTGTTTTGATATGCAAATTAATGATTTTATACACAAAATGCTACATTTTCTAGTAATTTAATTTTTCACCATATCCATTTTATAGATAATTAATTTATCTGCAGGGTTTTCTAGGAAGATCATATGAGCAACTTTACTTAAATGTAGCCAAATTACTTGTACGAGCTCAGTGCGAGCTCCCATGCTACAGTTAAGATCGTAAGAAGCATGCTACGAGCTATCACAAGCTCGCGCAAGCTTGATTTAGGATTGCATTTTTATAAGGGAGGTTTCATGGGGTGTTCATTTTTGTTTAATGGGGGGCTTTTGTGACATTTCTAGTAGCAGAGTGATGCTGCCTTCCACGATTCTTAAGTATAAAACACTAATATGTTTTGCAAACACCAAATGCCCCAACACCATCATACTTACAATGTACATCTACATCAAGAGTACTTTCCAAAGGATTTCCTTTTGAGTTCACTCCCTTACATCCCCATCTGCCCATATTGTCTTTGGATACCATGGTGATTGTAAAAGTCGAGCTAGTCTGTGTCTGGATTTCATTACCGTCCTTGGTCCAGATAAACTGTTGAACTGGAGGGTTGGCATCAATCACAAGACATGTTAAACCAATATTTGTCTGTCCAAGCTTCAGGATATAAACACTTGGTCTGGGTAGAAGAGCTGGTTGAAGTAGTACTTCTGGAGCATCTAATAATTAGAAATCATGATAGAAGTTATACAACAGTTATAATTGGTCAACTGGCCAGTCTGTGAATAAAACAGATGACATTAATGATATTGTCAAGTGTGACATGATAAGTCATGAAAATGCTTGTAATGATGCAAGTGACAATAAAGTGATATGGAGTCAGTTGATTAAAACTGGTCCAGATTGGAATCAAACTCATGACAGTCTGATTTTACAGTCCATTAATCTCTACACACTTAACCTATGACAAAGGAGAAGGAGACATGTATACTGCTTAGTATTTTTAGTATGTAGTATTTTTTTTATAAAATGTGGTAATTAGTACTATTTTCAAGTGTGACATCTGATCAAAATATTGTCCTGCTATATAGATTAAATTGTTTCTTGAGTCAGCCATTACAAATATTTTTTAATGTGACATAAAAATGCTTTCAAGGAGCCAAGTGACAATAGACAGTGGAGTCCGAGTAGTACCAATGGAGACAGATAACCCAAGCCAGCATAGGCAGGTATCAAAACATGTGACAGTTGATTACAGAGGCCGAAGTAGTACCAATGAATGCATGATGGCTTCCACATAATTCACTTTTGTATACATCAATGAATGTACATAAACTCAATAAAGTACTATAATGCAAGTAAAAACCTTCAATGTCAGTCTAAAGTTAGGTTTATATTATTTTCATGACCATTTACAACACCAAGAGTATGATGGTGGTCATAAAACACCAGTTCCATTCAACTGCATATTGCAATAAATGTTTTCATCAAAACTTCACTTAGTATCAAATTAAGTGAAACTGGAATATTGATAACATAATATTTTAGATATTGTGTCAGATGCATATCATGTTTATTTAAATTTCATAAAACATACCAAAAGTGTTACCCTATGTGTTGAACACGAATATAATCATGATCAAAACCAGTAAGTGAACCTTGACATATCCCTCATTTTATCATTGAAAATGGCTGATATGACCAAGAAACTTGAATCAACATAATGAAACTATCAACTTTTAATAAGGTGTCATGTATTTTGCTAAATATGTTTTGCAAACTACATCCTTGGTACACCGTGAATAACAGAATGCAACAAAAATTAAATCAACAAAAATTAAATCAATGATATTGTTAATAACACCTATTTGAAGCTGCGCTGAAATAAAAAAGTCCAATTAAATAAGTTTCATTTTATAAAATGAAATGCGTGTTATAGTTATATCTTTAGCTCGGTTTAAGTGTAATGATCACAAATACAATGTGACTTGCATTAAAACGTGTTTCATGTCAATCTACAGCTATGTCCGTGAGTGTTTCTTTGATAATCTAAGTGTCGACGATATTGTGATACCTAATTTGTAAAACTATTTGTTGCATTGTGCAACTAAATTAAACACAGCTAGGAGCGCATTACAAACAAAATTAGGAGTATCAGTCCATGAATCAGGGTCTATATTGTTACAGGTTACACCCTGATTCATGTGCAGATACTGTTAATTTTCTTTGTAACAAGCCTATATGGTCTAGTGATAGGTCAACTAATTTTAATCAATCAATTAAACAATTTTGGGATGAACATAATATAATTAAACTACCTTAAATTATCACACTCAATAAAGACAACCAATCAAAATAAATACTTGATGACGTAACATTTGTCACGGAATTGTGTATGACTGGTATCAATATGTATATTTGGTCAAAAATATACTCATGTTTTGCTGAAACATACAGCGTCACCGAGGGTGGTTTATTAATTATCGGCTATAGTTATTTCGAAATGGTGAGCAAAGCTCATCTCATGCTGCGTGTGCAAATTGCCTGCAGTTTAAAAGTCTAAGATCCTAGCTGTGCATATCGGTCACAGTTAGGGTATACGAGGAAGAAAATTCTCAGTAAATAACACATCATGTCCAGTCTTGTCAGGAAAGCTTCTCGCTTTAAGGAAGCAAACTTTCAGCTAAAGAGGTAAAATAGATTTAAGATTATATTCTTATCGCTATTCATTGTATATGACATAATTGTTTCATATATCAGATGCTTTAGTATTTATTCTAAATTCTACAGAGTAAATACCTAAGTTATGCAGCGCCATTATATTAGTAATACTATAGTCTGTTTCGAGATAAGTTTTTTTGTTGTAACTGAACAGACAAATTGAGTTTAATTACACGCTGCATGCCGGAACGTTTAATGTAAATGGATAAATAATTCATGTGTGCGCATGCACAACATATATGAATGTAGAAGTACTTAACCATGTCGTATCTATTACACGGTTTGGTTGTTTTAATTTTAGCTGATCGTGGGGTCCGTGTGGTGACCATGGGCTACATGAGTGACTGTGGGGCTTGTCTATGCTGCCCGTGTGTGGTGCCATGTTGTGGTGATCGTGGGTGACCGTGGGGCTTGTCTATGCTGCCCGTGTGGGGTACCGTGTATGGTACCTTGCATATGCTGCCTTTGTGTATGCTGTGTTATATATATTATTATATATATAAATGGGTGATGTGAAGTTGCAGAACCTGTGGGGTTTCTTGTGATGTATATGCTGTGCATTGGTCACGATGGTTCAGAAGAGTGTACTGGTGTTCTCAAATCGAGAGACCAAGTCTTCGCGACCATCGTCTCTGTGTTGAATGTAAGGGCTCTCAAGGGATCCTTCAAACAGACAGGGGGGAGTAGACCATGCGTGGCCACTCTGTCGCCATTGACTAGAGTGGGTGGAACTGGATATATATCTTGGACGTCAAATGGATGCCACAATAGTTGTAAAATATGTGTTCCATATTAATGCTATTACCATTTGAGCAAATATTTCACATTTATGTAGCAGTTTCATTATTTGAACGATAAATTCATTATTTCACCTTTTCATTGCAGTTTCATTATTTGAACGATAAATTCATAAATGCATAATTTCATATTTACATCTCAGTCTCGTTATTTGAATGATAAATTCATAATTTCATATTTATCTCTGTCTCATTACATGAATGATAACTTCATAAATTCATAATTTCATAGTTACATCTCAGACTCGTTATTTGAATGATAAATTCATAAATTCATATTTACATCGCAGTTTCGTTACCTGAACGATAAAATCATAACATACTTGCCTTTGCTTTGGTAACTCGTTATATGAACGATATAACCAAAATTACAGGCATTTACATCTGTCTCGTTATACAAGCTATATATATTTGTAAATTCATATGTGTACTTGTACTTGTTAATCTGGTGATCAGACATATTTCACGTCAGTTTCAAATGCCTTTCACTGAAATTATCCTTTGAGGTTTTTGTCATTGAGTTAGTTGTTATTGATAGTTCCATGTTAGAAACATTATAATTTTCCATATCTTTTGTTTATAATGGTGTTAGAATTGATCATATTTAAATTGCGTTTATAACTAAACATCTTATTAACGCAGCTGCATTCGGTGTCTTCACTAATCAAGTCCCAACCCGGCTTCATCCTGTGACAACATTCTGTTTCACAGATTCTTATTATTAAGGAAATGCGAGTTTCAGAGCTTGTAGTTAATTTGTAATTCTTGAATTGGCACTCAAAAATTTCCTCACAGATAAGAAAAAGTTACTTGCAATAAAATTATGGCATCAATATTTTTTTATAGAACAATCAAAAAGACTCTCAACGATGATGGGTGTTTCATAAACTAAATGTTCTGATGTTTATATAACAGGAATTTTGTTTGATTGGGAATTTGACTCAATAACTAGTCTGGTTCCAACTTACAATTTCCCTGCCTTGCATTCCACAAGAGTAGAGATAAAACAGGAGTCAGACAGATTGGAAAACCAAACTACTACAACATAAAGCTGTAATGTAATACACATTGTTTTCACATACACATGAAGGTTGTTGAAACTAGTTGTTGTATGTGGATTTGGGATTTTAACATAGCTTAAGTTTTTCAGTCATATCACTATGATGTCTGCAATGTGGCATTCACTGCATATAGTAATGTCTAGCACTGAGGCATCGCTGCAGACATGTAGCATGATGTCCAACCCAGTCACATATCCTGGCTCCAGGCCAACCAATCCTAAAATTAACCTTTTAATGCTGAGCACCTTGCAAGGTTGCTGTTAGTACCATTTTTATAAGTCTTTGGTATGACTTGGCCGGGGTTCAAACCAACAACCTCTCACATCCGAGGCAGACACTCTAACCATTAGGCCACTAGAGTGGTTCTGAAACCAGTTTTAATAATGGTAATGATTCTCAGCAGTTGGAGATCTTGAAAATAAAGATAAGATTTACATAAAAATGAATACCGGTAACTTTTTCAGATAAAGCGCTTTTGACAATTATTCCCAATGATGATTTTAAAACGAGTATTCAGCCATTAAACATAACAGTTCACTCTGCCCAAGCCCAACCCCATGCATGCTTCAGTTTTCTTGATGTCCTATGAGGATGGTATAATTCTATATGTTATGGAGGTCCCTCATGACTTGTGCAATCACTTATAGTATGGTTCATGCGTTTGGAACATTTTTTGTGGGAGTTATCGAGAAAGAGGTGTATATGTATGCATCTGGCATACTCTCCAATTATCAATTTCAGTGTCCAAGTTAGTGTTAAAAGCCACAGGTAATGTTGATCAAAAGTTATGGTGAATGAGCTTTCTCTCTCTCTCTGTCATGTTTGCATGTAACAAACACGTTTTACATCTATTACACTGAAAGATGCTTCTGTTTTTTTAACAAAAGAAAGCCTGTAGTGTAATAAAGCTTTTGCACCAAAGCCAAACATTGAACAGAAGCTGATACATGAAAGAAATGATTTGACAAACTGATGTTGACTCGAGGCAGTTAGTTACAGCAACAGGCAGCTGACTTCAAGTACAGATATCACTTGTCAGCCAGTGTCAGCGAAAGAAAAGCTATTTCTGAATGTACCGGTAACTTGTTTCAGACAGCAAACAATAGTCAATACAGTGTACGCAATTCCTTGCGTTTAAACAATTGTCATGCTTTCTAATAAACACTGTTTTTTTAAAGTTTAAGGGTAAAAGTACAGAAAACCTTTCTGAAGCAAAGCTTATGATACATTTTTACTTTAATAACTAAAGCCACTTCATTCATGTTGAAGGTGGAATACAGTTTGGAAAGAATGGTGACATACAAGTCATAATTTTTTAGCGGTTTTGATCATAAATGTCCAACATAAATATAATGCTGATTGTTTGTAATTTCTTTCATGTCATACATGTATCACTGCTTTCAATATTTTATTCCAAGTGGATCTTGGAAATAGTATGGAAATAAAATGGAAACAATGAAAAATTATTAATTAATTAACAAGGGACATTTATGAAATATAATTAATTGGAAGAATGTCAAAGGTACTTGGTGATACCATTGTCAGGTTTACAGAGTTGGAATTCATCTACCGGTAATCTGTTTGATTAGTATGTGCACTTGCCAGAGAATATTATAGTCATCGAGTAGTGCAATAAAACCCACAATGGCTGCAATAAAATCCATGATAGATAGATTGGATATTGACTTGGCTTGGTGGAAATCCATCAGAGTGGTTAGACTACTCATATTGGGCACTTAATCCCCTGCCTCAATGTCCATGTCCACTGGAGTGAGTCAGCAATTCTTAACCCTTCAGTTCACAGGTATGCTTTTCTACGCTTTTACCTTTGCACCCCAACTGTTCATAACTATACTTTTACCTTTGCCTTCTGTCTATACATTTGTACACTTTAAACACTGTATACTATAGGAAATATCTTCTTGTTAAATGCAGATTCACTGCATGGTAACCAACTGCAGGTCAACACTAATAAATCATCTTTACTAACATTTTGTCTTCATGACATATTTCCTAATATTTGACAATACAAATCAAAATTTCACTGACAAATTATATGTAGAGGTGTTTTCCAAGGCTGCATCCGAAATAGTGATGTTAGCCGATGGTGATACCTCAATTTGATTGAACTATTATGGCCCCTTCACATATGTGTAGATGGTGGAGTTGAAATCTAACCAGACTAGAGTGACAATGATGACATCATCGCATCCTTTATTTATGTGACTAACGAATTACGAATATGGCCAATCTAATGAAGCAGTAATGCCAAGACATTTTGGTATTAAATTGGTTTTTACATATGGATGTTGTAACTTAATTGATGTTATAACTTTTAATGCACAAGATGCTGTGATTTAAACATGGTAATTTGTGCTTCAAAACTTATTTTGATCGTGTAATGTTGACAATAACTTGTATAAATCTGACAATGATAACAAATGCTAACTTGCAGTGGAAATGAATAGCTTATTTTGTAGCTCTTCCAGCAATGCATAAATATAATTTCTTCATGATGACGTTGCCTAAACAGTTTATGCTTTTAATGGGGAACAAGACTATGACAAGGTGAACATCATATGGGAGGCACGGGTAACAGGGTTAGATTTTTATATGGGAAGCAAAGGGTTAAAATGTCATTCATGAAATGTAGGATGCCAAATACTTGTGTTTTCATGAGTTAAATATGAAAGATTTATCCTTAACAATTCAAGGTGAAATATTCGTCACTAGTATAATCTTTTTGCTAACAGAGTGATATCAACATTGATGTTTATCATCAATAATTACACAAATCTAGCATGAACACTCCCTGACTATTGAAGTACTGTTAAACTTGTCAGTGAAGCATACAATATGGTCTACAGTGACCTATAACTGTGTGTGCATGCTTTTAGGTTTTCAGGTTTTAATACCTTGTTTTCAGAATTAAAAGAACAGAATATATTATTTAATATGACTGTATTTGTTATCGGCAATTTAGAATGATGGTCACAAATTCAAACAACAGTCCATCATAGAAATAGTGTTTCAAGGGTGAATACCTTGTTTTCAGAATTAAAGGATTCCAAACATGATTTGTAAATTTAAGGCTGCCAATAACAGTTATGTTATATGCATAATTATTTGTTTTATTTTAAACCAAAATGTCTTTTTTAACAGAACTGATCCAAAAGAATTGGCAGAATATTAAAGAGGTAATGATAAACAAGAAAATTTAGTGAGGTGCTAAAACTATCCTGAAACCAGTAATAAATGGATGGATTTTCAAAATTAAATGGACAATTTGGCACTAAAGTAATCCTTATGGACATTTTTGATATTTGGACCTTTTAGATTTTTGTCCATTTTAAACAAATTACAAAATAAAATGTATTTTTATATTCTGTAATATTTGCTTAATTTACTGTTGGTCAGATGTTTTATACCAGAGAGGTGTCCGAGGACAATATGTCTTGGAACACCTTGAACGATATGTCCTAGAACACCTCAGATGATATGTCGGAATAACCGTTGGACACCTCAGAGTTGTGGCTACAACAAAATGTCTTGGAAGTCCAAGGTCAATCTCGGATGTTTCACAATAAAAACTTTGAACATATGCCTTTATCTCAGAAAGTCCACAAACAAAACTGCCAAGGTTTTTCCAAGGAAATATTGTCTGAGGTTTTCTTGGAGTAACATTAAGAGTAACATGCACTCACCAAGCTGCAAGATTATATGTAAAAGCAAGCAAACAATCCATTTACCCATACAGAAAGTTCCCAGCATTGTTTAAAATGAAATTGTGTAAGACATTTAAAAAGTAATTTGAACCATATACATGTATCTATCATCTGAGAATTTAAACCAATGTCATAGTTAATTTTTACTGTTAGATACTTTCATCATCATTGGAAAGACATGCTTTCTCCAACTAGTGAATTCATTATAAGTAACAAGATGGTAGCGACATTTGTCCATCTTGAAAAGCATAATACAAAACAAAAATTTATTATTAGAAACAATAACTGGTGTTTCTTTTCATAGTCACTAATTTTTGTCTACACTAAAATACAATACTATGTGTACCAATAAGATTTGAATAATATAATTTCGATATTAAAAGAACAATTTCTAAATTAAGGTAGAAGCGACTTGTCCACAAATAAGTAAGAGCATAGCTTGTACAGAGAATAGAGTGGGAAATTTGAAAAAAAGTTGTATTTAACAGTCACTTTTCATGATACCACAACATTTGAATATTCCTTGCGTTTTTAATCATTTGTGCATCAACACTGCACATAAATTACAAATTTAGCCATTCTAAGACATTTTTCATTTTTTTTTTTTAAATTCTTGTAAAAAAAACATACATACTAATTATTGGTGTTGAGTGTGTTTCAGTAAATTTATTGCTAATGTTGGCATTCTGCAAGTGAAAACTAATTAAATATTTTCTCTTTCATGAGGCTGCAAAAAGCAGAATGTGGAAAACAGAATACAGCAATGTTATATTTTTTTAGGAAAATTGAAAAGAAAAGAAAAAGAATTGATAACTTACAGCAGATGGCAATGTTCACAGATGTAGATGATGATCGGTTCACACCAAGGACACTAGTATATGCTTCACATGTGTAGTTGCCTCTTGTAATCTTCTCAACTATTCCAAGAGATAAAGTGGCACCATTTCTAAAGAAGGTTCCATTCTGATACCAGCGATAGTCACATAGTGGATTACAGGTAGCATTGCATGTAATGTTTGGTGCTGTCTGATGAAGATCAACACCTAAAGTTGGAGTAATGGATCCCAGGTTGACACTATTTCCTGGACCAACTGAAGATGGGTGAAAAAAAAGAATTAAAACAAGTTGCAGTTGCATGAACTGCTAATTTGTCTGACTGCAAGCAAAGGAGAATGCTTATATATCCTCCCACTAAAGGGTGGTGGAACAGATTGTTTGCACGTATGGAGGTGCTTCCCTTCCCTCCCATAGTCAGGGCTGGAAATCTTTATTTGAGCTTAGGGAGGCGCTTCCCTTCTTTCTTATAGTCAGAGGTGGATGTAGGGGCCTCAATCCCAGCAATTGTATAGAGGTGCCTGCCCTCTTCTTAGAAGATATGCTTTCTTATCGGGGAGGATAATGCTATTCCCTATTTTATTCCGATAGGTGAAATCAATTCTCTGAGAAAAAAGCTACTACCTCGTTATGGGTGTACACTAGTTTTGTCTTGAAAGTTGCTGTCTCTCTATTTATTTTTAATATATGGGGAGACAGTTGATCCCTTGTTATGGCAAGTAGACTTTGCATGTGAAATACATGGAAATGTTAGCTGTATCAATCTTACCTACACTTGTGATATCCAATAAGAAATATTGGCATGACAAAAATGATAGATGTAAAATGACAAGGGTTGTGTCAAAAACATTGTTACTATGACGGTCTTAAAATGAAAAAGCACCAGAGTTTAGCTTCACTAATATATAGGATCAAACCCAGACCTCATGCATCGGAGGCAGACACTAACCACTATGCTACCAGGGCAGTCCAAAACATGTCAATTATGAATTGTATGAAAATGGCTTTACCCATAAAAAATATAAAAAACTGTCTTTAATGGATTAATATTAATGGTTATGATATATTTGTCCGTACAGTGCCATTTTCAACCAATTCCCAACACAGATATAAATTACTGTTGCAATACATATATATAGTTGGTACTGGACCAAACAAATAATTTTGTTCAAGTTAACTTAATAATAATTAATTTAGGTCAATATAAAGAAACATAATACACAAGACTTACATAAGACAATAACCATGACACTAATTAATTTAGGTCAATATAAAGAAACATAATACACAAGACTTACATAAGGCAATAACCATGACACTAATTAATTTAGGTCAATATAAAGAAATATAATACACAAGACTTACATAAGACAATAACCATGACACTAACAGTAGCCTTCTTGTCCAAGTTTCTTTGATTTGTGGCAGTACAAGTATAATTCCCTCCTTTATCCCGATCTACAATCCGTGACAACTGAGCACCCATCTGGAAGAAGTTTGGTGGACCATTCCATGCGATATTACAGTCAGGGTAGCAGTCAGCCGAGCAGGTGATGTTCAATGTGGCATTTTCTTCAACTTTAAGAGGGAATTCAGAGTGAGAAATTTGTGCACTTACTGGTCCATCTGAAAGAAAGAATTCAATAAAACCACAGTGACTGAGTAAATCCCACAATGATAACTGAATTAATATAAATGTTAGATTATGAGAAAAACATACTGGGGAGTACATTTTACACAAATGCATTTGGGATTCACTGCATCTGTCAGCTTCTTTTCTCCAAGCCTGACAATATTTGAATACATGATTTTTTCTTCCATTCAACATACATGGCTGAGTCTTAGATGAATTAGTCAATTATTGCTGTCTAAAATGAGTCAGTTATTTAATTAACATCACATGAGTATCTCTCGGGTTTGTCACTTTAATTTTATTTATGTAATTTAATTAAACCCTGGAAAAAGACCTAGATTTGTTTACAGAGCAGTTAACTGTACCGTCAGCTATGATGTCAAGCACAGATATATACAGAGTAAACTGTATCATGACTTGAGCATCAAATAAATATACAATTCAAAATGTAATTACAGTGAGTGATGGAGTACCCTCATGTCAAGTACTAATATATACTGACAGTAAACTGTATTATGACTTGAGCACAGATAAATATATAATTCAAAATGTAATTACAGTGAGTGATGGAGTATCTCAAGAGAACCAGGGAAGTTAGCAATCTTATTCAAAATCATAATATGTCCCTCTCACAGTCCTTCCTGAAAATCTTGTAAAACAATAAGCCTTCCTTTGTCAAATTTGTTTCTGGTATGAAAACAATTTCTTGCATGCAGCAGAAAAAAACAAGTTTCAAGTTTCATTAAACTATTAACATCCAGTTAACTATATGGGAAATTTACACTCAGTAAACTTAAATTTGTAATACAGCAGGTTCTTAAAAGTACACATAAGAAGCTGTATTGACAGAAACATTCAATAAATACTCAGGTTATCAGAAAGCTAAGCTGATCAGGTTAGAAATATTCTCATTTTGAAGGTACAAACTGTACATTCATATACATGTATGAAATGTTTTGTTACCATGTATCAAACTCTTGAATGTTTGGCTTCATATTTTGTATTCTTTTACCCAGTGGTTGTAATTTTACTTCATGAATTACATCCACAGACAGAGGTCATACAAATAATGAATAAACTTGTCTCCCAGTGGTTGTAATTGTACTGCCTGTGAAATCATTTTCTGAATAACAGTAACAGTCTTTTGTTGTATCACATTGGTTGGGTCTTTAATGTGACCATTGTTGGCTTTAATTCAGTCCTGCATGTGACCTTCATTGTTGATTTTAATTCAGTCATGCATGTGACTTCATTGTTGGCTTTAATTCAGTCCTGCATGTGACTTCATTGTTGGCTTTAATTCAGTCATACATGTAACTTCATTGTTGGTTTTAATTTAGTGATGCATGCAACTTTAATTCAGTCATGCATGTGACTTCATTGTTGGTTTTAATTCAGTCATGCATGTGACTTCATTGTTGGCTTTAATTCAGTCATGCATGTAACTTCATTGTTGGTTTTAATTTAGTGATGCATGCAACTTTAATCCAGTCATGCATGTGACTTCATTGTTGGTTTTAATTCAGTCATGCATGTGACTTCATTGTTGGCTTAAATTAAGTCATGCATGTGACTTCACTGTTGATTTTAATTCAGTCATGCATGTGACTTCATTGTTGATTTTAATTCAGTCATGCATGTGACTTTATTGTTGGCTTTAATTCAGTCCTGCATGTGACTTCATTGTTGGCTTTAATACAGTCATGCATGTAACTTCATTATTAGTTTTAATTTAGTGATGCATGCAACTTTAATCCAGTCATGCATGTGACTTCATTGTTGGTTTTACTTTAGTCACGCATGTGACTTCACTTGATTTTAATTCAGTCATGCTTGTGACCTCATTGTTGATTTTAATTCAGTCATCCATGTGACTTCATTGTTGGCTTTAATTCAGTCATGCATGTGACTTCATTGTTGGTTTTAATTTAGTGATGCATGCAACTTTAATCCAGTCATGCATGTGACTTCATTGTTTGCTTAACTTCAGTCATGCATGTGACTTCACTGTTGATTTTAATTCAGTCATGCTTGTGACATCACTGTTGATTTTAATTCAGTCCTGCATGTGACTTCATTGTTGGCTTTAATTCAGTCCTGCATGTGACTTCATTGTTGGCTTTAATTCAGTCATGCATGTGACTTCATTGTTTGTTTTAATTTAGTGATGCATGCAACTTTAATCCAGTCATGCATGTGACTTCATTGTTTGCTTAAATTCAGTCATGCATGTGACTTCACTGTTGATTTTAATTCAGTCATGCATGTGACTTCACTGTTGATTTTAATTCAGTCATGCATGTGACTTCATTGTTGGCTTTAATTCAGTCCTCAGCATGTGACTTCATTGTTGGCTTAAATTCAGTCATGCATTTAACTTCATTGTTGGCTTAAATTCAGTCATGCATGTGATCTTCACTGTTTGTTTTAATTCAGTCATGCATGTGATTTCATTGTTGGTTTTAATTCAGTGATGCATGCAACTTCATTGTTGGCTTTATTTCTGTCATGCATGTGACTTCATTAATGGCTTTAATTCAGTCATGCATGTGACTTCATTGTTCCATGCTGCTATGACTAATGGATGTCACATTACCAAATTCTGAGACCACTCTGATTTCAGCAAAAATTCATGTGTATACTGATGAGTGAATAACCATTCTGCAAGAGTACGATTAAATCGTTGCTTGGTCACAGAGTATTCCTGTTTGATACCTACTCACACATTGTGTTTGGTCAGCATCACTGCAAGAATCCACTTCTAACAACCAAGGTATACTTGCCAAATCATTTGAATTAACAAATTAGCATTGTCCACCTCTTTTTCTGTTTGGACATTGATACAACCAAGCGAAATCTTGGATATTGATACAACCAAGTGAAATCTTTCTAACAAATAAATTTGCCACATCACTTCTTTCACCCAAAACCATGTTTGGGCAATCAAGCAAGTGATCCTGGTTGCACTAACTATTCCTTGGCAGCTTCACCACTCCAGTATCCATGTGGACTGTAGTATATTTTTGAACTTGTCTGGCTAATTGTGTCCACTGTTTGCTTATATTGGTGGTATGATTTTGTACTTTAATGAGTGGCTTTGACTGCCAAGTGCAATCCTGGCTTTTCAGACCTTCTTGAATGAAACATTTGTGATTCATTATCCCAATGATATAATAATCGTTTTTACATCATCAGCAAGATCCTTGTCAATGCATTGATGTCCATGGATATCAAAAGGTCAAGGTCGTTTCAGTAACATGCTGCATCAATACGTTTTATAGGTGCTTCACCGAGCCTTGGTTGGTTATTAGAACAGAGTTGTATATCTAACTCTGTACTTGGTCCACAGTTGTTGCTGTTGTTGTTGTTGTTGTAGGGTTAACGCCGTTTTTCAGCACACAATAGACTATACATGGCTGCCAGTATTATTGGTGGAGGAAGAACCCGTGAGACCCCCGGAAAGAACCACCGACCCATGAGAAGCTACTGGCAAGCTTTCTCACATAACTACATTAGCCAGGTCACAGTAATTGTATCCAGGAAGGTGCTTTTTCCCTGGATGCTTACTCTAAAGTGTCCCTGGTAACTTTGTTAATGTAGCCGCAATATAATCACCACCAACCATTTCCTGCTTTCCTGAAAACACATTCGCTTGAGTGCAAGTTACAATCTTTTCATCAGCACGAGTTACAAAACTACATTAAAATTTACACACAGTCATCAACGCTCGTTTGTATTAATTATTACTACAGATGCCAAGCACATAGAAGAACCAGGTTGGTGAATACACACATTTAGTAATAAACTCCTTCTTTGAACTTATCAACAGGACATCAAAGACAGGTTATGTTTTTATTACAAAGCAAGCCAATTTCCAACACCACATTTGGTTACGTTTTCAAAATGATAACATAACAAAGGTTATTTTATTGCAAAGCAAGCCAATAATGGATTATTTTAAGTGTGGTGATTCAGTTTCATTCACTGGTTTTTGCAGCAATACTAAAAATAAATTGAAACAAAGAAACAATTTCTAATGTGACACAATAGAGTGCTTTGTATATGGACATCGATGACCCAGCGTAACCCAGAATATATGGAGAAAATAAAATCGAGAAAATAAAATCATGTGATGAATTATTGAAAGTCAGAAGAGACGCACATGTTTTCAAATGAGATGGAAAAATATTGTATATATTGAAGACAACTGCCATTCATGCATAACACAGTGTTAGGTGTAGAATAACCAACATTGAATTGTATCCACATCTACTGTAAGATAATGTCTCACAAATAAAATACATTATTTGAAAATACATGCACTTAAGTGCAAATTACAATCTTTTCACCAGTATGAGTTACAAAAGTATTATTACTATATACCGTACCTGCAGGCATCAATGCTCCTTTGTACTAACTACCGTATTATTTTCGCGCATCAGTTTCGGCTTCAAATCCACTAAAACTTGAATCAAATTCACTGTCGTTGTCGCGGAATAACTCCATAACTGATGCTAATCGATCCTCATTGGCACCAGTGGTATCGGATGCAGCTGCGTCGTCGTCCGAAGAACTGACATAGCTAGCCGATTCGGGAATTATCCCACACTTTCTGAAGCCATTGATGATTGTCGTAATTTTTACTTTCTCCCATGCCGTATGATTTCGCTTCGGCATCATGACAATTTTAAAAATTTTAAAAATGCTAAGCAAATTTATCACACATTTATATATAACAAGAGACTGTTCCCACGTTTATATATGCTAACCGCATACATCGGGCGTTTATTAGTCTATGTACTAACCCCACCTGCTGAAGACTTGGCCTAGCGGATCAAACAAGCCGCCTTTACATCCGGTGTTTATTGTTCTAGAATATAGATACCAGGTACTAAACCCATCCGCTATTGGCCTTTGATCTGAACTAAAAAATGGTAATGAAGCCTTGTTTATATCCGATGGGTGATGGAACATTGGACAAATTTTCATTTATGATAAAGGAAAGGAAACCACTGGACATAAATTGCTCAGTGCGGCAGATGACTAGGCCATGTGAGTCTTATGTAATTTTTTTTTAAAACAAATCATCAAAACCCAAGTCTTACATATGGGTGCGTCTTATGTTAAATATGTTTTACACAAATTGTCAAAACCCGCGTCTTATATATGGGTGTGTATTATATGGAAGCAAACTTTGGTTCCTTTCCACTGGTATTTGCTAGAATTTTGAAAAATAAATTGAAACAATGGAACACTTTCTAAAGTGACTGATTATATTGCTTGTGTCCTGGTTGTTAAAGTGACTGATTATATTACTAGTTTTCTGGTTTTTAAAGTGATTAATTATATTACTAGTTTTCTGGTTGTTAAAGTGATTAATTATATTACTTGTTTTCTGGTTGTTAAAGTGATTAATTATATTACTTGTTTTCTGGTTGTTAAAGTGACTGATTATATTACTAGTTTTCTGGTTTTTAAAGTGATTAATTATATTACTAGTTTTCTGGTTGTTAAAGTGATTAATTATATTACTTGTTTTCTGGTTGTTAAAGTGATTAATTATATTACTTGTTTTCTGGTTGTTAAAGTGACTGATTATATTACTTGTTTTCTGGTTGTTAAAGTGGTTAATTCTATTACTTGTTTTCTGGTTGTTAAAGTGATTAATTATTTTACTTGTTTCCTGGTTGTTAAAGTGACTGATTATATTACTTGTTGTCTGGTTGTTAAAGTGACTGATTATATTACTTGTTTTCTGGCTGATAAAGTGATTGATCTTGTACATGTTTTCTATCTAATCTGCACAACTATTACACTTTTGGTCAGCATGAGACAAAGGAACTGAAACAAAATAAGCACATCTTAAAACTTATAATATTTGACCCCATTTTCCCACCTAAACTCCCATATCCATTTTTTCAAGATCTTTGAAAAAAACATTTCATTTCTCTGACCCAGATAACAATGTATGTATTATTTCTGCCCCTTTGGATTCTGAAGAGCTGTTACTTAGTATTCTACTTAGACAGGTGTACGATTTAGCATTTACGATCCCTAGTTTTGTACTTACAAATAATCGTTACATTTATTGATGCAGTCAAGGATATTCCACTTATGCTATTGCTGACATTACACAAGTATCGACCGGTGTCACTCTTGTTGACTGAGGTTATTATTAAGGTCTGGTTGTTAGAAAGAGGAGTAGGAACCAAATCTTTAGTCCACTTGAAGCTACAAGGTGGATTACAGTCTGCTGTGCATTTCACAATGATCTTGCCATTCTCTCTTTCTGTGATGATATCATCCGATGGGTTGAGCTGTATATTATCTGGACCATCTGAAAAAGTATGCAATAAAGAAAGTGTACAATACATACACAAGATCTCTTTTGATTACAAAACCAGTTTTTATCCAAATTTAAAATTCATTTTTAATAAGAGACTATTAGCACAAGGATGACACCTCTGTATTTTCTATATTGCCTACACCGTGGCACAATTGTCACCAAAAATGTGGGACAGGCCGGGCAACCATTTTAAACTGGACACATCCCCAGGGCTGCCAGATGTGATGTGTATGCCCACGCATATTGAAATTATATGTGATGCTCATATTAGCCCAGAGAAAATATCATGCTTGCAGCGTTACTGATTTCTCCCACATATTCAAAAGTCCATTTTTTGAGCACGAGTCTGAACAGCAGAGAGGATGAACAGACCACAATATAGAAGCATCCATTTCTTAATCCGAACCTTTAAAAAGATAAGCTCCATTTTGACAAAATATCTTCCTGGTTGAAAAAACTCTGCAATTATGGCTGCCTACTGATACCATCGTGGACGCTTACTTGAGGTCACACCTACTCTGCTGTTATTTATTTATCCAAATATTTTATCAAGATCGAATCAATATCTTGATCCAGGATCATGTAAATTTAGTGTTATAAAACTGTGACGGTTTGACTGAGCATGGCTAAAGAAATTTCTGAAAAGATTATAGTCGTAATCTCCGCTACACCATGTCTGATGAATATTTCTTAATGTATGCGTATCAACTCCATTAAACACAGCAATAATATTACAGTTATCTCGGATCACTTTTGGAATTTGTGTATATCGCTGGGTTACATAAATAACATCCGTATTTTTATGTCTACCTTGAGAAATTATTCTAGCTGGATGTGATTGGTTATCGAGCATTATATCATCATATACTACTAAATTATTAATATCACCATCAATATAATCAACACCCGGCGCATCATTGATATCAGTGATAAACTCGATAACATCGTCACCCCGTTCATCCAAAGAATTTGCATTTTTATTAAAACTTAACCGCTGATCGTCTACAGATGGTGCTATCAAATACAACTTGTCCCATTTTCAGCCATCTATTTATCAGATTAGGTAACGGTTGCGTCTTTTAACTTCCAGATGGACCTATGATAATCATTCTAATAGAATTTGGAAAAGCCACATGGTGTTTGACCGGTCCTCGCGTTTTGTCGTTGAAAAAGAAAACAATTACATCCATGATGTATAATAATAATAATATGGATGTATCTTGTGTTAAATGTTGAGCGTGTACCCCGACATATGCACTAAAAACCATTACAACAAGAAAAACGATGCTGTACAAAGAAATTAAAGTTTATCCCAGGTGACAAATCGAATTTTAAAAAATAACGCGGAGGTGATATTGCAGTAAAATTTACAAAATTACCAGGGAATTCATAGGTTATATACCCAGGAGAATAACATCTTCCAGGTTATAATGACTGTGGTCCAGGAACTATACTTGACATCAGCCTTGATAATCAAGACCAAACAAAACCTGGCAAGCATCTGATAAACGCTATTGATCGAGCTTTTCACGCAAATGATATGTCTTATAAAAGTAACAATGTGCAGCATAGACATCTCGCATATATAAAATTCACGCGTTAAAATCTATTACTGATAAATATTTCAAGGAATAATTAGCTAACTAGTTAATAAGAACCACAATGAAAAATAAGCTTGTATTAGGGGCTGGTAATTAATTTTATTATGGAATCAATTTATTATTCCCGAAGAAGATACTGGGGAGGTAAATCAGCAATTAATAAACTCGCCGAAGCAGCAAAAGTGAAACGTGTTACTACAGCAGATTGGTTATTAAGACAGGCAATATGGCAAATGTATCTTCTAAAATAATCGAAAACGAGCTATTTGATGTCAGTATTCCAAATGAAGTTCATCACACTGATATTTTATGCTTACCACATGATACTTTCAAAAGACGGACATACAGATAGGCATTAACTTTAGTTGATGTTGCAAGCAGATACAAAAAAATCAGACCCATTATCTACAAAGATGGCAACGGAAGAAGCTTATGCATATGAATGAATCTATCAACGAGGAGGTCTGCGATGGCGAAATGTATTAAAGGTTGATCCTGGCAAGGAATTTCAAGGTGCAGTATCATCACTGATGAAGCATTACAATGTCACCATCTTACGAGGAAATACTGCAATACACCGTGATCAGGCAATTGTTGACTGATTTAATCGAACACTTGCTGAGAGGTTATTTCGATATCAATACGCAAAGGAATTTATTCAAGATAAGAGATCTCGTGAATGGGTTGCATGATTACCAAGGTGACAAATGCACTAAATAATGAAATTACTTGAATAATCAATATGAAACCAAATAACGCGATCACAACAAAATATATACCTGCACGAAATGATTTTTCGAAACAACAAATAATTGGTAATGTGACTGTAAGATATTTATATGAACCTGGTGAACTTGTGGATGGTAAAAAGAGAGCTACTGATCATATTTGGGGTGTTACCACACACAAAATATATAATATAACAAGTTCCACGGGTAGACCTGCAATCTATAGATTAGATTCATCTACTCCTCAGCGTGGATTTACACGTGAACAGTTGCAAGTGATACCCGAGGATACACAATTACCATCGCGATCACTTAACTAGCACCTCTGTGTTTATTACATTCAAGATACGTCAACATTGTATTTTCCGTTGTATGACCAAGACTACTATCCCACGTCTTTACGGTAAATTGCCGTGGATTTTTATCCGAATACAGCATCAATATCAAATTTTTTTGTCACTTTGTTTATAACCAGCGATTTTTTTTCTTACTTATATCATCCTTAACAATTTCGTCATTGTGTCAGTAAATTTAAAAATAACTCCGTCTTTGCTTTATTCTTCTAGCTCATGACACTGCAAGATAGACTAAATTTGACATCTCGATGCGTTCATCAATGATCCAGAACAACTGTAGCAGAGATGGTTAACCTCTGAGATGAGTGTATCGTCATTGTGTGTCCTAGCGTTCAGGAATATTTATCAGCTAACACGTCCTCAACAGCACTAATATAAACTGCAACAACATCATTTATTACAAGATTATTTTTCCTTCACTCTCCTGGAATTTCAACTTCAATATTCTTTCTTCATGTATCAGCTGGTCTATAACAAAATGGTACGGGTAGCGCTGAAAACTGTTATTGATGCGCGTTAAATAATTGCTGTTGAAGTGTGTTTCTGACTCTTTCTACTTGCCACCATCAAATCGTTTGGTGTCCACGCTTCACAAAAATCATTTATGGAATTTTCCGAAATTATTTTACCTGCTATTTCGCACTGGATTTGATCTGACTGTAATCTCATTAATTTCTTGAACTCGATTAACTCTAGATCAAGCGCTCGATGATCTTCAGTTATATTCTCATAACCATTTGTTGGCAGACAAACCAACAAATGGCGGTGGTTAACCGTAATCGCCAAACATTATAACTGCTGTATGTTTTAATAATAACCAATCAAAAAATGTTTTTAATATATCCAACGTTACTGTGCATATCTCATCCCAAATGATAACCTTCGGAATATATTTCTCTCCCGTTCTATAAGTAATCCATGTGTCACCTTTGTACCAAAAGAAACTATCATAGGTGCACGATTTTACACCTCGTTATTTTATCTGTCGTGTGAGTCTGTGTGTAGGTGTTACCATAAAATCATATCTGAATTCTGTCTAAATATTTAGATCACCCGTGTTGTTTTACCAGACCAGCCAAACGCGTTCAAGTAAAATACCTATATAATAGATTGGATAACAAAGGCGTTGATGATAAACCTGATATTTGATTATTTTTTAGGTAATTATCTTCAACCGGAACATGGTTGATAGCAATAAACTAGCTCAAGCAATAACAGCAGAAACCGAATAAATGATTATATCAACAATGGTAATACGCCTGCGATATTTCTATATTTTTATCGTGTACACGACAATGATCATCTTTAATTTATATTGTAATTCACATATTTGATCATATCAATATTGTTGGATGTTCATTATAGTATTTACTTAAATCAATTACAAATTATACGCACCATGTGATTGATGCTGATATTAAATTACCACTACTAAGGGTTATTATAAATGTTTTGGTGGATCCATTATATATCAAAGTACTTACACTATTAAGACCCGTAGATATACTAAATGATACATTAAACTGTAACGGTGAAATTACGGTTAATCTTTAAATACCTCGGACAGATGCGGTAACTTGAACGGTATTACTTTGAGGGGTCCAGGCGAAACACTCATGTTGTATCGATATTTTGACATTTTGTATTGATATTTTGTTTATGCGGCATTTTAACCTTATCAAGCCTTTCAGCGATAGACGGAAAATCACTAACACTATTATCCTGTGTTTGTTTAATCATTCAATGTTAGTAGTAATATCAAAAAGTTTCATAAGGATATTTGATGCTTTTCCAAAGAAATAATCTGAGATTTCATCATTTTTCCTAACATTTCTACGAATATTTGCAAATGTGGTTATATGAACAACATATTCGGCCCGCATCATTGATACTTTATTGTCTAATTTTTTGTTACCGTGTCGGTGTCAGATGTTGGATCAACACGTGTCGTTATTTTATTCAATTTCATGCTGAGTTCGCCTGTCATTGTATCAACCGATTTTTGTACTCGTGCGAGAATATTATCTAATACAGTTGGAAAAAGAACTCCGGGTCTAATATTTCCAGTGGAATCAAATAACGCTATGAAGTTTTCGGTTACTCCATTAAGTCTAACAATAATATCGGTCAATGAAAGATTACTTGTTTTTAATTTTCCCTGCTTATCCTAAAATATAACAATTTCATTTGGATCCACATTTGCAAGATTTAGCAATTTGGATAATTCGTTGTTAATGATTTTTTTCACACTCTCGCGTGATATTCCTTCAGTCTTTTTTTGTCTCGATATAGACCTTCCCTAAATATCTACCATTATAATTAGATTTATTAATTAATGTGACTATAGGACATTTATAATAATACAAGTGATCTGTGTTAAATATTTGGAAACATTTACATGTTTTCTACTGGGGCATCAATGACTCTCATTCGTCAACTAACACCTTCCGGTAACATCGATTTGTCACGGAGTATAACAGCTATCGCTCTGTAATAAAGGACAAAGGGGGCTGGATCAACCGGAAGAGTAACACGAGCTCGGACGTGTATATCAACAACACTGTCTGGTTAAATCAAGATGTTCCAACGAAAAGTAAAATCGGATAAAAGTTTCTAAAATATAATTGCGATATTTGCAGACCACTATCTACATTCAGATCACGTTCCATAAATGTCAACAAACGATGATAAACGTGCGTGCTATTTGGTTTTGTCCGTAATTAAATAAAATATCTTCGAATGGTTCTTGTTGGCTGTTTATTCTTAACGACACTTCAGAAACACCAAGCTGATCAAATATCATATGGCAGCGTGTTTGTGAATTTAATGGCGTATAATTTTGTAGCGCAACAAATATGTGTCGTGGTGCAGAAACACCCTGTTTTGATGCCATATGCTATGAAAATATACCATTAATAATACTCTGAATAGAATAGGCCGTCACTGTTAGCCATGATAGCAATAATTTACCACCTATATCCATAAATGATAGTATTATTTTCCTCCGCAGTCATTGCAACACCGTCACCTCTCCAGATTGCACCATTATCACTTTTTCTAACAAGGACTACTGAATGTTTCGCTCCAAAAATAACCTTTTAAACTTTCCTGCAAAATCCAAATACATGAGACAGTCGAATTGCACATGAAAGTAATCTACGCGTTCCTTCCAACATTGCAACGCATGTTAAAAATCCATTGTTGTAATTTGCATTAACACCAGTTATAATATCAAAATCACCAGATCGTCTAACATGTCCAGCTGCTTGTGGATCAGTTGCAGTATATCGTGGTGTTCTTACATTGACATACTAAACGTAATATCTTTTTGCAAACATCATAGATGGAGCAGATGATCTTGTATAATCATCAGAATATCTAGCTAAACCCAATAAATACTTCAGCAGGTAGGAAACATCTACCTGTATCCTGAACATGAAGATAAATTCTCCCTTGTTGATTTGGTTGTATCGCATTATAAGAATAAGATTGATAATTGCGTACTGAACCATCTTTGTGAACCAGCGCGTCTATATCAAATGCTGGGTCGGGTGAACATTTGAACATTTTATTATATATTTTTCGATCTAACTTGCGATCTCGCTGCAGTCAAACCACTTCCTGCTATTAAATTTGCAGTAATATATCTTAGTTCTTGATCAGATCCTTGATTTATTAAGAATGCTAGTTTTTGATCCACGGCTTGGTTCATCCATTTACTGACATTCGCTGGCATGATTTCCGTAGACGGTAACTTTACTGGCTGTGTTTTTTTTCTTCTTCGTCTTTGATGAATCAAGAATGCTAATCTTTCTTTGGCTGCAGAAACCGCCTTACTGGCAATATTACCAATATCATTAGGAGCCTTTTCACCAATAACATCAATAGCTTTCATCAATAATTGTTTTACGACTGGTGCTATTTTAGAAGGCATTCTTGTAAATAACCATTGAATAACATTACCAAGACCATCTCTATAAATTGTTCTATAAACGGGTAATCGCAAGTTTACTACTCTAACCATGGTCGGTTAATGATGGTGCAGATGTTTAATCATCTTATTTATTATCGTTCATATGAAATCGTGGTGACAATTAGTCCCTATGATAATCATCAACGAGTTCATCGAACAATCCTCGATATACGCCGATATCCATGGTACCGCAATGAAATAATCGTCGACAATTATCAGCGGCTTCAATAATTATTTCCGAGAGTTATTTCCAGCTTGTGTTCCTCTTATGAGAATGTCTAATCGTTCTATGTCAGAAAGAATATTAGGACAGGCAACAAGACGACTTCCTCGAGAAAATACAGTAGCACCAGGCGCATCATGAAATTCTTGCTTTTCCTTTCTAGTAGATTTTGAATATTTCTGCTGTGGAGGAAGAGGTTCATATGGCGGTGGAGGAGGAAGTTTAGGTTGCAAGCTGTGTTGTTGCTCAATCTTAACATCTATTTCAAAATCTTTTTTTCTCCTGATTAACACATATATTGGATCAGTCTCTGAAACTCGATATTTGCCATACTGTATGCGATATATCCACTTATACCAGTTCTCTCTGCCTACAGATTTATTATATTCTGGTTTTAAGTATCTTTCTTTGCGACTAAAACCTGCAAGTGCAAAACAAGCCAGATCATCCAGATTATCATTTTCTTAAATTATATTAATCACATTATTAGTAAATCTTTCAGATGGTGTATTTCTTTCATTCTTTTTATTGAGATGTTTCTTCTCTGACAGGGTCAGCTTCTGTCGCTTGTGGTTGTAATTGCGTGGCAGCTATACCAGTTGGAAGATCTAGTAAAATATTTTTTATTTGTATAGTCCTTTTTGCTATTTTTTCAAATTCAGGAAGAAGACTCGATTTTTCTTTTTCTCCTTCCTTTCCATATACAACTTCTTTAGTACTTGCACTAATAGGTATAAACAATTGTTGAGAACCTTCAGCAAAAACAACTTCAGAGCCTGGTCTTAATTGTACTTTTTGTCTGACAGAATCACGGACGAGTATACTTTTCTTAATCACCGCTAGTCTTTATCGTGCCAAACATGATTCTTTTACCATTACTAATATATGATATGATTTAATTTGTAATGACTGTGTGAATTTAATGTTGGTATTGATGATATGTATCGTTTCAGGTAAAGGATGTGAATGAGAGAGTATTTGTGTTGTGATCCAAATGGCCTCAGTTTTATCATCATTCATGTGCAGCTTGTTACATGTCATCCATGATTAAACACCAAAAATGCACTTCTCTACTCCATGGATGGTAGCATCAACTTAAGTTGGGTGGCTAAATATGTATATTTGGGTATCATCACCGTACAATTGGTGAGACACTGGACCATGATCTATGACACTTGAGAGCGGCTGTGTGTATATAACGAAGCAAACAGGTCCAAGAACAGACCCCTATGGAACACCACAACCTTGATCAACTGGATGGAGTGTATTCCATTTGCAGACATAAATTGTGTCCTGTTTACTATGTAGGACTTGAACCACAGTAAGGCTGTATTGTGAATGCCAGATACATGCTGAATACGGTGAAGTAATACAACATGGTCTATTGTGTCAAATGCTGCAGACAAATCAAGGAGGGTGAGGACTGTTGTTGTTATTGTTGTTGTAGAGTTTAACGCCATTTTTCCAGCACACGGCCTCCTTGATTTGACACTAGATAAAGACTTTGTGAGTTCATGCCACACCAACGAAAAAACAGTAAAGCTTGGTCAGTTGTATATGTAAATTAAAAGTAAACTTTGACATATATATCGATTGATGTTCATTAACATATTCGACACATAAGTCCTTGTGAAATAGTGACGTTTGAAGCCTTATTTGAGCATGCCATGGTGAAATTTCGCACCATAGGGGTACATTTTGGGGTGAAATTCATTTGGCATGATTGATATTTATGAGCACACATTGGTTGGCCATATAAGCAAAATATTCAACAGATAAATATGGCACATGTGTCTGGAATGTTAAAGTATACTACTAATAAACATCTTTGCTTTACTATTTTAATTTTTTTAAAAATCATTTTATCATGTTACAAAATAAAAACATTTTTTATGCCCCCAACCCCTTCGTGGTACATATATAGTATGACACATATTAAACTTGAAATATAAACGTATTTTAGATGTAAAAGACAAAGTTTAAGATGACTTAAAAATTTTAGGATCCCAGAACGACAAAACTGCCTTAACACATTAAACCCTAGCGACGACTTTTGAGGGCATGAGGTAGTAGCCTACTTTCAAGGTCTGTAGCGTCAAGGTCATGCAAGATATTTTAGTTGCACTACAAAATACAGAGGAAAAAGGTTTTGGACCCTTTTGTTCCACTCAAAATTCGCCCATGGTCGGATTCAGAATTTGTGTCCAGATTTTAGATTTTATGGCCTCAGATCTAAGACAGACCGGTTTGAAGCGCACACATACAGGTGAACCTGTGCAAAAGGTAGGATATAAGGTGAACATTTTGATTAAAGAGTCGTCTCCATAGGAAAATTATGGGTCCGTTAAGCAAAAAATAAAAGTCAAGTTTTTCACCTTCTGCTCATGCACCTGCAAACTAAACGATTAAAAACATTTTCTTTAGCAGAAATAGCCATTTGTCTAATGGAATATTACTTGGAAGTCGATGTTTTAGGGTGTGTTCAAAAATAGTCCCCTAAAATGTGTCTCCTAGTTGCATTTCATGCGAAAACAGCAAAAACCACCAAGGGTTAATGTGTTAAATCTATCATGTTAATTTTTACAATTGTACTAGATATCACAATGAAAATATACTTACACTTGACATCCATAATGAATTTATCACTGTTCACTGATTTTGAAAGTTGATCCTCAAATGCAACACAAGTAAGCGTAGAACCATTGTTTTGTTTATAGCTAACGCCAGTGATGGTCAGTTCGGTCCTGTTAACAATATACTGCCCTGATGAATTTATCAGAATATCATCTTTTCTCCACTCGGAAAACATGGACAATTTATGGTTAGGAGGTTGACTATTGGACTGAGCAGAACAATTCAAATGGTAGTTTGTGCCATTTACTGCGTGGCCTTTAATTTCTACAATCTGGGGTTTGGTTGGAGAGGCTGCAAAATTAAAAAAAATGGTACAAAATTGATTCTTGCTGACTTGCTAATCAACAACTTCCATATCTCATGATGTCATATAAGACCTTTATAATTTTCTTCACTTATAGTCAAATGTTAGTGTTTAATAAAGTGTTGTATAATTTGAATTTATTATTCAATTTTAAATTATATATATATATATATTAGAAATTTCAATATTTCAGTCAAATTTCAGTAAATATTTCGGTTAAGGTTTTCGTGAAATCTCACTATACATGTAATTACACTGAAATTTCAATGAAATATTGACAAAATTTCAATGAAGGTTTTGGTAAAAATATTTGAAAAACCAAACGTTAAGTGAAATTTTATGAAGATCTCACAAAAAATTGCAGTGGAAGATTTGGTCAAATGTTTTTGATATTCCTTAGTGAATTTAAGTGAAAAAAAACTAATATTTCTACCAAACCTTTCAGTGAAATATCAATCATTTCAGTCACATTCTCACTATGATAGTTCGCAAATACATATGACTATATTTAAAATTGAGAATATGACCGATTCACCCTTTGATCTACAATAATATCATTTTAATACTGATATACACAAAGAAAATTACATGAATTTGGGTTTCTTACTTCCAAATACCACAAAATGGTTTAACATTAGCCTCTTATTTGCCTTCATCAAATAAGAAAGTTTATTTGGCGTACTATAGTATTCCCACTCAAAGCAGCCTGTCCGACCTTCAACAAGAGTCCTATCTCAGTAATATTCAGTCAAGTATGTCAACTGTATCCTCAAGATCAATTCTCGCCACCTTTTCCTGATTTTTTAAAAATCATTCACTACCGACATGAACTTGCTCCATGACAATATAATACATAAATGCAGGGCCTTTAACAGTATTTTTCGTCGTGATAAATGTGAATTCAACAACAAGAAATGTTACAAGGGGACCGTTAATTTAAACAGTGTTGGTGATGAAGTTTCCGAGTGGGTCAGTACCAATTGTCGCCACATGTTGAAAAATAATCATCTACTCACACATGGTTATTTGATTATATTTTCTCTTTCACGAAATGAAAATATAGTTATTTCTGAATAATTATTTCTTAATCTGTGTTGCTTTGTAATTTAATTTAGTGTTATTTACCTCTTATGAATTATAAAATGAATGCATGTAATTTTACTTATTCAAAAGATGCGCAGACGATAATGGTGTTATGGACATCCTGGTCGCAGTCGGGTTAGAAATTATACATCAATGAATGAACTGAGTAAGATTTATTGACTTTTTATCTTGTTTATGCTTTTCGTTACTGAAATCGGCACGGGGGTACAAACAAACGGGGATATAGACTCACACTATAGTGTTCCCACTCAATGCAGCCAGTCTGACCTTCAACAAGAGTCCTATCTTAGTTGGACATAGACCACAATTAATTTTACTATATGTTCTCTACATATATTTCTCAGTACTGACCTTTCCACAGTGTGACAATCAATACAAATCATATGTTAATCTAAAATACCTCCAAAGATGACTTCACGGTGAAAATCTTGTCAGGGGTTGATCGGCATTTTTTTGAGCTGCAACACTGTAAACATAGCAGCATGTAAACAGAACACATATTTCACTTCCGGATCATCACCAAGGCCTTATTACTCCATTTGCACTGTCGCCAAATTACACACTGACAACCACTCTCTCTGCTCATATTCTCAAGAATAAACAATTACCTTTAAATCCCTACCAAATATGGATCAATATAACTCTTCTATCACCACCAAAATGAGAGAGGAAAAAAGGTTCTAAACATAGACTGGAACTACATTCGTACTGAACTGGAAGTATTAATTGTGGTGCGATTCCAGTTATATTCAGTCAAGTATGTCAACTGTATCCTCCGGCCGCCGATTGACCAAGTGGTCTAAAGCGCTCTCCGTTATGGACCACTGACATCTCACCTCTGTCTGTGTGGATTCGAGTCTCAGATTCGGCCAATGTGGGGATGTGAGAAAGCTTGCCAGTAGCTTCTCGTAGTTCCTTCTGTGGTTTCTCTCGGGTTCTTTCTCCACCATTAATACTGGCCGCCATGTATAGCCTATCGTGTGCTGAAAAATGGCATAAAACTCTACAACAACAACAACTGTATCCTCAATATATATATATACTTATGTGTGTATATGTATATATATATATATATATATATATATATATATATATATATATATATATATATATATATATATATATATATATATATATATATATATATAATATGTAGTTATATGTATTACTGTTAGTCTCTACATTATAATCTCACTCTCAGTTTTCATTAGAGACTCATGCATCATTCTGATCCAGTTGTACATATGATATTTGTATAATAAAGAATATAAATTATGATGTTATGTCAATTACGTAATTATTGACATATAGACGTCATCTGCTTCTTTCAAAAGCATGACGTTATGTTAATGACGTAATTGTTTATAACTTTATAGACGTCATCAGTTTCTTTCAAATAAAGTTTGTGCCTGAAGAAGCATAAATGCGAAACTAGTCGCACAAGTTTATCGGCGTTTGTGTTGTTTTTTTATCCCCTATATATATATATATATATATATATATATATATATATATATATATATATATATATATATATATATATATATTACAAATAATGAAAGGCTCTATAATGTTTTAAATAATTCAGTATAACAAGTAACAGTTTTTTCTTATATAATCTAATTCCAAACTTGTTTTTCATATATTTGCTGTTTAATGCAGAAAATAAGCACCAAACTATTCTTGAGGTAGTTAAAGGTGAGCAAGGTGAGCGTATATTCCTTTATGTGTTTATTTCCGCATGATATGTAAACAAATTACAATATCTTCTAAATACATGTATATGCCAAATTCGCCGTTTTATTATGAAATCATGGAGTTCCCTTTTAATAATTTGCTAATCTTGATTGCCATCTCATTTCGCCATTTCTAGGGATAAGCAGGTTCCTGAAACCATTTATCAATTTCAGCACATGTTATTTTGCTGCTGCTGTCACATGACTCGTGATGTCACTCAAAAGCAAAATGGGGTAAAACTAGTCCTGCTCAATGTAAAAGCAGTTAAATGGCTGTACATTTTCCGAGGTCATACTTGGAATTTTGCCTGGCTGTACATTTTCCGAGGTTATACGTGGAATTTTGACACAAAACTTTGATGTTCGAGGTTTTTCCATGGTTTTCCAAGGAAACCTCAAACAATGCTGAAATTTTATCCAAGTTTTTATAAACAAACCTCGGACATTATCTTCCACAAACAACCTAGGAAATAATTTGGACAAAGCCTTGGACATGTGAACTTTGTGGGTATTTTTGGCTCGGAAAAATGACATCTTTCTTACAATTTGTGTTTGTGTGTTAGTTTGAGGAATAATAATTAAAAGTACCAGTTTAGAAGGATATTAAACTATTACATCATTAGTGTAAAACTGTTATTTTATAAATTGTATGACACTGTGTATTTGTCCCATTAGTTATGAGAATAATAATTATAATTATACAAATGAGTCTGAAACAAATTGCATGGCTGATTGGCATGGCACTACTTTTAATTATCATTTTTAATATGACAGCTGAGAGTAACACAGTTACATGGAAGTTGAATTCCCTTCAAAGTGATTTGGGATGAACAAACCAAACCCTTGATTGTTTTCTAACAACAAAGAAGGGTTTACTCTGCTTGTACAAAGACTAATTCCGTATCTGAAACACATATAATCCATTTGAGGATTTTAAAATTAAAAAAACTTTACAAAAATATTTGGCTTTTGATGTTTAAAAAACATGAAAAATGACCTCCAAAGTTATTGATGACATAAATATAAACAATATTTTCACTTAAGAGTTAAAACCAATGTAAAAACGTTTTTATTTGCAATTATTTCATATTCAAGTATTCATGAAATGTAGATAAACAATGTAATGTAAAATATATTTTCCAAGTAAAAAACAACATATGAATTCTTCATATAAGCTTCGCAAAGCCACATCTATCCTTTCAGTCAAATTCAGTGATCAAGTAAAACTGTATGTCAATACACTGTAGTTAAATTCTAGCTAAATTGTTAGTGCTAAAAATGCTCGTGTTAGTGTACTTGTAGTTAATAACTATTTAACTTGTACACCTTAATTCTAACACCTGAAGATGAACTCTTCCCTCTACATTTCCTTTGGGGACCCTGAGTGGCCGAATGGTCTAAAGCGATCTGTTATGGATCACTGCCATTTCACCACTGCGTGGGTTCAAGTCTCGGATTAGGCCAATGTGGGTATGTGAGAAAGCTTGCCAGTACCTTTTCGTGCGTCGATGGTTCTTTCCGGTTTTTTTTCCTAGTTCTTCCTCTACCATTAATACTGACCGCCATGTATAGTCAATATCGTGTGCTGAAAAATTTACTTTGGACACAAAGTTTCTCAACTACAAATACATGGGAGTTTAACTGTGGCGAGAAGGTATTTCTGTACCTCTTCTCCAATTTATTAATTTTATTCAAATGCGTTTGTAAAACAATTTTTTTTTTGACCTGGGACGTAATTTAAATTTTGTCCGAAGGGGGCAGGGGGGAGGGAGGATAATTGACAGGCTTGTCGTGTTTCGTACGGCAATTTTACAGCACGTGCAAATCATGCCCCCCACGCCCCAATGATGATTTACGAGTAACCCATACTTGCTTGTATATAGCCTTCAGTAATTGTTTATAAACATAGTTACAGGGTATTTAGTGAGAAAACAGACAAAAACTTTAGTATCCTAGAACCTGGTTACATATCCCACATGAACAAATATCCGCATATTTTAGAATGTTTGGGATGAAAAGTTCACTTTCAATACATCATACAGGCTGACATTGTAATCATAGTGAATCTATAAGTCATATTTCTGGCTGTGTGCACTGAATGTATACCTAAATGTTATTTTCATCATGAATATACCTATGTATGGTAACATATTTCAAATTAGTACTTTGACAGTGCGGTATTGTAGCATTAGCTGATATCTGATTCCATTGAACCATTGAGCTTAATAATTGGTAATAAACTCCTAACAATACTCTATAAATGTTTAAACAGACCACTTGATTTATGTTCGATCTTAACAAGTACATTGCATATGTTCCACATATGCTTAATATCTTCTTTACAAATTTTGAGCATTAGAATTTCACATTAAGTTCATGATATAGGATTTATTGGTACCTATATTTGATATGTGCGGCCACATTTGGCTGTATTCACTTACAATATCCAAAATTATTATTTCCCTCATGAATAAGATTGCTTATATTAATACAGTGGTCCCCCTCTTATACGGCCACCCCTGCTGCACAGGGAAAGTGGCCTTATAAGGCGGGTGGCCGTTCCAGAGGGGGGCTAAATTTATTATGAGAAGTACATGTATATGTAATGTACATAGTAAGAAAGCTACATACTTCAAAACATTAAATATCTTCGTCTAAATGAAACATTAATCAATAAAAAAAATTTGTTATAATAACAAATTTATTTCAACTGAATATACGTTACTATTTTTGCTTTCTTGGCGTAAGTTTGATATGCGAGCGGGTATTGTTGTCATGCACATTGCAAATGGATTCAAAAACGTCAATTACATCTTGGTACATACATAATTATCTTTCCATTTGCTCCATTTTCCCACTGCTGCTGAATGACCTTCTTATCGGTTATTACTTTGTTTATTCAATTATTTCAACATAAACTTGTTTTTACGAGTCTTTTGTACATACAATTGTTCGGCATTCCCCCCCCCCCATGTCGTCGAGTAGAATAACCGACTTTCTTCGAAAATAATGTATCCGTTAACGTGATGACATTTTAATGTTTGGTAATGATTTATTCAGTTATTGCTGACTGTATGCGATTTAATTATGCAGACAAAACTTGTGTCGATTCTACGAAATACAGCCTTCGTAAAGGAAGCCATATTGTGTGGTCACGTGATTTTTCCGGTCTTTGTCTGGTATCTTATTGTCTTTTTTTTAAGGTTGTCTGTGTGTGCCAATGTACAAAATCTATTTTTAGTCTATACTGACCTTGTTATGATTATAACAATTACGTCTGGTTATAATCATCAACGAGAAGAACTCAACATAGGTGTTAAACCCCAAACTCTATCATAACATTATTGAGCCCATTTCCTGTAAACATCGACTTTCATAGATAACGACATACTATGAATCTTTAGTCGACACTTTTAACGGCGACTTGACACTCGGAGACGTGTATCTACGATAGAGATAATCAAAATTGCTTACCTTACGTCAAGATTTGAATTAGTTATTGGTTCTGGATACATTTAAAAATAAAATGAGGCTGCTCGTGAGGGGTACATTTTATATTATTGCACAAATATGCTGGCCGCTGGTCGCGTTAGCCGGGTGGCCTTTAATGAGGGGTACTTTTGAACAGAAACTCGTCGGTGCCAACGAATTCTGGCCATTAGGTGCGAGTGGCCGCTGGTCAGGGGGTCCGTACAAGAGGGGGACTACTTTATATTTTAATTTACTACATTGTCACATGACTTTCCTGTATACTAGTATGTACTAATGTTTGCACCAATGATCAAACCTCACTGTCCCACCATTTCCTTAAATTTTTTGATGCAGTCTACCCGATTAGTTATTTAACCTGTAAATGACCAAATATGCTCCTAAAAACCTCATATACTTATAGAATGAATGTATTAATTTAATACATGGTGAATACTTAACATTTCTGAGTGTCACTGTCAAGTTTAATATGTTTTCTCATGCTTGCAATCTGAATGTTATTTTGAAATTACTATATCTAACACATTATAACTTCATTTACCTACAGCTTACTGTTTTCTAGAATTAAGTGAAACACGTTATATCTTTTCAGGTCTAACCTAGTATCTGGAACAAAGAGTTAGAGTTGAAGCAGCTTGGAAGCTCTCCAGTAATCCGGTGGTGATATCAAGGTTTCATAAGGACATGTGCTGAGCATACTGCCATAAGTGACCATGATTACCTTCATATCACAACACTGATATATAGCACCTCAAATACATGGCTTAGGTTTTAATGAGAGAGATAAGCAACATTGTTTAGAAAGATAGAGCCTGCCTAAAAACTGTATTTTCCTATCCTATTGTCGCCTTTTGTAGTTATTCACATTGAAATGGAATGCATGTTTGTTGTAAAACATAGTAGTAATCCCATCAGAAGTTTGAATCTCAGTGCGCTATTAATTATCAAACAACTGCCTAAATACCCGACACAATAAATGTGGAGCATAGCACCTGTCACTGTTTCTTTAGTATATACATGTATACCTATATGCACCTAAGATAGGCACAATGCGGTTTGCTGTCAAAATCACTATGACCTATGTTACTTCACTACATCTGGGAAAAATGTTTTCAGTTATACTGACCCAAGCTATCATTTGTTTTAAAACCATTCATTGGTCAACTTTGCGGTCTAAAATTTGTTAAACTGAGTTTTATAACTTGTAGTTGCCTGTGTGTATTTCGGCGACAGTGCACAGTTAGTAAGGTTAAAGCCTTGGTGATGATCCGGAAGTGAAATCAGTTTATACACAACATCCCGTCTAACAACATCCATTTCTCCATACTAACATACCACCTCTAAGAATCACACCTCTTCATCCTAGGGGACAGCCACTATTAAGGCCCCAAAAATTAGACTCTATAAGGTGGTCCCTAACCCAGACAATCAGGGCACGTCACTGAGTTGGCACTCTAAATGTTTTTATAGGACACAAGACCCCAAATTAGTGTATATAAGGTGGTATACACTCCAAAGATCATCATGTCCCGCAATTCAAGGCTACAAAACAAAAAGTACAGAAATGTTTTTTAGGTTATAAGACCTCAAACTTGTGCATAAAGTGTGGTCTAATCTCCAAAGACTATCAGGCTCTGCAGCACAAGGCTGCAAAACGAAAATTACAAATCAAAACTATAAGACCACAAATTGATACCAACTTTGTGGTTTCAAAAGGCCACAAGACCATCAGGGCCAACCACACGAGGTGGCAAAATAAAAAACCAATAGCTGTCAACCTAGGTTTTGTTTCCTCTAAACACAAGAACAGCACATACCTATTTTCAAAATTATGTAAGACGACACTTTTTCGATCAACACCCTGAAGTCTAGGACCACCGACCTGTGCGAAGAAATTTGCCTCCCACGAACATCTTCCTTTGCCATGGCCAGACATCTAAACAACATCATGAACATGTATGCAGTGCATGATCCCAAATGCAGTTTAGTCATATGAGTTTGTGTTGGGTCTAATCCCACTCATATACACTTGCCATAGATAGTAGCTGAAACAATGAGTGTGCGTGGATGTTACATTCCCCCCTCATGCAATAGCCTTACATTCAGGTATTTAGGGACTCTTAATAGTCCTACAATCAGACGGCTAAAATAAATAAGTGTTACCTGAACATATAAAAGCCTGTGGGATGTGGCTCTCTTTCCATCCCCTAGCAGCAATTGATAAGCACGCTGTGAGTTCATTAAGCCGTGATACATGATCAATACGAGCACACATCACGTTCAATCAATAAATCAATAAATTTACCACTAGGCATTGCGCCATGATCAGCCGCATTGTTTTCCAAAAACCATGCAAGCCTACAGAGTTGAGCTAATCTTATTGTTGTTTTCATCCTAATGCTTTTGTTGTAAAAGTTGGATTTTAAACAAATTGTTGTGAAACATCGGTACAGGTATTGGACTGAGTATTCTTGCTTCTCTGATAATAATAATAATGATAATAATAACCTCTTCTGATTGTTGTGTTTTTTTCTTCTAATTTTATCTTTATACAATTCAGTTGTATTTTTTGGAAGTGAATTACAAGATTATAGTACATTTAAATGATAAAAAAAAAATATTTAACTACTGGTATGTCCATTTTGAATAGAGCAAATCAATTTAACCCATTAACAACAAAAAAACTAATGGTTTTAATTATTATTATTATTATTATTAAACATGAAAAAAATTAATATTATGTTTAAAATCATTGAAAGAACAATAGAGACTGAAAAATACTTAATGAATCGAAAATGGATCTTAGAATAACTGTGTACATAATTATTATAGTGCATGAAGTCAGAATAATAGGTTTATGAATAGTGTTAAAGATGTGTATAAAAATCGATCAGAACACCCATGCATATAGGGTGTTAGGCAGCAAGAAAATCTACAAAGCAATCAATCAGATTCATTACAGCTTGAGTATTGAAAAGCCATGATATTACTTTATCCATCTTCTTAAAGTACAGTATTTTATACTTTAAATAACCGTACAGGCCGGCCATATTATCATGTGTTTGTCAGTAATGGCAGCTGCATGTTACTTTTACATACAAGTTATTGATTCGTGACATCACTTTACATTTTCGGTGTAAATTTGTACACTACTGGATTTCTTTTGTTTGTCTAATTGAAAAGGAAATATGGCATCATTGATGCCAATCTCATGCTCTATTTTACCTGATGCATACAAATTTGCACCTAAAAAAGAAAGCATCGGTGATCCCTTAAATTTATAAAGGATGTCAGGTTATATAATTAAAATGATTATTATTTTTGTTTTTAAAGGCCAACATGCAATACCACATTTTTGTTTCAGCAAAAACAATTGGTTATATGTATTTGTTCCCAAATAGTCAATGCCCATCACTAGTAAATAGCATAGAATGTATTGCATATCATTTGACAAATTTGCAATTTGTTTTAAGCTTAGGGTTGAAACAAATAAACATGCAAATATGCACTCGCTAAAACCACCAAAAACAGCTAAGACAATAGCAGCAAAACATACCACCAAGATGGCAACACCAAAGATGACTAAGACAGTAACGCAGAAAAGTCCAAGGCAAGATAAAGATGCAAGTGTGTGATTTGGAATTTTAAGATAGCTTTATAAACATTTCAGTCCTATTGCTACAATTATGCAGTGGGACAGTTTATAGTGATCTCTAGCACTCGGACATCATCCCGCAGACATATAGCATGATATCCCACCAAGTTACATTATCCTGGCACCAAGGACGACCAGTCCTAGCACTAACCTCCTAATGCAGCGCATCAAGAAAGGCAACTGTTATATAAGTCATTGGTTTGGCCGGAAAAGGAAACCAAGACCTCCTGCATCCGAGGTGGACACTCTAACCACTACGCCAGCAGAACGGTGATAAAAATGCAGCAATTTCAAACTGTCTAAAAACTCTATAAACAAGAAGCATTGTGTCATATCTTTATGGGTTGATTTCAGTACAATGAAATAAAACAAGATAGGAATGTATTAGGATCTTATAATTGTATTGAATACAACAACTTGTAAGCCTTTGAGTCAGAAACAGAATGTAATCATGACTGTATTCAGATTTAATACCTCGTTTTCAGAACGGACTTTAAACATGACCTGTAAATTTAAGGCTGCCAACATCAGTTATGTTATATGCACAAAACTTATTTTATTAATTCATTTAATTCTTTATTTTCAACCAATATTTTTTTTACAGATCTGATCCAAAAGAAAGGGCAGATTATCAAGAAGGTGATGATTAACAAGAAAATCAATCAAGAAACCAGGATATAAACGGATGGATTTTCAAAAATATTGGACAATTTTGGCACTAAACGAACCTTACACTCAATCTTGTCATTTGGACCTTTTTAAAATATACGTGTTGAACAAATTAAAAATAAAATGAATTGTTATATTCTGTCATATTTACTTCAATTTTACTGGCCTGCCTTATTATGTTTTTGTTCTGAAATTGATGATGCCTTCCACTTTGAGAGGTAGTGATTCGTGACATCACATGATGGCCACTGTTTTACTTCAAAGACCTTGCAAACCCAAGTAGTATATGACCATCCTTTCAAAATAAATATAAAATTTGATTTCTTTTGTTTATCTAATTGAAAAGTAAATATGTTGTCCATGATGCCGATCTCATGCTCAATTTTAGCTCTTGCATACTAATTTGCAAAAATGCAATTATCACTAATCTTATAATTTTATATTAAGGATGTCAGGTTACATAAATAAAAATGAGTATTATTTTTGCATTTAATGATCAACATATCTAACCACATTTGTGTTCCAGCAATAAACGTGGATGTATGTATTTTTTGCCCAATTAATCAATTCCCATCACTAGTAAATGGCATAGAATGTATTGCATATTATATGAGTGATCTCGTTTCATAAATTTTGAATTGAAACAAGGAAAAATGCGAATCCACAATCACCAAAACCACCATAACCAGCTAAGACAATATCAACCAATATACCACCAATTCGGCAACACCAAAACAGACGAAAGTAATGCAAGAAATGTCCAAGGTAAGATAAAGATGCAGCAATTTCAAACTCTCTAAGAACTTTATAAGCAATTAGCAATGTGTGATGTATTTCTAGAGGTTTATTTTATTTGTTCGTCCGTCGATTCGACGAGGACCTCTCTAGAGTCATCTGAATATTACTATGATCTGCAATTTCTACTCTGGTGTGTAACCTATAATTGATTTCATGGATGCATCAAATGTATTTAACGTAGGAAGCATCATGGACTTAATTACATGAAGATGGACACAGTTGTTCATTATTTGTAACATATTAAATTGAGAAATGTAATTATGTTTAATATTCGTGTGGTCTTGTTGTTCCAGTCTATCTGTCATTCCAACAAATACGAACTGCAAAAAGGATTTGTGTTGGCATCATTCGCAATAGCATGATGACCAAACGTACAACTTGCAATTCCATCAAGGAGTATCCAACGCTTATTATCAAGAAGAAACAAAACTAACTTTGGTGTGGTCTTGTTGTTCCAGTCTATCTTGCAAAAGATACATCCTTGTAAGATGGCGAAAGGGGGGTAAACTTATAAGCGAGTATATATGGTATCTACCCATTCTCCCTTTATTATGAAAAAGACATTTGGGATGAAAACTGTTGCAACCTGGAACTCCTCACACTGATCCACCTAATCTAAATGTTTATCTATGGTGAAGTATAGAGCAGTATTCTTTTCACTTACACTGTACTACTTACTTTAGGCTAGCATTTTACTAACTTCATTACAGATGAAGATCAAATTAGAAGGGATGCCTATGTCATTTTTAAGTCAGAATGAGTTATTTGCATATATCGGTATTTTTTACCAGGTAAAACAAACAAGGGTTACTTAAAAAAGTCCAGAAGCCAAAATGAATTTACATCAATTGAACATAAGTCACTCATACCAGCCCTAAAACTCCACTCTCATTAATGAGAAAATTTTCAGGTCAATTTTCCATTCAATGTATTATATATCATCCAAACTTCCAATGGAAAATATGTTTATGTAGTATGATGTTTGATAAATATGCTGTGGTATAAAAAGCAGCACCATGTTGAAGATGGGTGACATTTTGCAGTAAACCTTTGCACTTCAGAGTGTTCAGTTCACGAATATATTCCTTTGATAAAGATTTATCAGGAACGTTAATGTCTCTGATAAGTTAAATGTTGGTGGAGTATAGAGCAGCATTCTCTTCAATAACACTGTATACTATAGGCTAGCATTTCATTAACTTCATTACATATGCATTAAATAGTCAGAATGAGTTATTTGCATATATTGCTATCTTTTACCAGGAAAGTCAAACAAGGGTTCCTCAAGTAGTCCTGGAGTAGCCAAAATGAATAATAGGAATTCAGCATAAGTCAATCTATTATTTTCGACTGCTTGCCATTGAAACATTCTCCTATATTCTTTTGAATCTCCGAAAAAATCATGGTTTTTCAAGACACTGTGTGTCCATAATGTCATAACCCTATGTAATCAATCAATCGGCACATTCATCATCAGATCTCTCTAGATAGGATTAGTAGTAACCTATCTAGTCCTCCCCGTTGGGCAAGAAAGGGTTAACAAGGCACAGCTTTAAACCTTTAACTTGCTTTGCATCCCTACCAAAGGTATTAGCAGGATATGGTCTTTCTTGCTATGAGAAATGTTGCCAATGTTTGAATAACAACAGTCTCTAATACAACACATTTAAATTATATTGCAGTCAGCCAAGACACATATTCCTCAACTACTATGTACTTTAAGCTGTCTGCCAGTAATAAATTACTTTAGGCTTTAAAGATTTTAATGCAAATATAGGGTCCACACATTCAGTCTACAATCTTTGTCACGAAATCGTATAGACCCCTATATTAAATACATGTACTTGAATTTCGTTTATGGTGTACAACGATACCTGAGAATGAATAATGTATATTGAGTCGTATGTTAAAATAGCGCTTTCTGTCCATACTATGCCGCACGTGTGAAGTGCTTTCGATTGGAAGAAACCAATGTCTTCACTACACAGATGATATCTATGTCTCATCAGGGAATTCTCATTATTTTTCAAAACTGCCAAAGTAAAGCCTCTGCTGAAGAAACCAACACTTGACCATACAGATTTAAAGAACTACCACCCAGTTTCTAAAATCTTAGAAAAAGTTGTTCCAACCCAACTTGTATCTCATTTGAATTCAAACAGTCTTATTAGCAATGTACAGTCTGCATATCGCCCTTGCCACAGTACTGAAACTACTCTTACGAAAATAGTTAATGACATTCTCTCTGCTTTTGATAGTGGACAAATTACAGTCCTCACCTCCCTTGATTCGTCTGCAGCATTTGATACAATATACCATGATATATTACTTCCTCGTCTCCAGCATGTATTTGGCATTCACAATACAGCCTTACTCTGGTTCAAGTCATACTTTGTCAACAGAACACAAATTGCTCTATGTCTATGTGTTCAATAGGTGTTTGTTCTTGGACCTGTTATCTTCCTTCTATACACTCAGCCGCTCTCAACTGTCATAGATCATCACTCAGTGTCTCACCAATTGTACGCTGATGACACTTAAATATACAAGTATAGCTACCCAACTGAAGTTGATGCTACCATCTATGGAGTAGAGGGGTGCATTTCTGATGAGAAATCATGGATGACATGTTATAAGATGCAGATGAATGATGCTAAACTGAGACTATTCTGATCACAACACAAAGATTTTCTCATTCACATCCTTGACTTCAGACAATAAATATCAGCAGCACCAACATTAAATTCACACAGTCAGTGTGAAACCTAGGTTTTACTCTAGACAGTACTCTCACATTACACCAACAAGTCATGAACATATGCATGACTGCATATCTTGAGCTGAAACGCATCAGCTCTATTTGCAGATATCTTTACATTACGGATAGTCTTTTCAATAAACAGTTCTACTATAAGGACTTGCGCATCTACAGCTGTAAAGCTGTCCAGTGTCTGGAGTGTCCAGTCAAGAGTGTCAGGAGTGTCCAGAATGTGTAGAGCGGTCTGAAGTGTCCAGAGTGGCTAGAGTGAACTGAGCATTCCAAATTATCGGCATGATGAAAGTCGACATGTTGCAAACTGTAAAGCCAACCACAGTGTGACGGGGCAAATTTATGGCGATGGGGTATTCTAATATTTCATGTATTACTAAAGTTATATGAGCTACGAGAATTTGTTTGAATTCACCCATCTTAAATGATTTTATGTATGATAGACTAGAATTGTGTATTCGATGAAATAACATAATTAGGAAACTAGGATTGTTTTGGGTCTGCCATGCTTGGCCCAGTCAAATAGCTTTTGACATCTGTTTGAATGCCAATAGTGAAATCTAATAATGATAGGGAGAAATGATTCACTTCCCGTGGAATAGCTGACAGGAAAACTTAAGCTAGCTCCCTGTTTCTCTTTACAAGGGGAAAATAGCTCCTCACACGCAGTAAGAAGTCTGCAGAAATATGTTTGTGACATCTTCAAAAGCAGTGAGAAGTTTGCAGATATATATCTACATATCGACCTGTCTCCCCAAAGAAGGAAGGCGAAACCTCGAGAAAGTCGGAGAGAAAGGAAAACGGAAGGACAGAAGGAGTGAAAGGACAAATTGGAGGGAACCATCGCTAGCAGGTTATGCACTCGCACATGGCATGTTTCGACTGTTCGCTCCATCATATCATGAGAAAAAAACCTATATGTAAACAGATTGGCTATTCTCTTATTTTGTATAAATCTAATTGTGTCTTAAAGGGTTCGAAGACAGATTTATTCTAAAAGAACTATATCTTTCTAATGAATTGTATTGATCTTCCATTGTTTTTAATTGATTAAAATTTGATTCTTTAGTATATGGGGGCTCGCCTCATTCTATTCTATATATCTGCCTAGATTCCTACTTATTCTACCTGTAGGTTTACTCAAACCATGCTGAATTATATCTAGGGCGATCATCTCCTAGAAACCGAGTACCGAATGAGGTGGGATATATAATAAGATATACACCACCCCGTAACACACAGGAATTAAATGTAGCTGCAGTGAAGCTGAACTGTAGAACTGAAATAAAGTGAGCTGATGATGGTATGTATCTCCTTACATATAATCTTTTAGTCGTGGGCTAATGTTGGGGTTCGTAAAAAACTATCGGTTTAGACTGTAAAGATAAGTTGTACATTGGTCTCTTTTTGTTTGCATAATTTCACTATCTGAGTACATTCATTTTGCTACATTTTACTACATTAGTAACGTCCTTTCCTATGTTTACTAGCTGAGTAAACTATATCCATATTTTTGTTGTGAAATCACTGAATCATTCACCCCTTGTTTTTGTATTTTGTAAAGTAATTTGTATGTTTCATTATTACATTTGTGCATTCTTATGTTAATTATTCCAATATTTGGGTTAAATATAAACATACATATTCATAATTAATTTTTCATTCAAGTCATTCATTATTAAACATTGCATTTATATCGTCAAAAGTGTTATGTTCTGTTTCCGGAAATCCCACCTGGTTATCTTCTTACACTCTTTATGCACAACCATGCCGTATACTCAATGTCTGACCCAGTAAATGTTTTATTATGTGCCATCTGGTCTATATAAATGTTTTCTTTTTTGTTTGTTTGTCTGTTGTATGGTTTAAAGCCATTTTTCAGCACAAGATAGGCTATACATGCCAGCCAGTATTAATGGTGGAGGAAGAACCTGGAAAACCCCAGAACGAACATTCCGACCCACGAGAAGCTACTGGCATGCTTTCTCACATACCCCCATTGGCCAAATCCGAAACTCGAACCAACGTAGACATAGGTGAGATGGTAGTGATCCATAACGGACAACACTTAAGACCACTCGGCCACTCCCCAATATGAATGGTTGTTGTTGAGTCTAAGATAATAGTGCACATCACAGGGATTTCCTTGAAGATACTGATGTAAAACAAATCTGAATCTTCCAGGAATATAGCATACATGCCAAACCCACCCCACAGAACTATTAAGCATAATTATTGTGAACATAAGTGGCAAAACAAAATTTGGGGCATTTAAAGTGTAATCTGTCTAATACATGCCATAATTACATCCAATTTGAGCTCCTAGCCTGGCACTGCAGTTGATCCTAAATTCTTGTCACAAATGGCAAAATATATGTGGATTAGAACTGACACTTTAACAAGTCCTCATGTGTAACTTTCAGGAAATGAGCATTATAACTTGAAATCTGCATTGAGCATGACGTGCTCAATCCAAGTGCTGTATTACATTACTCTCACATTTTTCATTTTAGTTTGTAAAGCGCTGTTCATTTACCATTCTATCTGATTTTACACATTTTGAAGTTTGAAAAAAGCCATCTGCTTTAATATTTTCAGTGGTACATGTATAACACCCAAAAAGCACAATAAAATGTCTGTTTTGATTAACATATGGTGAAATTTTGTCTCAAAGTACAGACTGGTCCACTACCTAACTACCTTATGAATACAATAAATCTCTTAGGCAAATTTTCAAATTAAAGAAACCCATTACTTTTCATGGAAATGTGTCATATACATATATCTGTAGTCTAAACTTATGTTATTCTCCATATTAGGATGGACAATGCCAAAGAGTCGGATTTTTTAAAATATTTTTTTTGGTAAACAAATTGTTTGTACAGATAAATTTGTAGTGACTTGTTAGTCAAAGTACTTCAAAGTCTTTATAATATAGTGACACAGTCCATGTGAGTTATTAATTAATAGTAGTTTGAAATTAGAACTGAGACTGTGTTTTTTTTTATTTGGTGGGGACAACTGTTAACAATTATAACCATGACTCAAAATTATGAGGACAGAGGTGACATGTCAGTAAAGGACAGCACATTAACCACCAGTGGTCAACTGGAGGTACATTACATTACATAAATTGTTTATTCAATAATATAAATCTCCAAGGAAAATTTGAGAAAACAGTGCTGACAACAAAGTTACAATGGCAAAACTGTTGAAGCATATACAATTAATTAAAAAAAAATTAGCACTACAATATTCATTCATCCCTTAAAAATGTATGTGACCCCAAATTTTGGAGGATGGGAGACACAGCATCCTCTATCATTGGAATCCCAAAATCAGACTTTTGTACATATCTTCTAGAAGGTAATTTCTATAAATTGTGCTGAACCATATCCTGTTACGACCATCCATTCATGAAGACCAATTACATATTTTCAAGATGTCTGCTGTGGTGGCCATATTGGGTTCTTGAAGAAACAAAAACAATGAGTTTGGCCCCAATAAACCACCTGGTGGCTATTCCATCTATCCTCACCTCTACCCACCAAGGCAATTTAACCCCTATGTGGCATTGTTCTCCCAGCTGTACATTTTTGTATGCAGTTTTTGTATGCAGAATCAAACTGTCATTCCAACAAATACGAACTGCAAAAAGGATTTGTGTTGGCATCATTCGCAATAGCATGATGACCAAACGTACAAGTTGCAATTCCATCAAGGAGTATCCAACGCTTATTATCAAGATGAAACAAAACTAACTTTGGTGCCTCGGTATACACCAGTGTCATGGTTCTTAGAATGGATCATGTCTGCACTGTGTGAAAAGTCATGACAGTGTTGAAGACATTTCATATATAGTTTTGCTTGAGATCTTTCTTCACCATTACTCATGGAACATCTTTAACATTTTGATGTTTTTGGGTCAAACCACAATCTATTAAATTTGAGGTTGCTCTCCCACATAGCCTTTGATTGGTTTGACTAAACATACAAACATACATCTCTGAATGTGCCAAGCACCTATTTATTGGAAGCACTAAACAATGGATGATATTTTATCGGATAATCACTGGTATCAAATTTATGCCCCATACTTGTCTGTACACATCATCAGCGGTGATGTGCATCAGCAATACGTCAATGTCATTATACAGCATCCTGACCCATTCCTGATAAAGAAGTTTGATTTTGTAAATCAGCAATACGTCAATGTCATTATACAGCATCCTGACCCATTCCTGATAAAGAAGTTTGATTCTGTCATAGTTATACTTGTACATGAACAGCTTCACTAATTCAGCATGGTCGTTGCAGCTTAAGACAGATATTTTCGGTTTACGTTTAGAGATTTTAATGTGAATGTTAACAAATCCGCCATAGATTTTTCTGGACTCAAAGGCCAGTTTTGCAATGTGACTTCAAGGTCTGTCTTAATTAATATTACTCGCTGTTATCATGGGCAATATCAACTTGAATTCATTTCCACAGACTCTACATGGTTTCTCCAAACATGTGATTAACCATGAGCTTAACAAAGTGGTTTTCAAATTCATTGGTTACCTTTGTGCATAGGGCATTATCCAAGTACTTGATGAATTTTGGTGATGTGCATACCCAATCACGGGTATAAATGCAGATTTTGTATGTGCATTCCATAGAAATGTATGATCCAGTCTCTACATTGGGTAATTACACAGGTGTCCTCCCGGAATGGTCTTTTAGAAATGTCCATGACAGTCCTGTTCTGAAAGGAGTTATTATCATCGGTGACAGATTCTACTTCTGGCACTGTCATTAACACAGGTTTAAAAGTGACATTTTTTGACTGGATGTTGAATCTTAGGATCACAACGCATAATGGGATACTGCTTTAGTTCAAGCATAAAAACCCCAATTTTTCCAGTCACGTACATCGGTTTAATGAGGGTGTAAGTCACAAGCTAAACACACATACATCATCTTACACATTTTCAGTACCTAAACGTTGATGAATCTTTTTTTCCCGTAGAGATAGAGAAATATCCAGACGAAGGTGCAATGTCTCTGAAAGTATTGTTCGTAAAGTGTCCACAAGAAACTACGAGTAAACAAAATCCCAGAAAACAAGTTACTAAGACACACACTACACTTCGCACCCAATTTATGGGACACAATTTTTTAAATAAGTTTTAGTAATCTTCTACAGTTTGAATAATCTCATTAATTTCCTTCCACAGAATATATTGTATCACAAGTGATAAAGGTTGTGGCATGGTAGTCTTTTTATACTTCTTTTGTTGAATGCAATAATTGTACTTTCTGCACAGGTGTGATTTAACTCCAGTGGTGAATCTAAAATAGTTTAGTCACTAACTCATAGATGTTTCCTCCCCAGAAAAGATTTCGTTGTGTAAAATATTTTGGTAATCTTCTAACTCTGCTTCTGGAATTCTTTGCAGTATGTACCTTTTGTAGTAACAAGAATGAGTCACAACAAATTAATCCTTCTCGCTAACATCCAGTTGAAAAAGGTCTGATCACTGGAACACTTTGATCTAAATGACTTCTTATAGCATTCAGGAACCAGTGGTTTAAACATCGCTGCCTTAATGGATGCATTTATTCCTTGCATTTTGACCAGCTCTCGGTAAACGCATTATCTCTACTCCACAGGCAAACTACAAATGTTCTCTTTTAAAGTATCCATCCTCAGATTACTAAGCTCCACCCGGCCGCCACTAAAGATAGGTTGTGACAATTATGTTCCAGGTAAGCAGAATCTTTCTGTTGCCACTAATAAAGTGACAAACCGCAACTCAAGCACTTAACTTTATTCCATTTGCCCAAGTATAAAAATATGGCTCTGGCTAATTCTTCACAGCTTGATCCTGGGATATATTTTGGCCATTTTCCTTTGATGGTTTGGAATCAACTTTCAAAGTCACAGTATTCAGGCAAACACACAGGGAACGAATATTCATCTTTCCCAGGTACATTTCAATGAGGGTACAGTGAAATCTGCATGAGTTTACTTACGAGTTGCATGACATATGTAGGGAGGTAGCCACATGATCTCACATGGATGTGGAAATGGAATCGCAAGGTATATCATCTCACTCCACTAGAGAATCCTTGAACTTGAATGATGTCTGTTTAAAAGTATCCATCCTTTTCGCTTGGTCCTTGTAGTTACAATGAACTATCATTATTGGACGGTGTCCTAGTTTATACTGATTGGGAAGCCGCACTCTTTTCTGATATATGATTTGATAGACTTTTTCCAAAGGCCGACTGATGATTTGGTGTGTGGGTAAACGTACAAACTTGTGCGGTTCGTAGGTGGTCACTTTAGTTTAAAGCTTTCATCCTGTCTAGACAGCAAGGCATCTTTTCGCATGTCAAAATTCACCACTCGACTGGTGCGATAATTGAGAGTCAAAGCTTTCATATTACATTCGGTGTGCATTTCTCCTTGTCGGTTTCAGTATTCTTAGCCGTAATTGTTAGGACCGCCACTTGGGAAACAGAGAATTTTGTCGTTAAGATGCTCATCTGTCCAGGCTCCTAAACAGTCTTCTTCGATGTTAAGGTAACTGCTTGGACGTTCAATGTTGATACAACTGTCCATGTCAAAATAAATCACACAATCTCCTAACAGACCAATGCTTCCAAAACATTTTCTTTTGTATTAGTATAAATATGATCTATAAGTATTTTAGAGGTATATGTTACTCTGGTGGGTTCATTTAATAGTTGCTACATACCTAACGAAGCAATACATTTCATCCAATTCCCTTTAATTTGATCATTGAGAAGGTCTCTATTTATATCACCTAAAATGTAAAATTCTTTCTCTTCAATTGAAATTTTATGTACTTGAAAGTTCAAAATATTCACACCAATCAGTATGTGATGATAGAGGTCTATACACAAAACCTAGTACATAGGGCTAATCTTTTACTAGAGTGATCTGTAGCCAATGGATTCTATTTCCAGTATTTCTAGGTCTTCCCGTCTTTCACAAGTAGTACCGAGTCAAACATATATAAGTAGAACACCACCGCCTGCTTTCCTATCTATATGAAAAGGTTTTTCATAGCCATTAATATACAATAAATTTTCACCCTCATTTTCTGACAACATTGTTTCCGAGAGTCCAAATAACTGGATATTATTTTTGGAGAGGTTAACAGTAACTTCACTTGATCAATCTTTCCTCGAAAACCCTGAATAGTTAAATGACCTATGTGTAAACCTTTGCTAGGAACTCCTAAAGTCATGAGACCAATATCAATGCTATTAGAGGTACTCAAGTATACATTGAAAGTATTCAAACTATATGTTCACAGTGATCATCATTACAACTATTATTACTGTATAAAAAAGAGTTATTCTACACCTGCATTTTCTACTTTTATAATCATTGTATAAATCTTAAGTTTCAGTCATATTTCAATATGTACAAGTAGCTGGTAAGTTTCCACATTCAGAACATGCATCTTTACTGGCACTTAACTGCATTTAACTGCACTTGACCTACTTGCATATAAATGATTTTGGCTCCGTTCAAAATCACTTTGGGACGCTCTGTACTTTGTTCCATATAGTATCTAAGCAGAAATTGCGATTGTTTCATATTGTCTGCAAAAGGTCAAATAACCAGTATATATTCATGTCCAATCAATGCATATATATAGAGGGTTAGTTATCTAACCTTCCAGTATTCATTTCTCTCTCAAACTGACTGGAACGGTGGCAGAGCCTACACAAGTTGAACTTCTCATCAAAGCTTTCCGTGGTGTCATATGAAAGTATTCGTTAGACAAGCCAAGAAACTACTCCCCCTCTTTTCGAGATAAAAGTCATGATACCTGCTATATCTGTAAGAAAGAAACTGGACGACAGAATGTTCATACCATGAAAAAGAAAAACAGATGCCAGAAGAGAGACAAACGTCAAGCTACCTGGTATCATTGCAAAGAGAAAGGACATTGGTCTCCAAACTGCCCTAAAGAGACAACGGGAACAGAAGGAGTGGGAGAGGGATTCAGAACAGGTAAAAGAAGCGGTACACTCACTAAAGAAAACCCCAGACACGTTGAGAAAGACAAGAAAAGAAGACGAGACGAAATTGAGGAAGAAGATAAGTAAACACCTGTGACAGTGAAGAAATTAAAAAAAAACAGAGAATGAACACACACAAAACAGAAGAAATCTATGAACTTGTGAAAGTTGTATTGTGTTGTGTTGTTATATTGGATTGTAACATTTGTGCCAGAATAGACCAGACAAAAAAAAAAACAGGTGTCTCATAGTTTTGGTTTTGTTAGAATAAGGACCTACACTCGCACACTCATACACGTACATCATGGAGCATAAAGGGATTCAGAGTTTTTGGCAGTATGAATACTATCTATTTTCGAAAGAAGTGAGTGGCCCTAAAAGGGACCGTTGGATGTTTGTTTTCTTAACAAAACCAAACTCAGAAATGGGCCGAAATCAACTTTAACTGTCTTAAGCCTTTGCCATGGCCAAGGCCTACTTTTGAACTGGTTCATGTGGAAGGCTTGGTAGATATCACAAGTTTTGGTATCTCTGGCGTAGTAACAGGATTGGGCTGTTTGGCACGGGAAGGTCTTTTTCTCTTGGACCGCATAAAAGCAGTCTCATTCACTTGTTTCAGACACCTTAACTCAGCCTAAATGTTTAAAGGTACCGATACCATTTTGACTTCCACTGTCTTCATTCACTTCTAAACCTTGTTTCTTTACTACTGCTGCTTCATTTCCTTCCTGATTCTTCTTCTTGATGGTGCGGTTCAAGCAGAAAAAGGTTGTTCTGCTTTTTTCTGTTGCTGTACAATGTCTCCAATTCTTCTTTCTGTCTCTGTTTAAAATCTGCAATGTGTGGTAAGGATGGAGAAGGCGACAAAGGTACTGGTACCGGAACAATATCTGGTGAAGAGAGATATTCCAGTAAATCCCAATTAACTCTTCTGTAACTAAAATTATGTTGACTCTAGTAGCTAATGCTAAATCATTGCTTCTCGTCTCCACGGCCGGTGCACCCCAATTCATTGCATTCTTAGTTTCCGTCATGATTGAAAACTGTTGCATCGATTCACGGCACATAGATGCTAGCGCACTTATATAGAGAATGTGACGTCACAGATCACTCTCTTCAGTTTAGAAAACAAACTCCGCACTGTGACTGAATTCTGTAAAGCGTGTTTGGATTGTTGAAGGAAGGAACTCAATCTGGCTCGATCTACGCTGCCACAATTTGTAACCGCAGTATACTGCATTCCTTCACCTGTTCTCATCAAAATATGTGGACAAATGTAGCATCGTCTACCCTCGTTTTCTCAATGCTCTTCCACCTGGACTATCCCATGTATGTCAGATAGCATGGACAATCACTCAAATGACTGATACAGCCCTTTGGAAAAGAAGGATCTATGTGGATAGGCAAGGCTGTTTGAAGAGAGTCCTTATCTATGGACCAGAAGTTAGACGAAGTTTAAGGAAAAGAAGAAGATCCATGAGACGCCCTCTCGTAATGATGTTAACATAAAACCCAAAGGCCTTTTTAAGAGCCACTCATAGGTCTCAACAAGATTTGCTTTCTTTGCTTCAACCCACAAACTAATGTGAAATCTTTGTCCCTGTATACTATTGTATGTTGTCTGTGTACTATCACTCTATAAATATTGGCAGTATATCTCTTCTACCCAATGAGGTTAACACGGGTGCATACCTGCTCCTACCATTGCTGCAACATTGTTACAAATCTTCAGTACCGTGAAGTCACCTCACCTCTCACTTTCCCATGTCGCTATACAGGCCCAATAGTCCCCATGTTCAATTTCCCTTGACACTAGATTTTCCCAAGGTGATTTTGAAAACCTTGATGCCAGAGTTGCTCAGGGTGTGGGGGTGGGCTGTAATGTATTTTCTCACTGATGCTAGAGTGCCCCACTATAATACTCATGAGATTATTATTTTACACGCTGTATATTTGGATCTGTTGAAATACAAGAATCTTGCATAATCATCCTCAATGCCATTTAAAGATTTGGCATTACTGTAATTATTGCCACCATAGAGACGAATTAATACAGTATGATATGGTGACATATCCATTTCCAATATTTTTTCTGTAATAGTATTAATAGTTGCACCTCTGTGGGCTTTTACATGTTTTATATAATCATCTTGTTCATACTCATTTCATTATAAATAATCTTATGAGAAGTGACCTGTCTTTAATTATTTTTCTAATTTTGACAAGTAGTCGATTTAGTACTAATAGTATTTGTAATAGTAACAGACTAACAGTAGTCATAGTTTTGGTCTGAATTTATTGTATGCTTGATATGTTTTATATTTCTTGCCAAACCCATCACACCCCCATTTGTTTCCACTAGAACAAATAGGTAGCTGGACATTCGCCTAGTATTATTATTAATGATGTTATTATTAGAAGTAGTAGTAGTACTGGTAGTATTTAGTAGTAGTAGTAATAGTAGTGGTAATTGTATTTAAAGCAAGATGTCTTTTGAATAAGAGATTTTCATTCGTAAATTTTATCACATTTAGGATGTTCTGTTGTCATGATCAGTAAGTGTATAAAGCTATGAGATTATAATTTAATTAATTATATGTTATTGTAATAAATATTCAGTAAATGTATTTTGATATAAAAAAAATGAACAAACTTGTTTCGTTTATTTTTCTTTTGCTGGTTAGGGGGTAGGAATAATACCATTATCCTTTTCAATTAAGCCATAAACCAATTTAGTTTCTTTAGCTTCCATCCTGACCTTGCGACATGTTTCCCACTGTTTGGAAACAAAATGTGCAATTTCTAATTTTAGTAATCGCTAGAAAAATCATTGATTCAGTAGGCAAGTAAAACTTTATGTTTGTCCAAAACTTGCTTTTCTTGATTTGAAGGAGTGACTGTAGTTCCAAATGCATCTTCAGCATCTCTTTAAAACATTATGTTCTCAAGGCAATTTATAAAGTGTTACGTATATTTGATTTAAGTCATTTATTTTTTGTTTTAATTGTATCTTTGTCAGATTCAAATTTGACATTTTAAGTTTAAAATTCATTCATTGGGAGATAATTTTTAAAAAAGTGGGATGACCTGTACTCTACAAATAAACACCAGATGTTCACTTCATTTCTGACCTTGCTTCAGAGTTTGTAAACAAGCCTTTAAAATGACTGGTTGATTCCAAGGACATTATAGAGCTTTGTAGTAAGCATCTTTCTATTTTTAGTTCTTGAGAGTAAAAATAACTGATTCTCATATGGGTCATATGGTGTGCACGAGATTGTTTTGAACGTAAATTTGTTCTAAAGATTCTAGAAGATCATGTGACACGACCCCCTTCCTTGGTTACGTACAAACAGGTAAATTATGTTTTGGAGCGAACTATTGAGTAGAAGCTGGGCTGTTAGAATACTAAGTTGTGTTGTTTTGAGTTATTTTAAATTACTTTGTACTGGAAATTATTTGAATTCGTTCGTATCAAGAGGATGTATTTTGTTATTTATCTGGAAAACATTTGTGCTCATTGAATTTCATAAGACCTGAACTGACTTCATCAAGTGACATCGTCTTCCATCTTGGACGCTTCACTAAGATTCGAACTGAGAATTATTAGGACATTTTATTACCAGGACTTTTGCAATTTCACTAGTGGATTATATTTTGAATTGTTTTTGGATTAACTTTGAAATTAATTCTTAAAACCGAAAGTTTATTTTTCTTTTCTGGAAAATATTTGTGCTCAATAAATTGTTTATTAAGATTTACAAGCTTGTTATTTTCACTCTTTCTATGTTACTGTTTATTCAAGCCTAAGCACGTAACAAAAGAAAGAAGAAAAAAGAGAAATGAATGAATACCATTGTTTCTAAAATATCTGAATAGTTATTGTTCCTGGAATTTTTAAAAAAATGATAATGAAGGAAATAATATAGCTCACTATATAGCTCACTCTAATTGCTCACACGAAGCAATACGTAGGCTGCTACAGTGCAACAAGGAAAACAACGACAATGATTGTCATACATAATTTTAAGAATGTTTTTAGACCTTGTTCAAATGTTGTGTTTAGGTATGAAAAGAAATTTATATTCATATTTAATGCAGAATATGGTGATTTATACATCGATTATTACAACGAAGCACAAATAAATATTTCCCATGCAAACAGGGGCAGAATGTGGCCCTTTTTTAATATAGTCCTTTCTCGATGTGTAAATTTGGTAATTTTTGCATTAATTCTACATAAAAGTGTTCCAAGAAAACAGATGGCTTTTCTTGAATGTGAAATAACTTGTCATAGAGCTATTCTGTTTTGTTAATACATACTTAGTGGACTAGTCTAAATTGAAAATAAATGGTTCCATATATCATACTATTAAAAGGGCTTTAATGATGTAACTGATGGTTGCTATTTGACAGAAATGTGTTAGCAGACAGGGAATTTGTTAAACTTAAACATGTTGAACAAGACCAACATTAAGATATGAACCATGTCAGGTCAAGGATAAAACAAGGGTTATTGTTTGTAGACTTAACGGCTATTAAAAGTTACAGTAGAAATGTAGACTCGTTACAGGGAGTGTTATGAATAAATAATGTATCAATTTCAATATTCTTGTACAAACTACTAATCCTTATTGATTAAGCTGATTTGTAACACTGCAAATCCAGGTTAATTACAAAAAATAAATGTCTGTTTTCATAGTTTCTGTAACTAAGGCATGTAATGTGTATATATGGCTTTTTTATACTTCAATTATAAACCTTTTTGCCACTTAGATTAGTTATTATATAATAATGGAGTTGGCATGTGTGATCCTACAACAAATCAGTTCAGGTTCACATTTAATACCATTTCCCTTTGATCAGGTATCAGAGTAACCATGTGTTAGGATTGATGGGTATCCAATCAAATATTCCCCAACTTTTCACATTTCTAGTGTAATAACATATTGGAATGTTAGAAGTCAAACTCAGTCAAGGTTATAACAATATAAAGGTACTTGCTAAATCTGGTTGACATCCAAAATATGAATATGGGTACCATTTTAACATTGCACAATGGTATATTTTGTGTGGTTGTTCCGTAATCATGCTAACAAGATTATTGTCCACAAAATCTCAAAAAGATCCCAAAATTAATTTTAAATAATTACAAAACTGCTGCAATAGCTTGAAAATCCAATTAACTTATTCACAAATATCAAATGTACTCCGTCTACAATGAGTGGTTTTTCTCATTAATGCTAACAAGATTATTGTCCACAATATCTCAAAAAGATTGCAAAATGCATTTTAAATAACTAAAAACCTGCAATAGCCTGAAAATCCAATTAAATTATTCACATCACAAATATTAAATCTGACTCTGCAATAAGTGGTTTTTCTCATTGTTTCTAACATTAGTTTATTGAGATGTTCAGTGGACACACAGATTAAAGTAAAGGCAGACAGAACCATTTTTTAAAAAAAATCAAAGCATTGTAAATATAACAATACCTTTCACAATCAACATCTGACTTCCTATGGTTCTGTTGGAAATTACCAATACAGCAATATATATCCCTGAATCATGCAGTGTAACATTTCTCAAAATGAATGATATCAGCTTCTGGTTCGTGTTTCTAGTGAAATTCACTCTTTCCTTGTACAATTGATCATTACTCACACTCCTATTGCCAGATGCAGACAATACAATACCACCAGCCTTGTTTTGAATATTTAAAGTAGTTCTATTTGGATCCTCGGTAAGCATGAAGCTGAAATTAGCATCTGATCCCACATTTGTCTTGACTGGAGAAACGTCTATAAATAAATAAATAAACAAAACTCAAATGTTTGGCATAAATAATCAAACGCAAAATACATGTATTTAGCATAAACTTGTATAAAAGTTATACAAAGTCTTACAATTTCAATTAATATGCAAATCATTATGCTTAGAAGTATAAGGAGAAATTAAATACTTGGTAGGGTTAGGAAGAATTTTTAATAAGTACTTGAAGGGGAAAATGAAGGCTTAATTAATGTGAAAAGCTGTATTTTTCCGACATATTCACCGATAAGATCTAAAGAAATCTCTCTCTGGTTTATATTTTTTATAAATTTTAGTATTTTCTAAAGAAGCTACCAAACAACTGAATTCTGTACTAAGAAGAACATCTGCCTCAAAGGTGTGTATTTGTAAGTGTCACACACTCCAATTCATGTACATGCAAGTATCACACACTTACTGCCACTCAACTGGTGTGCTTGCTTGTGTAACAGACTTCGTGCCAACACTGTTTTGTATATGGTATACTCACATGGTGATGTAAATTAAAAGTATTACTTGGCTGCATGTACCAGGTTCTCCAGGAGGCTATGACAAGTGGAACCATGCTGATAAATACTCTTTTGAGATTATTTTCGACAAGACATTGCCTCTTATATAAAATATGGAAATGCCGTGCTTATTCTGTAATTGTGAATAGTTTTGTAAACCACAAGATCAATCTATCAAAAATACCAGCAGTGGCTAAAAATGACCGTAATTGTAACACGAATTTTAATGTTAACCAATGTGTTCCTCTGACTATATGACACATTTTAATGTTAACATATGCGTTCCTCCGACTATAAGACACAAATGTTAATAGTATCCTGTGTTCTTCTGACTTTAAGATACAAATGTTAATGTTAACCAATGTGTCCTGCTGACTATAAGACACAAATTTTAATTTTCCAGGCTCAGACAGAACATTATTTATATTACAGAATTTGGTATATTTTTAGTTTCTTCAAAAGAAGTTCATGATCCACCACATCAAAAGCTTTCCTAAAATCTGCAAAAAATAATACAGATCCTATTGTTTTACCTTGGTTAAGTGCTTGAAGCCGTATCAGTTTATCAGCTAGATCAAGGCAGTCACACATTATTTTATTGTTTCTGTATAAAGCCTGATTGATTAGGGCATAACAGCAAGTGTTTGGTTAAATATTACAGGAACAAATCATGGACATATTTTTCAATCAATTTTGACAAGCTTGGTAGTATTGAGATTGGCCAGTAGTTATCAGCATATCATTAGAACCAGATTAGTGAATAGCAATTACTTTTGCAGTTTTCCATATTTTTGAAAATGAAGTTGCAATACTTAAATTAATTATGAATGCTATGCTATTTAAAATATCATTGGCAGAAGATTTAATGAGTTGTGGACCAATATGACAAAGACCTGTAGCTTTCTTTGTATCAATTTAACCAAGATATTTGGATATTTGAGGGACCGAAAATCATACCTCCTTTTCAGTTCATTATTTTCTATCACTGGTTCTTTTAACTTTGTGCTTATGTTGGTGAAAACTCATTGAAAACATTGTCATTATTACCAGAAGTGAGGGAATTTTATTTTTCTAATCTTTGTATGTTCCTCCAAATAGTTAATTGAAGATTTTCCAAATGGAGTTTAAGTTGCTCTTTTTGTTTTCAAGCATTTCATTGATAATAAGATTCTGTCAGCTTTGTTAATCATACATTGTTATTTTATTTATCATAGAGTTGAACTGTATTTTCATTGTGTCTAGGATTTCAGTAGTAAGCCAATGTACCTTCAGTGTTGCATGCTTTGATAATACATGTACTCTATAAATAAGTCAGTTCACACCCTCAGAGCTTCATCAATGACATCACAAATTTGGGTTATATTTCAAGTAATTTTATTTAGGTTATCAAGAAATTGTTGATATGCTTGAAGTTGATGCATTGTATTTATGTTATCCATGTGGGTTCATATACCAGATGGACTAGGCCTAATGATTCAATGAATTCCATCAAGTTGTTCCATATTTGAGTATTATGAAGTCCTTATTTAAATCACCATGCTTCATTCTCCTGTGCAAGAACATTATCCGTTTGTTTAAAAAGTCCTAATTGCATTGGAGGAGTGTGTGTGTGTGTGTGTGTGTGTGTGTGTGTGTGTGTGTGTGATTTGGATTTTTAACATAGCTTTTAAAATCAGCACTAAGTGGTCAGTGTTTGGACTGGTTGGCCTGGTGTTAGGATAATGTGACTGGGTGGGACATCATGCTACATACATGTATCTTCAGCATGATACCCCAGTGCTAGACACCAATATAAACTGCCTCACTGCAGACATTCTAGTGATATGACTGAAAAATTGTTAAGGCTACATTAAAAGTCCTACTAAAACAAACAAACAAACAGTTTGTATTCCTTTGTCATTGTCCTGAAGAAGGTCATTGCGTTCCACAGGAGTATCATTATCTAAAACTGGTTCAGTTTAGTTAGGACTATTATTTTTCCCAAGTGATTTATGCAGCATTTGAGACAATAAATCATGACATATTACAGATAGCAGCCTTACAGTGGTTCAAGTCCTACTTAGTCAACAGGACACAAATTGTATCTGCAAATGGAATAAACTCCAGTCCAGTTGATCTATGTTGTGGTGCTCCACAGTGGTCTGTTCCTGGACCTGTTCTCTTCATTCTATACACTCATCAGCTCTCAACTGTCATAGATCATCACCCAGTGGCTCACCAATTGTACGCTGATGACACCCAAATATACAAGTCTAGCCACCCAACTGAAGTTGATGCTACCATTTTATCTTGAGAAATTACTTTCATCATGTTATTCAGCATATTTACTGCAGGTAGAAACTGGTAGAATGGGTTACTTCCGTCAGCAGCAGAGGGGGCGAATCAGACAACTTTTTTTTGTTTTTATTTTTGATTATACCCCCTCCAAAATAACACTGGACCCTTCTCGCGAAAAAATAAGTCTCCGACCCTTGTCTGAAAACATTCGCGTCGCAACGTCGTTGTCACTCACCCCCTCTGCTGCTAGAACTTTCAGTTGGGGTTAACCGAAAATTTGATCCAGTCCGATACGATATCGTGTTCGAGACCTTGTCTGGGGACGAAAATCATTTATGATTTCACAAATAGACTAATTTGTAAAACCTCCTCTTGTAAATCAATCAGATTATTAGACTGATCTGTGAGTTTGAAATTAATTCTGGTTAATGAATTATTATGACATCGCATATAGACTGGATTCACCGGAGACTCAATTATTAAAAACCCTGGAGGAGCTGTTGGTGCAAATGAATACAAAATATACCCCTGCTGAGCTTGATTTGATCGTTCTAGATTAATTTGATAGCTTCCTTCGATCACATCACACACTAAATTGAGCGCAATCACCGTTGAAATATTCACATTGAACGGAGCAATATGCCTGCCACCACCATCTGGGTCATTATTATGTTTGAGGATAGTTGTTTGTGGTTGTGATGGTGTTTTTTTCCACGTATCATGGATTTTTTTGAAACCTTCATCGATGGCATCATCGAGAGATTTTTGTAGTTCTGAGATATTATATCCTGGAAGTTTGACTGTTGGAATATCCTTGACCGGGATATTTAAGTTCGATGCAAATGCTGTTCTCGATAGGGGGATATTGTCACCTAATACTTCTTGAATAATTTGTGAATGAAATGTTTCCATGTCATTGATGATTTTGTTACATGTTTCTATGACGCTGATAAATTCATCTCGGGTGAGAGTACCGGATTTAAGGGATAATAACAACAGTGAAATATCGTTATTGAAAGCTGTGAAATTTTCAGTGATTTTATCCCAGTTAGCAGAATGATAAACAATTTGGCCGTTCTCATATTCTACTCTAATGAAAAAATTCAATTTGTCATAATCTCTATAACTCTTTACTGGATTATCAGATTTTGTCCTGTCGGTGATATAATCAGTTTTTTGTGGTTCTGGTAATTTAACGGTTTTTCCACCGGGTGGTAATTCAGGCCATCCTAGTACGGTTCTTATCGAGCTGTTATAGATGTCTACGACATAACCCTCTGTGCTTATTTCAATGGCAGATGATAGTGTCGGCACATGAACTGTTATAGCTATTTTTGATTCTTTTCCAGTAATCGATTTTATTCTACGCGCGAATTCATCATTGATTTGTTCAATTTGATATGATCCGGTTGGTATGGAAACAACGTTCCAGTCTGGGGTACCGTCGGGTTTATTCTTATTTGCAAATACCAGTGAATTATTCGGTTGTTGACCACCAAATGGTTTTGACCTAATATTTGGCCAGCTGTGGTATACTCGTAATTTTGCTAGCGCGATTTCCTTCACTGGGACCGGAGAGGGGAAATTCACACTGAATTCTGGATTCGTTGAGGTTATTGAGATCATGCTTGTTTGTACTGGTTTTGTGTTCTCCACTATTTGTTGAAGTAATTCCATCTGTGTTGTCATTGTTATTATACTCATGTTGTATTTCTAATTTTGACATCGCAGAATCATATATATCTACCATCGCTGAAAACTCACTCTCTGATATAATTGTATCATCGAGCGATGACGATATCAATGAGGATAATTGCGAGTATGCAGTAGACACAACATGAAATTGAATTATGTAGTCTTGTAGTTTCCGTTGGCTGCATGAGGATATTTTTTTTGTGATTATTGAAATAATTCCAGCGATTGTTGTTGCCGCAGAAATGCAAATTGGAACAGCTATCGGAGCCATCATTGTCACTGAAGACAGTATAATACCAGCTCCGGTGATTACACCACTCACAGCGTACACAGTAACATCAATTGCGGTAATTCTCCTGCGATATTTTTTAATTTTCAATTCATACTCCTCAGACAAGGTTTTGAGTCTAGTTTGATACTCTCTGACCTGATCATAGCGATATTGCGATGATGAAATCATTTTTTATTTTAAATACGCTAGCGTTTTCAATTGAAACCGTTAGTGAAATTGCTTTGCAATTTTCAACTTAAATCCGCTACGAATTCCACATACCACGTTGTTGTAACCCTAACCAAATTTTTATCAGTAGCTATTAACGTGAACTGTTCAGTTGTATTCTTGTCGATGATCGTTGAAATCGTATTATTGACCCCGGATGAACTGGACGATGAAATATTAAATTGAGTCGTTCTCACTATTGTTAATCGATAAATACCCTTAACTGTTGCAGTGATGTCTAATTTGTTGTTTTCAGGTGTCCACTCAAATGATCCGTGTTGGATTATGTATACCACGTTGTTGGTTTTCTCATGAGGAATTTTTGTTTTTTCAATAACTGTTATCATCCTCGAAAGATCACCTTTGACGGCTTCGATGAAGTTTTTCGTCTCATCGATGGATTTTTTAATATCAGGGAGTTTTAGTTCAATTTTATCTAACGGGGTTCCAATAAATTTATCAATGGCGTCGGTTGTTGTTTTTGATGCTTCGTTGATAACCTTTTGATCATCAACAAACGTTTTAATTTCAGCGATAGATGGTGTAACTACAATTGGGGATCCAAAGAACTTATGAACGACATTTCTACGGAAACTATTGTAGTTTCTTAAATGATCTTCAAATTATTTATCGTGGTTTGTAAATCGATCTGTAATCGTCGAAAAAAGTACACCCGGTTTGAGTTTACCTTGATCGGAAAATAACGCGATAGTATCCTCGATTGCATTTTGTTGTTTAACCAAAATATCATCCAGAGAAATATTACTGGTTTTCAATTTACCTTGATCGGAAAATAACGCAACGGTGTTCTCGATTGCATTTTGTTGTTTAACCAAAATATCATCCAGAAAAATATTACTGGTTTTCAATTTACCTTGATCGGAAAATAACGCGATAGTATCCTCGATTGCATTTTGTTGTTTAACCAAAATATCATCCAGAGAAATATTACTGGATTTCAATTTACCCTGTTTGTCTTGAAATACAACTATTTCATTCGGGTCAACACTTGTTAAGTTCAACGTCTCAGCGATTTCATCTTTAATTTTTTTTTTATATCCTTGATAGAATCAGGAGTTGCAGTGTCATCGGGTTTGGGTTTCAGAGGTCTTCCCCAAATATCAATCATGATATTTTATATATCTCTCTCTAAAAAGCGATTACTAGTGTAGTCATTTACGACAATGTGTGGTGGTTTTCCCCTTGGGTTACCCAAGGAGTTAGAAATAGCGTCAAGGACATTTAATACTTCACTGCCGCATATTGGTGGGTCATTGATTTGTTGTGTTGGTAGCGTAGAATACCAAGTCTTCATTGGAAATTGTTTTATATACCGCATAAACTCTTTTGGTGGGGCTAATCCATATGAATCAAAATAGACAATCCCACGTGGATCAATAGCGTATGCAACCCAGTGAGTTCCAGGTCCGGTGCTGTTATCGAGATTAATAATACCTGTTTCAGTTTTGTTTGGTTGATGTGGTAATTGATCTTTCATAAAAACACCTCTGAAATTTTTAATCACTAGTTTTTTAGCAGCATCCATTAAATCAAAATTGGACATTGGAACCATAGATTTCTGAATTAATAAACCGTTCCTGGTAGTCTCAGGCCTGATCCGTGAACGGATCTTCCGCTGTACCATGAATACGGGGTTCCTGGTAGTCTTAGACCCTTTCCGCTGTACCATGAATACGGGGTTCCTGGTAGTCTTAGACCCTTTCCCTTTTTTTTATACCCTTGACCTTTCTTCGGTTCATATGATTCAGCAATGCTCTGTACCGCTTTTGTTCCCAAGCCTCCAACTACCCCCAATGCGGCCGCTTTTGCTACTGCTGGGGCTGCTGCCGCAACCAATGCTGGTATTGCAGCAAACAACGGAAATATACCACCTGTTTTTATCATATTTTTGATAGCAGCCGCAGAGAGAGTAATCTGAACCCCTTTTTTATCCTTGAAAGCATCATTGAAATGTTTCACTTGACGAGTTGTCAGCGATAATTTATTTGCCCCACCAGTCATTTGATTAGGTTTCAACGTGATTGTGGTTCCACATTGTTTAGCGGATTTTGATTGCAATTTTTTGATTTGACCAGGTGTCAATGACACATTGATATTACTATATGACATTATACAAATACAGATTGATTCTAAATCGTAAAACCATTCAATGGAAATATCCTTCGGATTTTCAATTACATATTTTCCACTGGTGCATCTACCACTCTCATTCTTCCACCAACACCTTCAAGTAGCATTGATTTATCACTGAGAATGACAGCAACTGCTCTATAATTCGGGATAAGGATAGTAGGTACCCCACCAACTGGTGGACCAGTCGGACGGGTTACACGGGCTCTAAAGTGTATATCAACGACAGATTGTCTCATCAAATCAAGATGTTCCAATGAAAAGTAATAAATCGGATAGAGGCTTTTAAAATCCAATTGTGATATTTGCAAACCGGTATCCACATTTTGATCACGTGCCATAAATGACAACAGGTTATGATAGACACGTGCAATATGATTCTGACCGTAATCAAGTTGTATATCCTCGGATGGTTCCTGCTGTCCGTTTATTCTCAGCGAGACTTCACTAACACCTAACTGATCAAATATCATATGACTTCGTTCTTGACTACCAACTCGCGCAGCATTCTGTAACGCAATAAATATATGACGTGGAGCTGAAACCCCTTGTTTTGATGCCAGGTGCCATGTGAATGTACCATCAACACTGTCTTGTTTAATATCCGTGGTCACTGATAACCAACTTAACAACGACTTTCCTCCTTGGTCCATAAATGATAGTAGTCGCTGTTCGTCTGTGATTGATGGAGTTAACACTGGCATCCATAATGATAGTTTTGTTAAAATGACTTTACCGGCAGCAACCCCAGCATTACGCCAGATTGCATCATCATCAGTACCCTTTCGTACAAGCGCTATTGTGTGTTTGGCTCCATAAATAACTTTTCTAACATTTCTACAGAATCCAAATATATGATGCAGTGGAATCGCACATGAAAATCGTCGACGCTGCCCATGCAACGTTGCTACGCGTGTTGCAAATCCTAAATTGAGATTACCATTAACGCCTCCGAGAATATCAAACGCAGCTCCGGGTCTAACTCGACGTTCTGGATTAGCTGCTTCTTGTTGATTGTTTTCTGCAGTACCCTGTGCTGTTAACACTTTAATGAATTGAAGGTGATCAGCGTTATCAGTAGTATCCTTTGCAAACATCATAGATGGACCCGCTGATCTTGTATAATCATCAGAATATCTTGCTAACCCTATGATTGTTGTGGCCATATCAACTTCACGGTCAATGGATTCAATTTCTTTTCCATCAATGAGATATCTAGCGCTTTCAAATAACGCCATGATGCCGTTATTAACAAAACCAACTCGGACATTTGCGTTATTGGCATATGGAGGATCATTATTTACGGCATCATTTGTTACAAGTTCTCCTTCTACTTCAATAAATGCCTCACACGGTAGAAAATATTTACTGGTATCATGAACTTGAAGTTCAATTCGCGATCGGAGATCTGGTTGTACTGCGTGATAAGAATAATATTGATAATCGCGTACAGAATCATCTTTACGCACTGGGGCGTCTATATCAAATGCTGGATCAGATGATTTTTTGAACATTTTATTCTATTTATCAGAGTCTAAATCGGATTTTCCATTTCATCGTGAAAAACGCTAGCGTTTTCGTCGTGGTTTTTTAAGGCCACTTCCTGCTATCATGTTTGCAATATTGCTTTGGTCCCCTTGATTTACCATCGACGCTAGTTTTTCATCTACTGCGTTATTTATAATTTTACTAACACTTGCAGGCATTTCTTCTGTAGACGGTAACGGTTTCTTTTTTCGCCCCACTAATGATGTTATTTTATCCTTCGCAGTTGAAAACGCTTTCCCGGCAAGATCTCCAACAGTACTAATACCCTTATCACGAATAACATCAATGGCTTTCATTCCAAGTTGTTTAGCTAACGGCATCACTTTTGGGGCCGTTCTTGAAAAGAATCCTAAAATGGTCTTGCCGAGGCCATCTCCGTAGTATGCTCTATAAACTGGAAACCGTGAATTAACTACATAGACGAGGGTTGGTTTATCATGATTGTAATGGATGATCATTATTATAAAAACAATAGTGTTTTCAATTGTTATTTAATCACTATGATACCCATTTGCTAACTCGTCAATGAAATCTCGATAGGTTTTGATATCCATGATACCACCGGCAAATAATCGTCTACAAATATCAGCTGCTTCATTAATTATTTCTGGAGAGTTATTTCCAGCTCGGAACCCTCCTACAAGAACATCTAATCGTGATATATCATTGATAACACTATCAGGACAAATGTTTCCAATCCTTGGATTTCCTAATCCACTTCCGCTATAGCCAGCTGCTTCATCTAGTTTGTCTGTATCCGTGGTTTGTAAATAATCAAGAGTATCATCATCATCATCATCAGGTGGTAGTTGTTGTTTTTTTTTGTCTCCGTGTTGGTGTTTGACGTCGTTCTTCTAAATCATCATCATCATCAGGTGGTAGTTGTTGTTTTTTTTGTCTTCTTGTTTGTCTACGTGTTGGTGTTTGACGTTTTAGTTCTTGCCGTTCTTCTATTTCTCGTTGTCGTTCTTCTATTTGTTCTCTTTTATAATTACTAATTCCCTTTTTAAATTCCTTGTACCCTATCTCATCCTTATTCAAACGACCAATCCCTTTATTTAGTTTATACAAATAATCGAACCAATCATTACTTGATATTCTATCATTCTTATACTCGTCCTTTAAAAAATCTTTTTTTGAATTATAGCTTTGAGCAGCAAAATTACCAAAGGCTTGATAATCCTTTGATTTCAATAAACTAGGTTTTTTTATTAATATTTTAGCATGATCAGTAAATTTATTCAACAGAGAAACAGTCGTTTTTTTCGGATCAGTTTTTTCAGTTTGTTCAGTTTTCGCTGCTAGTTTTTCAAGTTCACCAATAACAGATTTTCCCGTCTCGGGACCATCTCCCAGTAAAGCACGCTCTACTCCTTTCGTTGCTGTGGTTACTGGTTTAAACAACTCTTCAGACCCCAGAGCAAAATCAGTTTGTAAACTCTGTCGTTGTTGCAGTGTATTCCTGACAGAGTCGCGAATTGGTATAAATTTCTTAATTGCATCTAGTCGCTCACGAGCCAATCGGGTCGTTAATGCTTCATTGACCATTATTTGAAATCAGAAACCATTTTTCAATTGTAAAACAATTTTTCCCATCGATGATTCCATCCTTAACGGTCCAATTTTTTATTGCTGTGAAATATTTTTATTTTTTATCCATTGATTTTGCCTGTTTTGGTGTCATTTTGGTGGTTTTCAGTTGAAAATCTCAAAGAGATTTTACAGCCAAGTAGTCGATTTTACATGGGATTTTCCATAAGGAAAAGCTGTTAAAACTCATTTTTGATGATTTTTAGCCATTTTTCATCAATTTTTGCCTGTTTTCAGTGATGTTTGGTCATTTTTCATCGATTTTCATCAAAAAACCTCGTAGGGTCAAGTAGTCGATTTCCATAGAGAAAAGTTCTTAAAAGAACTTTCAAAGCTGTTAGGATTCTATTTTATTTTCGCAGTGTGAAATATTTTCACTGATTCAATCAAAAATGACAAAAAAAAATGAAAATCTCAAGGAGATTTTACTGTCTGACAAAATCTTTTGAGGGGGCCGGTCAATCAAAATAGTTCATTTTCTTGAATTAACGCTCGTAAGTTTCTAATTTTAGAATTAACTTCCTTTTTCAATTCATATTCGTTACCCAATTCTTTTCGTATTCCTTCCACGATAGTATATAACGGAACAAACACATCTACTTCACTGGAAAATGCAAGAGAGTCTCGAATAGAATTTTGAATTTTTTTGATGAGTGCATATTTCTTTGGCAACATATACTTGTTAGTGCTAACTCCGTATTCTATATCCTGAAAATCCGACTTGATTTGATCAGGATTTAACCCATCTGACAATCTAATATTCTGATTTTTCAATTTTGCAATTTCAACTATGATGCTATTCATAATTTCAGAATTCATATATGATAATACATATTTCTAATTCATTTTTCAAAAATAAAAGAGCCGTTAATATTTTTAAAAATTCAGTCTGTATATATAACTATCTTTTTTAAAAATTCAGTCTGTATATATAACTATCTTTTTTAAAATTCAGTCTGTATATATAAATATATTTTTTAAAATTAATTCTGTATATATAACTATCTTTTTTAAAAATTCAGTCTGTGTATATAAATATATTTTTTAAAATTCAGTCTGTATATATAAATATAAATGCAGACAAAAATAAATATCAACCATGATGAGCGATTATCAGTCATTTGGCCCCCTTGATATAGGCCGTTGTGGTTCTATTTGCATTCATTGAGTCCCTTATTAGGCCTTTGTGTCTTTCATAGGGTCCTTTGTTAGAGCATTTTTCTGTTTCTGTTTTATATCAGAATGTTTTTTTTTTGTTTTTGCTCTTTGAGATATGACCCTATGACCGTTTCTATTAGCCTATAATTCATTCTGGGGTTACCCAATGTGCATCCACGTTTTGGCCGGTAATTCATTTTTGAACACCATACGGGGTAACCCAAATGTGATGGAGAGCTAATTACATCCATGGATGGTATTTATTTTAGGTCATTTATATTTACATTCACCGGAAACATATTCCCCTAAGAGTGAATCTAACTCGTCAAATAACGGGTTATAATCACAAGAGGGTATGTTTACGTGAAATGACCTAGAGGTTACATATATACGACAACACATCTTTGGAACTCCTTGGTTGCCTTCACATCCAAGTAAGCCCAAGGGAAACCCGAAACATACATCTCCGAAAGGGGAGGCCTAACGTGGCAAACGCCATCTTAGACCGCCCAGAAGATATGCTTGGGGTGACGTCACAACATATACTTAATTAAGGACAGCACAAATACCGTATATATTTCCACTGAGTGTTGTGGCAAATTGTAGGTATACATATACTTAATTAACTTAATTAAGGATGGATTATAATTCAATGATGATGGGATTATAATTCAATGATGATGTAATGTAGGGCATTTATGTGTTTACATTCACATAACATGCAACCCATGAAATTAAATTCATGGTTGCGTAAGTTGTCAAAAACCGACAACCCACCGCTACCGTAAATTTGATAGCATGGGTTTTGCATGTTATGTGAATGTAAACACAGAGGGGGCGCCTTCCTCCCCTCAATTAAATAGAAAAAAAAAACATCCAACCGTTTCACCATCAGACAATTGTCTGCTATGGGGCGCGAACATGTGAAGAATAATTGTCTGGGTTTACAAGCCAAACACGATACCGTTAGACCACTGTTCACGTCTATAAAGAATAACGTTTTTTAACGTATATATGTTGTAACTATTCATATGGTATATAAAGGAAATTAATACATCAATCCGCAAGTATGCTATTTTATTTTCTTGAATTACTTATTAATGGTGTTTCACAGTATTTAAATGAGACAGAATATTTGACTTAAACACTAGAACAAAGAATATAATTGTTTGAAAACATGTCTTTTCTTACAAAACAATGCCCAGCGCTGAATCACAATACCCATTAAACAAGTTAACACAATCTAAGGGAGAAAGTATACACGTGTGTTATCCTGTAACGCCTGTATCTCCGGATCACATCCTATGTTATGAAATACGCATTAATCGCACGTGACACAGAATATTTGACTTAAACACTAAAAAAAAAAGAAAATATATCTTTTCCTAAAAAGAAATACCAAGCCGCTAAATCACAATGATAACTCCCTTGGTTATTATCATTTAAGAGTGGTCTCCCTTGGTGTTATAGACGGTACGCGTGTACTGTATTTTGACACGCGAAAATCGAATTTTCTGATAATACCATTACGGAATGCTTCATAATTAACAAGCACGGAGGGGTGAGGTCTGAATTCTTGGTTCATTTGTATAATAACACTATTTTTCTAATTCATTGTTTGGTTTAATTATAAGTCTCTGTATATAATCTTGAGCAGTCTTTATTATTTTGTCATCGTTGGGGTCAATGGCAGTATTTTTTATTTTTTTATCATAATAGCGTTTTAGTTCCCTGTATCGTCTGCCGCCGCACATAACGCATAATTGCGACCTCCCCCTGACCCCAACCCCACATTGAATACAGGGTAACGGACCTCGGCTTCCACGACGAAAGCTTTGCATATGATACCAACAGAATTCAATTCTGCATGATTTGTTACACGGTGTCACTGATCCAATCATAAGCCATTTGCAATGATTCATTATACTTAAATCTTTCATTTAAATACTTGTTTTAATTATAGTATGGAGGAGTTCGAGAGATTATCGAAAATTAAGCCCTGGAAAAGTGTTCAATTCAATCTTGATAGAGTTTCTGATACACCAAAGAATAAAATTCTTGATAGAACCTTGATTAGTAAAATCAGAGACTGTTTTAATGAATTCAAGCGTGATGGGGCAGCTCATTGTTGGTCAACATTTCGAATTGATGGTGTTGTTGACGCTACCATGAATGATGAAAAAGCAGCAGTGATAATCTCACGTCTTGGGGAAGAAAGAAATTTTTTTCGAATAAAATTCCTTATCCGTGATAATGGAAAATGGATAATTAGGGACAAATACGAGCCTATTCTTAAGGACAAAAAAACTGTCACTGTGACTCAGGATTCAAAACCAGGAATTTTGACTGGACTTGATAAACCCTACTACGAAAGATCTTATCCTGTCACAGTAGTTGTTTACGGGATATATCCACTCAATGAAAAACCTGATATTTCAAAACTAGCACCCATGAAATATTCGACAGGGCTCAATTGTGTAGCAACACGAATAATAGAACACTTCACAAATGCGTCCCGGGGAAATAAACTAACTGATCTAAGACGAAAAAAAATAACCGAATGGGAACTGACAGTGAAACAGCATGGGGCAACAATTCAAGATATAGCCAAATTAGAAACATCATTGAGATTTCCAATATCGGTAAGGACAATCACCGGAGAAGTATTATACGAATCGAAATATAAATCACAGGGAGCTCCCATTGAAATTATTGATCATAACGCACACGCGTGGTCATCTGCAGTAACAATATTCCCACGGGATAGAACCGTAAAATATCTGTTTGGAACCGAAGAGTTTTTTTCAGAGCAGAAATTATTTGATGCTATTTACCATTTGAGTAAAAACGATTCTGTGTCAGTGTGGCTATTTCATAGTACTTCAGACGAAGAATGTAGATTTGATCAGTTTGTAAGGCCCAACGGAGAATTGTACCGTACTGAAGAGCTGCATAATCAAATGAAACAACTAGCTAGTGAATTTTCTCCCCAGAGTTCTGGGGGGGAAGACAACGATCAATTATTAGCAAACTGTTTTACACTTCCATCAGTTGTAGCACATTTTGCTAGGAAGAAAAACGCGTGGAAACCAACCCGAAGTGAGTTCTTATCAGATGTCAAATTGTCCTGTCTTGAATACAGCCATGGAGGATTATGGAACACAAAATACACCGCTGATACCGTTATTTCAGTTGATATGATTGCATGTTATCCAGGAAGTTTTCTTGGGTATGGAGAGTGTGAGAAATATTTCAAACGATTTGGACACCCTACACACGAAATGACCCGTGTTGCTATTAATGGACCACTGCCACATTTCGATTTAACCGGATTCGCTTGTGTAGTATCATTTGAAATGGCTGAAGGACTTCATCCGTGTAGTTATCTTTGGATTGGTAAACACATGTCTGAAAAACACTGGATGCCAATAGTGTTATTACGGTATATGCTTGATTGTAAGATGTTAAAATCATTAATTGTCAGTGAAGCAATTATATCCTATCGAGCACAGAAATCAGTCTGGTTACCACAACCTGATCTAGAAAAAATAATTAGCGAAGAGCGAAAACTGTTTCCTGATTTTAATGAACAACAAATCATGGATTGGTCCAGACAGTTATTTGAAATCAGAAACAATGAAGCAAAAGATCTTGGACGAAGAATAATCGGTAAATTTACCCAAGGTGGCAAAGATGATAATACGAGATATTCTTCACGATTGATTATAGACAATGCTGAATACGATTTTGTAATCAAAGATTTAACGAATAGGGGCTTATATGTCAATCGTAAGGACGCATTTATGTCAGATGGAACCAAATTGGGTACAATTGTTACTTACACTGATGGATACCATCAGCAGTACACATATTTGAGAGCTTCTATGCTTGGTTATGCTTCTATTAATTTATTTTCAATGATCAATAGATTTCCAACTACCGCAGTTAGAGTTGCTACTGACTCATTTTACATAAATAGCAAAATGGCTGATTTTAAGGCTACTGGCAACGAGAATTGGGGGTCATGGAGAATTAAGAAGGAAATGCTTCATGATTATATTCCATCAGCAGATGTTACCATTGAAAATAATTACTTAGAAAGCAATCAGTGTTCAGAATTTTCTAGTGCACCACCGATTTCTGATCCAATCTGTAGATATAAAACAGTTTATTTAAACGGCTGTGGTTGGTCAGGAAAAACAACCCGGGCAATTGAGTTATATCGTGGGAAATCAAACATGATTGTGCTAACACCGACTCACAGACTCGCCAGAGAGATGAAACAACGAGGGGTAAATGCCTGCACTTATCACAGCTTTTTCCGATGGAAGGGAGATATATGGACTCCTGAGCGCATGGGAGAGAAATTTATTCCTGAAATTATCATTTGGGATGAAATAGACACAGTGTCCGAAGATGTCTTAAAAATATTTCTTGAGTGGTTGTTATTGAAGAATACAAAAGTCGTCATGTGCGGGGATCACGGCCAACCACCACCATTTGTCGGTGCATCTCCCCATGAATGGCTAAAGGGTTTTGTAGACTATTATGAAGAAATTCATACCGATCATAGATCACTTGATAATGAATTAAAAGAATTTAAGAAACTAATTAGATTACAACCGGATAAAATCCAGTGTGAAATAGCCCGTGAAATAATTTCAGAAACTCCCATGAATGAGTTTTGGGAAGCGTGGAGACCAAATGATTTAATCATTGCAAGTAGAAAAATAGTCAGGGATACACTTCAGATGAAGTTATTTGAATTGCATAAACAAAAATTTGCAACACTTCCAGTACCGTTATGTTATAGGCCATCGGATACACGAAAACAGAACATCGAAGTTGATATTCCAGGACCAAAATCCGAAGGATTTCAAAGACAGATTCTCGTATTAAATGATATTGTGCTGGTTGATATCAATGTCGTTGAAGATGCATTGCGTGCTAATAAATCCCCATGGACGCTAGGTTATGCAGCAACAATACACTCTTCACAGGGATTGACTATATCGGATACAACTGTTTGGATGGTAGATAATCGCATAGAATGGTCGAATTTAGTCTATCTCGCAGTGTCTAGAGTACGAAAAATAAATCAACTTCGAAGAATTGTCTTCGATGATGAAATCATTGGCGATGATAATGACACCACAATAGATGATATTATTGATAAAAAAACTCTCCGGTTACAAACAACAAGACAAAAAAAAACAACGAGAATTTGATATTGATACTGAATTAATAATTACTCTGAAGCAACAACAGAATAATCACTGCGCGAGTTGCAATTGTATAATGCGTTGGCAGTATTCGGATAAGGATCCTCGCCAATTCACCGTTGACAGGAAAAATAACAATCTCGGTCATGTCAGAAATAATGTGATGTTGACTTGTCTTGAGTGCAATAGACGCAAGGGTGCTAGTTAAGCCCATGCGGTGGTAATTGAGTATCCTCAGGTATCACTTGTAATTGTTGTCTAGTAAAACCCCGTTGAGGGGCAGTTGAATCCAGTTTATAGATTGGAAGTCTACCCGTAGATCGTGTTATACTAGATATCTTATGCGTAGTGACGCTCCAAATAGGATCAGTAGCCCTTTTTGTGCCACCCTCAAGCTCTCCTGGTCCGTATAAGTACCTCACAATGACATTACTACCAAGAATTGGTTGGGAAACGCTAAAATCTTTTTGAATTTCCATTTCAGGTATTGACTTCTTTTTAATCGCATTGATAGGTTTCATGTTGATGGTTCTAGTAATCTCGTTATTCAGTGCAGTAATCACAGCTGGTAACCTTTTAACCCATTCACGGGATCTTTTTTCTTGGATGAATTCTTTTGCGTATTGATATCCAAATAACCGCTCAGCAAGGGTTTTATTAAATCGTTCTACAATGGCCTGATCACGATGAAGTGCAGTATGCCCTCGTCTGATAGCGACATTGTGATATTTCATTGTAGATAACACTGCACCCTGAAATTCCTTGCCCGGGTCAACTTGTAACAGATTTGGCCAGTGCAGAGGACTCCTTCGATAAATCCTTTCAAATGCAGAAGCCACTTCAGTGGCTGATTTTGTTTTTAACGGTTCTGCTTCTTTGTATCGACTTGCAATATCAACTACGGTTAATGCGTATTTGTAACCACGATCATGTGGCAGAAATAATAGATCAGCCTGATGAACTTCATTGGGTCCGGTCACATCAAAATGCGAGAAATTGATTTGTTTAGGCGGTGGTAGATAAATTTGCCATAGTGCCTGTTTGGATAACCAATGAGCCGCAGTGGTTTTTTTCACTTTCGCAGCACTAGCGAGTTTATGGATTGCTGATTTACCCCTCCAGTATCCTCTTGGGGAATGATAAATAGATTCCATGTTGTTATTAATTACCAGCCCCTAACATCAATTTACTTTTGATAGCCGATTTTATCAAAAAGGAAGCCAATTTTTCTTTGAAAGATTTATCAGAAATAGCATTTAACGCATGAATTAATTTCACATCTGCTAGATGCCTGTGCTGCAGATTACTGCTTTTATAAGATACATCATGAAGGTGACAGGCCTTATCAATAGCGTTTATTGGTTCCTCACCGGGTCGGGGCTGATTTTGATCATTGAGTCTGATATCAAGTCTTGTTCCCGGTCCACAGTAGCTATATCCTGGAAGGTGTTTTTCTCCGGGGTATTTTGCCCATGGGGTTCCAGGGAGTTTTGCTAATTTGGCTGCGATATCACCTCCTCGTTTTTTTTTAAAGGTTCCTTGAGTTCCTTGGGTTTAGAAACAAATCTAAATTTCTTTGTACTACATTGTACGCATTTACCAGAAAGCGCTGATCGGTTATTTTTAGTTGTAATCGTCGTCAAGTCATCTGTGCCAGTACGTTTTTTACACTTCACACAATATAGATCCATAATTTATATATAACGGCATGAATATAATTGATTATTCAGCTACCCGACGACGGGAACCTATTAAACATCATGAAATGTTGCCGAATTCAATTAGAATGATTATAATCGGACCATCTGGAAGCGGAAAGACACAACTGCTACTTAATTTGATAACGAGATGGATGAAATGGAACAAATTGTATTTAATAGCCCCGAGTGTAGACGATCAGCGATGCTATGAAGTGCTAAAGGATTTTAACGAGAAAGCAAAAGAATTTCAAATCGATGAAGATTTTATTGAGTTTATTACTGATATAGAGGAAGCCCCTTCCGTGGAAGACATCGATGGAAGTATTAACAATTTAGTGGTATACGATGATATCATGTTAGATAATCAAAAAAATCCTGCTAGAATATTTTCCCGAGGCAGGCATAAAAACACTGATGTGATCTATGTCACTCAACGATACACACAAATACCAAAAGTGATCAGAGATAATTGCAATGTGTTGTGTGTATTTAACGGCGTTGATACTCATACGCTACGAAATATTCATCAAACTTGGTGCAGCGGTGATATGAATCATAATCAGTTTAGAAATTTCTTTAGTCACGCTCAGTCAAAACCACACGGATTTGTGACAATAAATTTAGCAGACCCTAGGACACGATATCGTATCGGACTGGATCAAATATTCGGTTAACCCCAACTGAAAGTTCTAGCAGCAGAGGGGGTGAGTGACAACGACGTTGCGACGCGAATGTTTTCAGACAAGGGTCGGAGACTTATTTTTTCGCGAGAAGGGTCCAGTGTTATTTTGGAGGGGGTATAATCAAAAATAAAAACAAAAAAAAGTTGTCTGATTCGCCCCCTCTGCTGCTCCGTCATATCAATTTTGATAGCGAGGGATTGTGACCGTAATGGTGAAAATAAAGGTTAATTCGCCGATTGGATTCAGGACATGGTCATTTAAGAGTTATGCGTTGGTATGTAACTGTCTTTTGAATGCATATGTGTAATTTTTCAGTCTTCTTGCAATTCTGAAGCAATAAAAGACTCGTAAGAAAAAGTCGAATCAAGCGAAGGGTTGTGGTCACGCTTGCATTCCATGTGTTTATTTATATTATTGATAAGGGTAATTCATGTTTTCAGACATTTCGCCATACTTTATTGATAAAACGTCAGACTCCTGTAATAGAAGGTAGATTTTATGGGTGGAAAAGGGATATAACTCTTAACCTTACCGTAATTGACGGAAGTATCCGAGAGTAACCAAATAGGAGCAATGGCGTCACTCTATTTGTGGAAAATACACTTGCCCAAATTATATGTAATAACTAATATGGTGTCATGTTGATATGAAAACTTTTGTTAGGCATAAGACTCGCAGACAATACAAATGTTATGGACACCCTGGTCGCAATCGGGTTAGAAAATATAAATCAATGAATGAACTGTGTAAGATTTATTGACTTTTTATCTTGTTTAAGCTCTTAGAGCTTCAAAAGATTAGATTACAAAGTCCTCATTATTATTATTATTTATGTTTCTCGTTACGCGGGGGGTGGGGTAAAAATAGCAACAGGGGATGATTTTTTCATGATTATAGAATATATAAAAATAGAATGTTTTCTGCATAATTTGAGTGTGCAGATTTCAAAAATGAACCCATCTTCATGCTATCTTTTCAAATAAATTCACAGGAAGTATTCAAACACATGTACCGTCCACCATTTTTAATATTGGTCTTTGTCAATTTTTGAAAATTCCTGACCTCATGTTTTTTCAAGCTTAAATGTGCATATTTCTTACATATATTTTATATAGAAATGTTTTGTGAACAGCTTTAAGAATAAATTGACTTTTTCTGTGTTCCAGGTAATTCAGAAGTCCCCCTTTGCCTTTATATCACCCCCCCCCCAAACATTTTTGCATTAAATACTATTTTTTTAGTCATACACAAGTTGACATTTTATCTTGCTTTTAAAATGGAATGTTTTCTGCTTAATTTGAGTGGGCAGATTTATAAAATGAACCCATCTTTATGATATATTTTCAAATAAATTCACCGAAAGCATTCAAACACATGTATCGTCCACTATTTTTAATATTGGTCTTTGGTCACTTTTTGAAATTTCCTGACCTCATGTTATTTCCTGCTGAAAGTTGTATATTTTTACATATGGTTATAATTTATCTATAAATGTGTTGTCAACATTCAGCTTCAAGAAGAATTCACTTTTTTATATTCTAAGTGCTTCTGAAGACTTTCTGTGCCTTGTTATCACACACATTCTAACATTTTTGCATGTATAAAATAATCATGAGTCATACCAAGTTGAAATTGTGTTACTCTTACAACCAATAGTGTATATTCATTAGTGTTCTTGTAATATATACATTGATCTGAAATCACAATTTAGTACATAACAATTGCTACTTTAGAATTTAATTATCATAAGACATATTTGGTCAGTTTTCATATCTATGAAATCAAATCAAAGGCATAAGAATAAAAAACAACAAATGTGGTATCAGAGATAGAGAAGAAACTGACACCGAGTTGGTTCTCAAGAGATATTTATGATTATTTGTTTAAATGGAGAAATACTACAGATCGATTCTCTATTCACTGTCTTATGATGACAACATTCATATTGATATTTACAAAAAAATGGCATTAAATTTTAAATGCATATGTTTTCATTCTTCAAAATTCTGAAAAATTATTTAACTATGTTTATTACCTCTTTTCCGTCTCTACTAAATATGAACATATTAATTTTTATACCAGTGTCTCTGATAATATCACAGTGATCACAATCACATACATATTATCAATAGTATCATTGAATGATGTGAATCATGGGGTGATACTCCCGTTGAGTCTCTAACATCGAAAATATATTACACAAGAAACGTCGTACAAATTATTTGTAATAAGTTTGGTATCATGAATGACAGCACGTCTCTATAATCTGATTCCTTGCTATAAACGTCTACCTTTTCATGCAATCAAGATTTCGTGTGTTTTTTTTAATCCAAATTATGTCGTATTGTTGTAATTGTAAACATTTTGTACGTAAAGAGTTATCGTACTTACTGGCATGGATGACCTTTGAACAAGACGTAATTTGTGGTTTACCGCAAATATTCGCACATATTTTACCATTATTCTCGTAAAAGGTATTCTCGTAAAAGGAACTCCAATGTATTTAAAAAGAAGGCGTAGGTGAGCGTATCTGTTCGTTTATTTAGTTTTTTCAGCGTTTGAAAAATTTGGTTTTCGTTTTTTATTCGCTGGATAAGTTGTAGAAATGGCCTACTGTCATATACGCTAATTATATACATTTGACCTTTCAATCATGAATAGATTCGGAAGTAATAATGTCGGCTTTTTACATATTAAAGCGGAGAAAGTACCAGGTGTAATGAGGTTGACATTTTGAGAAAACGTTAATCTTGATCGCCAGTGCCCTCTAGCGGCGTCCCCTGTGGGTCTCTCTAAACACCCCAAGACACCACAGGACACCCCAAGACTCTCCAAGAACACCTTAAACTTACATAATACCTACTTTAAATGTCAACAACAGCACAAGAAAACCCAAAACAAACAAACAAAAACTGCGATATGTATCAATATTTTGTTTAACAAGAAAAGTAGCGAGGTCAGGAGTTGCAAAGGGAAATAACTCCCGTTTTGACGAGGAGTGTTCCGGTACAGTAACGTGAATATTTATCAACATTTATAAATAATTAGCAATACCACAAATAAGTCGTGAAATAAGTTACAAAATAGAAAATGTATTGTATATAAAATTATTTATTTATCTCAATAACAATTTAAAAATTCCTCCATTCATGTATTCTGACAATTATTAACTTAGAGCATAAACAATTACATTCTTTATTTGTTAGTAATTGTTTAGTGTTTCTTGGTCCTCTCGTTGACGGGCCTTTTTCGCTGACCAGGTTTTCGTGCAGTTACTCTGGCCTTATTAATTAGGGTATATTTCCCATCTTGCGATTTAATAAACTTTGATTTTTGCGTACGTTTAATATCCTTGAGAAACTTTGCAAAAATATCGGTCTTTTGAATTTCGGATTTGCACCTCCAGACGCTGTCGTTTATCTTGTAAATGTTTTCTTCTTTTGTTAATTGATAATTTCCACTGTCATGAAGAACGCTTCTATAGTCCATGAAATGGAGCTGTGTCACGCTCAAAAGCTTATTTATTAAATCTTGCGTGTGTTTTGGCTTCCAGTCAACAGAGAGTTTTAGAATATTATTGATGGACTCTGCATTGTTATTAGTCCCGTTTACGCTTTCAATATTTTTGCGGCTAGCTTCGAAAACGTATTTCTTAAGTCTCGGTTTTAAGTTGCTGATAAAGTATGGCGCAAATGTCGGATGCTGTTCGTTGATGATAGTTTCCAGATGTTCTGAGCGGCTTTCAAAATCTATTGTAGTATTTGCGTTTGTGATGCCACCGGATTTATAATGACTGATTCAAGTTTTGCAGCATACTTTAAGCCGTGAAGCGATGTCCACTATATAAAAGAGAAACAGATTAAACATATCGGCATACATATGATAAATATTGCATTGGTCAATTAATTTGTAATTGATTTATCTTTAGACAATAGTCACTATAGGCGAATGCTAGTTGATTCGGACAGTGACTGACTCTATTCAGTAATAATATATTTCTCATTATTCCCAGGTGCGTTGATGCATGTCTGATAAACATTGATGTAAACGAAACACCAATTGTATGCATCATAATGGTGTTGCTGTTGAACAATTCTAAGTTTTAACATTATTATCAAAATAGAGCAAAAATAAAAGTTTTTCAAAATTTAAAATTACAATTTTATTTACCTAAAATACAGAGTTTAAAAAATATAAATGTACTGATGCATTTTTTATAAAATTAGTATAAGGATTGAGTAAACAACATGTAGGCAATGTATTTTTTTTGGGGAGAATAGCAATAACCATGACCCAGACGCTAAGAAATGTTTACTGAGATTGATAATGAGAGCATCCAATCACATATTTCATTGAGTCTAATTGTTGGATTTAAACGTTTTTCGAGCTACGTGTTTTATATGACATACACAACTTACATATTTATGTTGTTTAGCTTTATCTTCCAAATATTGAAGCATGATTTATGATATAATCTCTAGAAACATAAATGTAATATATATCAAACAGTTGCTTAAATCAGTAGAAACTACAGAAAAGCAGTGGCACCTTTTCGCGCTAATGGATTACGAACTTTGAATTATATAATGGACTACGACTAAGAATTTTGGATTAAACATGGAGTACGTAAGTAGTGGCACTTTAACACAAACATAACAGGATTGTAAACATTGAATATTATAAGGATTAAACACAGACTACGCCAAGAGTGGCACCTTTCGTAAAAATGGATTAAGAACATTGAAAAAATATCACGACTATGTGTATGAATTCTGGACTATAATCGAAAATAACAAGAATATGAACATTATAGCGGAGTACAAACTCGGAACTTTATAACAGAATGAATATGAATTTCGCAATAAACGTATATTACGCTTAGATAAAAACCAAAAGCTCAACAGGATTATAAATAGGAATAATATAAATAAATAACTTGGATTATTATTATGATTTAAACTGTGGAAAAATATAATAATGACCAGGAAATATACAATAATGACTAGGAAAGATGCATTTCGATTTGTCATAAAAGACTACAAAGAATGACTTAAATGAAGATAACAATTAATACACAATGATTGGGACACTACTATGGACTTTGTAATTAATATACACTAATAATGCAGCGTGGGAAAAGATGTACCGTAATTCGATTTGCCTCAACAGTATTAACAGAAACTGGGCAGAACTGGTTCGGCGCTTTTACAGTGAGACACCACGTACCGTTAGCTGACACAGAGTCATAACATTGTACAAAACTCACATATTAACGTATGCGTTAGCATAGACTACAAACTAATTCAGGACATCAAACTTAGCATAAATACGATAGACAACCAAACGAATACATAATGTAACCAAACTTGAGTTCACAGCAGAATTTGCTACCAGTCAAAACAACAGTACGCCACGACATAGAAATAACTTTACTACAAATTAACACACTTAACAATCAAAATAACCAACAATTTAAAATACAACTTTAATAAAATATTTAAAAATACACTTTAGCAGCCTAACATAAGTATTTTAATTTAGAATAACAAGGGTGTTGCCCAAAACTCAAACTAGCTAACTAACGTGCTTGAGAGAGTTGACGGGTATCAGACAAGGCTACACGAAAAACAGTTACCAACCAAGGCTAATCGTAAGAGCGCACTTCAAGGGTTGATGTATACGTTTTGATTCAGCCATTTTGGCATTTTGTAGGTGATTTTTGCATCTTAGTTCCGAAATAACACATACATATAAGGTATTCAAATTAGAATTTATTTAGGTTATACAGTAAATAATAGAGAGGAGACCTAAACACTTTCTTATGGTTAAGTGGGTGGTATGTCTGGTGCTCCCTCCCCCACCCACCAAAAACAATATGTTGTCTATGCATGCAATACTATCATTACAATGGACATAAATGCAAAACAAAATAAGCAAAAGATTGAATAAACACATTAAAGAAAACAATACATAAACATTGATACACCCGTTCTTGTTAAGTTATGCGTAAATTGGTGCTTCCTACACGCATTACTGAGAAAATATAGAACTTAAATTCATAATTGCATGCATATATAGATACATTTTACAACAGGACTAAATAAAAATGCATTAAAGTTACCTGTGATTAGCGATTTAATCCTTCGTTGTAGTTGTAAGTTTTTGTGCTGATCTCTCAGGCAAAACATTTGTTGCACCCATATGGGACGTCAAAATGTTTAGTAAAAAATACAAATTCCTCCTGAGACAACTGTTCACAGTTCGAATGATTCCATTGACGGCAAGAATCACAATGAATACAGTTAGACGTACAGTTTAAACGACAGGAACCGCACGGGTAAAACGCAGCTCTTCCGGTAGCAACTATTTTGCGCTTTTTTGGAAACATTTTGAAACTTCTTTAATACAAAAAAGGGGCTGCATACATCTGTTTATTCCAGAACTTAGTTCAATACCCGTAACTCTTTAAGCGCATTTATGCCAGTACTCCTGTACAATTAGTATAATCTAACATATGTTGTTGTTTTAAGTTGTCGCCGAGTTCTAATATATATATATATATATATATATATATATATATATATATATATATATATATATATATATATATATATATATATATATATGGCAAATTCTAAGAAAATAGGCGACAACATAAGCCAGTTGTTTTTTATGTAAGAGTTCTTTGTCTAAGTCAAATAATTGAGTAAGTTTTAGGTTCATTAAATAAAAGTCGATAAATACATTGATGTTAAGTGGGCCTTATTGTTGTTGTTCTCTAAATTTATTTACTTGAGCACATTAATTTAAATATTTTAATACATATCGAGAGAGGCTAATTTTAAATATGATCACTGTCAACCAAACCACCGGCATCCCGAAGGGCTAAAAGTCCCAATCAAGCGTGTGTGTGTGTGTGTGTGTGTGTGTGTGTGTGTGTGTGTGTGTGTGTGTGTGTGTGTATATATATATATATATATGTATATGTATATATATATACGTGCGCGTTTTTTTTTTTTTTAAAATATATATATATATGGTGGAAACATTTTAGCCGTGACTTAATAGTCTTATTTATTGCACAGTAATGTTTGTCTTTAGCACGAAAACCTTGATTAATGGAACGAATACACATATTTTTCTAATTTCAGCTAGAGCGTAAGCAAACTGTTTAGTAAATATAATGCGAAGAAAATAAGTTTTCCTTGACAACTCAGTAATCAAACTATATTCATTATTGATTGATAATGTTGATAATGAAAAAGTTAACTTCATATTTTCTTTATTGAAACACTGAAATGTTATTTTGAAGAAGAAAAGCATATAAAAGTTTATAACAAACTAAATGAGTAATGTATCGCGTATTGCCATTAAATGAGACAATTCTATTTATTATATATTTACAAATAGATTTGTTGCAAAGAGTTAGTTAACGTAGATTATCGGAAATAGGGCCATCAATCAATATTATCAATCATTGATAGTAACAATGTCCGTATGTGTTTTCTTTATTTTCCCCTACTTCTTGTTACGTTTTTTTTGTGCAAGATTTGGTGAGAATATAATAAAAAAATGTGGTGTCTTGGGGTGTCCTGAGGTGTTTAGAGAGACCGTCCCCTGTTGCTAGTAATACCAAACGGGAAAACAGACTCAGACTATATATATTTTTAACATTTTTTTCTTCTTCGTATTCATCATTTATCTTATTTATACAGCTAGGTGCCACAGTCTGCTTTCTAACATACAATTCTTCCGTTTTCATATCGTCATGAAACCACTAGATATATGATAGTATGATCTGACAGTTACATTGTGATCCCCTGTGGCACTGTGCACTTGACTAATGTCTCATGAAGGCCCTTCTACCAAACACGGAACAAATTGTTTCTAAACATTTGAAAACTTGAATAATCAAAACCAAATCAAATTTATCGCTTAGTATATTATATCAGACTTACCTTGTAATGTTGGTATCACAAAAAAGAAACTAGGAATAAGACTTAGCGTCATACGTAACAGATGTGCGTGTACTATCATGTTTATCATATAGAACACCGAGTCAGTCTTGTCAGTAGACTGGACTACTCGTACTTCAACATCAGCAGTAGGATGATAGTTGCTCTAGCCAGAGCCTATTATTAAACAAATCTCAGCCAAACGGTAATATTATTGGGCTCCAACTTGGAATACGCCATTTCTCGAGAATGTGCGCGCAACAGCTTGGAATTTCTAATTGTTGCGCTCTTTCTCGAAAAATTGCATGGTCGAACAATATCACGGTCTGAGGCAAGTACCTCCGATACTTGTTGTAAACGGGTCCTAATAAATACCGCTCAGCCTGACAAACCCAGCAAAGCCCGAGAAAGTCACACAAAGCCATGTGAAGTCAAATAAAAAATGCGTATTTATAGTGTTGATTATATTGATGAAAGCCGAAAAACTTGTTTTCAAACTATTTATACAAAATTAAATGACCGAAAATTGGACTACAGATTACAAATTCGAAATCGAATAATGACAAATGAATAACACATTATGACGCAGTCATACTGTATAAATTATTCATTGAACTTATCGACAGAAAGCGTAAGAAATCCCCACAAAGCCTGACAGAGTCATAAAAGTCGTTTCAGACAAGTTATTTATATCGTAAATTAAACTGTTTTAAATTTTGAAGTACAAGTTTTATAATGTCTTCATATTTACTACAAAAGGCTGCAGAAAGGAGTTTCATCTTTGTTTTTGTTATCAGAGAAGGTACCATACCTATTATCATATGGAGAATATGGATTTGGCAATGACCAATTAAATCTACAATGAATAATCACAGATTCTCAACTGGTTACGTGTTTTAAACTATTCATTTGTGCTGAGTTAAATATATAATAAAATGGAAATAATGATCATAGACAAAACAAACATTTTCTAATTCTTTCTCTGAGTTTTTTTTAGCCCGGCACCTTTGTTGTTTTATTGTTTTTTTTTTTGTTTTTTTTTTGGGGGGGGTGGCTTTTTTGCAGATTTTGGGGCTTTTAACATAGTGTACACGCCGCCTGAGGAGGTGACCGCTGTTGTTAAATGAAACGATTTTTAATCTTCAAATTTAATAAGTAAAATGATTGATTATTATTTTGGAAGTAAAAAAAAAAACCTAATGAAATTAATTAAATCAATGTCGGATGCACGTACCCGGTCATAAAAAATAGAACTGTGCTCAAATATGACCTGGCTTACTTCCCTTGAATTACCTCTTCTGCTGACGTCATACGTGCCATACAATTGTAAACAATATACGGCGTGGGTAGCAAGATAACAAAATGGATTATGTTTCTGATGAAAGTTCGACAGATTGTGAAGAAATGCCAGACTTGACTTCGACGAAACCGTCAATAACACCATATATGTTTGAACCAAGATTATCTTCGGTACAAAATGTTTAAAACAGAGACAAAAGCTCTGAGTCTGACTCGGACGACAGTCACCTTTCGACCGAAGAGAATGAAGACTCCTTACTTGACGAAGAGGTTGATGAAGAGAATCTTTGGTAAGATTTCTAACAAATACTTATATTAAGAACAAAATGCAATCGGTTTTTTAAAGTATTTGGTTACTGCTTTGCTCGTTTCAAAAAGAGTTTAAAGGGGTGGGGGGGGGATGATGTTTTGTTTTCAGACTATTTCCCTGCATGTGTCTAAGGACCTTTCATTGTATATTATGTGTATATTTTTATTCACATCTGCTTGAAAAAAATTAACTTAAAAAGTTCATCCGTATTGTCACCACAAATATAATGTTGATCAATTTGTTAGTGCATTTTACAGTTTATATGTAGATCTTGGGAAGCAGCAGAGAGGGTGAATCCTACAACGTTTTTAGACAAAATTTGATTGAAATCCTAAAACGAGCCGTCTTATAATCTTATTTTAACCAAAAAAAGGCGAACCCTACAACGTTTTCAGACAAAAAATTGATTGAAATCTCCCTACGAAATCATTTTAACTAAAAAAATGAAAACGATTTTTTAATCAATTTTGGTCGCAACTTGTTGTCATCGCCCTCTCTGCTGCTACAAGTTTTCAGTTCTGGGTTAACAAAAAATAATAAATGATTTGATCGAGTCTTTAGGACGAAAATCATTTATGATTTCACAAACAAACTAATCGCTAACACCTCTTCTTGTAAATCAATCAGATTATTAGATTGGTCTGTGAGTTTGAAATTAATTCTAGTTAATGAATTATTATGGCATCGCATGTAGACAGGATTAATTGGGTTTTCAATAATTAGGAATCCTGGAGGAGCTGTTGGTGCAAATGAATAAAGAATATATCCCTGCTGAGCTTGATTTGATTGTTCTAGATTAATTTGATAGCTTCCTTCGATAACATCACACACTAAATTGAGCGCAATCACCGATGAAATATTCACGTTGAATGGAGCGATATGCCTACCGCCACCGTCTGGGTCATTATTATATTTGAGGAGGACAGTTAAATCTGATTTTTGTAGCGCTTTGATATCGGTTTTAACAATTCTCGCTAATTCATCAGCGTTGTATTTCGGAAACTTGAAATTACGCAGATTGTCTTCTGTGATATTGTAATCGGTTAGGAATCGTTGTTTATTGTCGCTGTTGTCATTAATTATTTTTTGAATAATTAGTTCATAGATATATTCCATGTCCGATATAAGCTGATTTATTATTTCAACGTGTTTTTGCGATCTTGTTTTCCGTAGTTGTTCTAGTTGTGTGTCATATAATTGTTTAATCTCATTAAAATAACCACGGACGTCAGTTAGCGTAAATGAAATAGTAACAGTTGACTCGGCTGTTCTTTTAATGATAAAATCCCATTGCAATGTGTCTTTGTTGGTGAATATAAATCTATCGGCGATTTTTCCTTTTCTTATATCAGATAAATCATCTCGATAACTGGGATTGATTTCATGATATGATTGTACATCCGTGGTTAAGTCGGTGGTGGATTTTTCCGGTGGTTTTTCAGGCCATCCTAGTACGGTTCTAATAGAACTTTGATAGATATCTACGACGTATCCTTCTGTGCTTATCTCAATTGCGGATGATAGTGTCGGCTCATGAACTGTTATAGCGATTTTTGATTCTTTTCCAGTAATCGATTTTATTCTACGCGCGAATTCATTATTGATTTGTTCGATTTGGTATGACCCTGTTGGTATCGAAACGACGTTCCAGTCTGGGGTTCCGTCGGGTTTATTCTTATTCGCAAACACTAAAGAATTATTCGGTTGTTGACCACCAAATGATTTTGATCTGATATTAGGCCAACTGTGGTATACTCGTAATTTTGCTAGCGCTATCTCCTTCACTGGGACCGGAGAGGGGAAATTCACACTGAATTCTGGATTCGTTGATGTTATTGATATCATGCTTGTTTGTACTGGGTTCGTGTTCTCCATTATTCGTTGAAGTAATTCCTGCGGTGTTGTCATTGTTATTATACTCATGATTTATTTCTAATTTTGGTATCGAGGAATCATAAATACTGACCATCACTGAGAACTCACAATCTGGTAATGTTGATATTATTGAGATCATTTTGTTTTTTGGGTTCGTGTTTTCTGATTCCATCGGTGTTGTCATTGTTATTATATTCATGTTGTCGCTCTAATTTCGATATCGCGGAATCAAAAATACTGACCATCGCTGAGAATTCACTATCTGATATAATTGTATTATCGAGTGACGACGATATCATCAATGATAATTGCGAGTATGCGGTTGATGCAATATGAAATTGAAGTAAGTAATTCTGCAGTTTACTCTGGCTGCATGATGATATCTTTTTTGCTATCCCGGTTGATATACCCCCGATTGTAGCCACCGCAGAAATGCAAATTGGAACTACGACCGGGGCAATCATTGTAACAGATGCTAGTATTATTCCGGCACCAGTGAGAACGCTTGACACCGAGTATATAATAACATCAATTGCGGTGATTCTTCGTCGGTATTTTTTTATTTTTATTTGATACTCCTCAGTGAGGGTTTTGAGTCTATTCTGAAATTCTCTGACCTGATCATAGCGACATTGCGTTGATGAAATCATTGTTTTTTTAAAAACGCTAGCGTTTTCAATTGTGAAATCCGAAGGATTTTCCTTTCAATTATCCTATTATTGACCTGGTTTTAGGATCTGATGAGGGGACACCGGATACAAATTCTATTATCCAGGGTAGTGACTCCCTAATCACAGACTCGTCGGAATTCTTTATAACAATCGTAAGCGGGATTGGTATAGCAGGTGGAGGTTTTGGTATTTTCTCTAGTATATACATCAATGTGTTAACACCGCTGATACCTGTGTTGCTGAATTCCAAATCAAATTTACGGTGATGTATTATTGTAAGTCGGTAGCAGCCTGGTGCACCAGTATGTCTGTTGCCAACACGAAGATAATTTTCATTTCCCCGGATCCAATCAAAGGTTCCACTATCAACCGTGTACACGATGTTATTGACGCTTACACTATGTGGAATTTTTACCTTATTGATAGCCGCGATAATTTCAACGAGAGTCATAACTGCCACAGGTGAGGTTCCAAAAAACTTATTAACAATGTCATTGACTGGTTTTTGAATTTCTTTTAGTTTAAGAAGATCGTCGGAAATATCGAGATAATTTACCCTGATTTTGGTAGGATCTATTGTTTTTCCACTCTCCTCCGTGTTAGAAAAGAATGAAACCAGAAGTTCGTTGATTCTAATCTGTGCTTGGGTTTTAATATGGTTGTCGATGTTAGAAAATTTCGTCGTGATATCTTGGAGGCTACTGCCCTCAAAGAACTTATTAACCATTTCATTTGTGAGCTTTTGTTCGTCAATAGCTTTTTTAACTTCAGCGAGGTTTGGACCTGTCAACGATGTGGTTTCAGAACCAGGTGTTCTCCCCAAAAATCTATCCACGATGGTATTAAGTGTTGTTTGTCTCACCATAAACATATTAATATCTTTGAGAGTTATTATAGATGTAGCCGGGATACCAAAGAAATTATTAGCGATGTAGGCATTGTGAGTGTGCTTGCCGATAAACTCACTGATTTCAGCGAGAGTCATGCCTGCCACAAGCGGGGTTCCGAAAAACTTAACAATGACGTCGTTAGTGGGTTTTTGATCTTCTATTAGTTTAGAAATCTCGAGATAATTTGCCTTGATTTCATTTTCATTCATCATCCCTCCCGCGTCCTTGCTAAAAAAGAATAGCGATAGATAGTTTTTAATTCCAGCGAGAGTCATGCCAACCACAAGCGGTGTTCCAAAGAATTTATGTATGACATTTTTGCGAAAATTATTATAACCTCGTATAAGATCATTCAGCTCACGTTCGTTGGTAGCAATCGCGTCGGTGATCGTAGACACAAGTGCGCCTGGTTTAAGTCGTCCGTCGTTGGAATACAGCGCAATAGAGTTTTCAGCGGCGTCGCGCTGCCGTATCAAAATGTCATTCAATGACACATCACTGGATTTCAATTTACCCTGTTTGTCTTGAAATACAACTATTTCATTAGGATCAACATTTGTTAAGTTCAACGTCTCAGCGATTTCATCTTCAATTATTTTTTTTATATCCTTGACAGAATCAGGTGGTGCAGTGCCATCGGGTTTGGGTTTCAAAGATCTCCCCCAAATATCAATCATGTTATTGTAAAACTCTTTCTCTCTCTAAAAAGCGATTGCTAGTGTATTCATTAACGACAACATGTGGTGGTTTTCCGCTTGGGTTACTTAAGGAGTTAGAAATAGCGTCAAGGACATTTAATACTTCGCTGCCACATATTGGTGGGTCAATCATCGTTTGTGTTGGTAGCGTAGAATACCAAGTCTTCATTGGAAGGGTTTTTATATACCGCATAAACTCTTTTGGCGGGGCTAATCCATATGAATCAAAATAGACAATCCCACGTGGATCAATAGCGTATGCAACCCAGTGAGTTCCAGGTCCGGTGCTGTTATCGAGATTAATAATACCTGTTTCAGTTTTGTTTGGTTGATGTGGTAATTGATCTTTCATATAAACACCTCTGAAATTTTTAATCACGAGTTTTTTTAGCCGCATCCATTAAATCAAAATTGGACATAGGAACCATAGGTTCCTGAATTAATAAATCGTTCCTGGTAGTCTTAGACCCTTTCCGCTGTACCACGAATACGGGGTTCCTGGTAGTCTTAGACCCTTTCCGCTGTACCACGAATACGGGGTTCCTGGTAGTCTTAGACCCTTTCCCTTTTTTTTATATCCTTTCCCAGTTACTTTCTTTAGTGCCATTCCTGCTGCAGTACCAACGGCTCCTAACGCAGCCGCTTTAGCCACCGCTGGGGCTGCTGCTGCAATCAATGCTGGAATCGCAGCTAACAACGGAAATATACCGCCTGTTTTAATCATATTTTTGATAGCAGGCGCAGAAAGAGTAATCTGAACACCTTTTTTGGCTGCAAGTGCATCATTGAAATGTTTTATTTGACGAGTTGTCAGTGATAGTTTATTTGCACCACCAGTCATTTGGTTGGGTTTCAACGTGATTGTGGTTCCACATTGCTTAGCTGATTCTGATTGCAATTTTTTTAATTGACCGGGAGTTAACGCAACACTAATAACACTATATGACATTATACATAATTGATTGATTCTAAATCGTTTACAATTTCAATTACATGTTTTCCACTGGTGCATCTACCACTCTCATTCTTCCACCAACACCTTCGAGTAGCATTGATTTATCACTGAGAATGACAGCAACCGCTCTATAATCAGCAATAGCACCACGAGTCACATTAGCTCTAAAGTGTATATCAACAACAGATTGTCTCATCAAATCGAGATGTTCCAGTGAGAAGTAATAGATCGGATACAGATTTTTAAAGTCGTATTGTGATATTTGCAAACCAGTATCGACATTTTGATCGCGTGCCATAAATGACAACAGACGATGATAAACTCGTGCAATATGATTTTCTGTGTAATTAAGTTGTATATCCTCGGATGGTTCCTGTTGGCCGTTTATTCTCAGTGAGACGTCTTTCACACCTAATTGATCAAATATCATATGACTGAAACGTTGATCGCCAACTCGTGCGTTATCTTGTAACGCAATAAATATATGACGTGGCGCAGAAACGCCTTGTTTTGATGCTAGGTTCCAAGTGAATAACCCGTTGATATTTGATTGCTTCACATCTATACTCACTGATAACCAACTTAGTAATGACTTTCCTCCTTGGTCCATAAATGATAGTAATCGTTCTTCTGCGGTGATTGCTGGAGTCAACACTGGCATCCACAATGATATTTTTGTTAAATTGACTTTACCGGCATCAGCATTGGGATTTTCAGCATCTGCTGGAATCCTCCAGATTGCGTCATTATCATCACTCTTTCGTACAAGCGATACTGTATGCTTAGCCCCGTAGATAACTTTTCTGACGTTTCTACAGAATCCAAATATGTGATGCAGTGGAATCGCGCATGAAAATGATTTACGCGCTCCTTGCAACATTGAAATACGTGTTGCGGCTCCTAGATTGAAATTAACGTCGTTGTTTATAATCATATTCTCGACATCAGCATCACTATTATCACGTTTTTTTGGTCGTCTTACAACAAATGGATTTCCTCCAGCGGTATTCTTACCATCTTTTGCAAACATCATAGAGGGTCCTGCTGATCTTGTATAATCATCAGAATATCTCGCTAACCCGATTATTGTTGTAGCCACATCAACATCGCGATCTATCGACTCAATTTCTTTTCCATCAATGAGATATCTAGCACTCTCAAATAGCGCCATAATACCATTATTGACAAAACCGACTTGAGTACCATCTGGATACTGTGCTGGTACAGCAGTAGTATCAGCAGCTGTTACAAGTTCTCCTTCTACTTCAATAAACGCTTCACAGGGCAAAAAGTATTTACTGGTATCACGGACTTGAAGTTCAATTCTTGCTCGACTATTTGAGTCTATGGCATGATAGGCGTAATATTGATAATCGCGTACAGAATCATCCTTGCGAACTGGGGCATCTATATCAAACGCTGGATCAGGTGACTGTTTGAACATTTTATTCTATTTATCAGAGTCTAAATCGCGATTTTCCATTTTCATCGTCGTAGTTTTTTAAAGCCACTTCCTGCTATCATGTTTGCAATATTGCTTTGGTCGGTGGTTAAAGCCATCGACGCTAATTTTCCGTCTACTGCGTTATTTATAATTCTACTAACACTTGCAGGCATTTCCGCTGTAGACGGTAACGGTTTCTTTTTTCGTAAATCACTTCGTGATTTCACTAATGATGTTATTTTATTCTTCGCAGCTGAAAACGCTTTTCCCGCAAGATCTCCAACAGCACCAATACCCTTATCACGAATAACATCAATGGCTTTCATTCCTAGTTGTTTAGCTAACGGCATCACTTTTGGAGCCATTCTCGCAAATAACCCTGCAATGGTATTGCCTAAACCATCTCCGTAGTATGCTCTATAAACCGGAAACCGTGAATTAACTACGTAGACGGGGGTTGGTTTATCATGATTGTAGTGTATGATCATTATTTGAAATCAGAAACAATTTTTCAATTGGAAACGCTAGCGTTTTTATTCAATCCCGGTGATTAATCACTGTGATAATCCTCCACTAACTCGCCAATGAAATCTCGATATGTGCTGATATCTATGATACCACCCTGAAATAATCGTCTACAGATATCAGCTGCTTCATTAATTATTTCCGGTGAGTTATTTCCAGCTCGTAAACCTCCTACAAGAACTTCTAATCATGATATATCATTGATAACACTACCAGGACATGAAATCCTTGGATTCTCACTGGAATCTTGCAATCCGCTTCCGCTATAACCAGTTGCTTCATCCTGTTTTTCCATTTCGTCTAAATTGGCTTTTTGTAAATAATCAAGAATATCATCATCATCAGGTGGTAGTTGTTGTTTTTTAGGAGAGTAGAGTACTTTCTTTGCAGGTTGCTGTCGCCTTCCTCGCAATTTTCGTGGTTTTTGTTGCTGTTTAAACTCTTCGTATTGATTATACACTATATCCACCGCATTTCTATATTCAATATATGATGCGTTATCCTTCTTCTTAATTCTACATGTTTTTTCAGTTTTGATTTTGTAGAATATATCAGCCCAATGATCTAAATTTCTAACAAACTTATGATGTTCTGGTTTCAACATATTTTTCCTGTTTTCATAAGTCGTAACAACAAGCGCAGGAATTTCTGTTGAATCAGTCTTATTAATCGCTGCTAAACCCGCCTCGTTAAATATCACGCGTAAATCATCTACTATTTCTTTTGATTCCATTTGTTCTGTTTGTTCAGTTTTCGCTGCTATTTTTTCGAGTTCACCAATAACAGATTTTCCCGTCTCGGGAACATCTCCCAGTATAGCACGCTCTATCCCCTTCGTTGCTGTGGTTACTGGTTTAAACAATTCTTCAGATCCCGCAGCAAAATCAGTCTGAAGACTCTGTCGTTGTTGTAGTTTATTCCGTACAGAGTCACGAATTGGTACAAATCTCCTGATTGCATCCAGTCGTTCACGAGCCAATCGGGTTGTTAATGCTTCATTGACCATTATTTGAAATCAGAAACAATTTTTCAATTGCAAAACAATTTTTCAATCCGACCTAACACCATCGGATGGTCATGGAAGTGTTATTTCATCCTATCAATGATGGGGAAAGTATCATAATTGTATAAAAAATAAATAATACTGATAGTTTCCCCATTTTGAATTTTTTAGTGTATTTGATACCGGACCAACCAGCCATCAATTTTTCATTCACTGATTTTGACATTTTTAATCAAAAAATGCTAAAAAAAATTAAAATCTCTATGAAGGACGGTCACAATCAAATAATGATAAATGGTTGGTCAATCAAAATTGTTCATTTTCTTGAATTAACGCCCGTAGGTTTCTAACTTTAGAATTAACCTCCTTTTTCAATTCGTATTCGTACCCCAATTCTTTTCGTATTCGTTCTACGATGGTATACAACGGAGCGAACACACTTACGTCACTGGAAAATGCGAGAGAGTCCTTAATAGAATTCTGAATTCTTTTGATGAGCGCATACTTCTTTGGTAGCATGTATTTATTGTTGTTAACTCCGTATTCTATATCCTGAAAATCAGACATGATTTGATCAGGATTTAACCCATCTGATAGTTCAATATCCCAACTTTTCAATTTTGAAATCTCGGATAAAATGCTATTCATGTTTTCAGAATTCATTATTCTATAACAATTATATATTTCTAAATGAAAAATATGACGCATCAGACATAACTAAATTGAACTTTTTGTCCCGTCCTTTTTGAAATAGCCGTCTTGGTTATTCCCTCTGCAACGAATCGTACTGAGGATATACAAATATCGAAGTGCCTACTGGCTTCATTCATTGATTGAAATATTTTTTCTTCGTTAGTTATCGTATTCAAAGATTTCACAGGTCTCGCTTTTTTCGAGTATTTCCCAGTCCCCCCTCGTTCGGAATTTTCACTTTGTGTGATAGCCTGCAGATTTGATAAAGAATTATTTTTCGGATTAGAATCGATATGATCAATAACAAAATCATCCTCGATCAATCCATTGAAACATTCATACACGAAACGATGGCAGTAATATTTCTTCTTTCCAGCACCAAACATCAAATACCCCATACCATTATCCCACCCAACTGGTTTCTTCAGTCTGCGGTTTCTTACAACACCATCACTGGATGCTTCATAATTTGTGATCACAGGGTGTTGTCTGAATTCTTGGTTCATTTATATATTATACTATTGTTTGTCTAATTCATAGTTTGGTTTAATGATAAATCTTTCGATGTAGTCTTGAGGAGTTCTTATGATTTTATCCTTGACTCTGTCAAGGATACTGACTTTGTCAGCGTCAAGAATACTGACTTTGTCAGTGTCAGGGTCAAAATTTCTGATTGATTGTCCATTTTTTATTCTTTTATCATAATATCGCTTCAACTCCCTGTATCGCTTACCACCGCAATTTAGACACAACTGAGATTTTCCCCTGACCCCAACTCCACATAGAATACAAGGTAACGGACCAAGGCTTCCACGACGAAAGCTTTGCATATGATACCCACAGAACTCATTTCTGCATGATTTGTTACACGGGGTTATTGATCCAATCATAAGCCACTTGCAGTGATTCATTATATAAAAATCTTTCATTTAAATGCTTGTTTTAATTATAGCATGAAGGAATTAAGCAAAAACGCCTTCGAAAAATGCTGAATTCAATGCTGATAAGGAGTTTAAGAGATTGTTGAAAATCAATCCTAAATTTAATATCGATAGACCCAAAAAACGTCCAAGAGACGGAAACATGAAGGAGTTTAAGAGATTATTAAAAATTAGTCCTAGATTTAATCTCGATAAACCAAAAAAACGTCCAATAGACGGAAATATGAAAGAGTTTAAGAGATTATTGAAAATCAATCCTAAATTTAATCTCGATAAACCAAAAAGACGTAACAAGAGATTATTGAAAATCAATCCTAAATTTAATCTCGATAAACCCAAAAAACGTTCAATAGACGGAAATATGAGAGAGTTTAAGAGATTATTGAAAATCAATCCTAAATTTAATCTCGATAAACCAAAAAAAACGTCTAACAAATTACCCTGGAAAGATGCTCAATTCAATCTCGATATGGTTTCTAATACACCAAAGAATACAATTCTTGATAAAGCCATGATTAGTAAAATCAGAGATTGTTTTAATGAATTTAAGCGTGATGGAGCATCTTATTGCTGGTCAACATTTCGAATTGATGGTGTTGTTGACGCTACCATGAATGATGAAAAAGCAGCAGTGATAATTTCACGTGTTGGGGAAAAACGGTATTTTTTCCGAATCAAATTCATTATCGAAGTCGATGGCAAATGGATTATTAAGGATAAATTTGAACCAATCCTCAAGAATAAAAAAGCTGTCATTGTGAGTAGAGATTCCAAACCAGGGATTCTAACCGGCATTGATAAACCATACTACGAAAGATCTTATCCCGTAACAGCAATGGTTTATGGGATATATCCGTTAAATGATAAACCCGATATCGCAAAACTAGCTCCTATGAAATATTCGTCAGGGCTTAATTGTGTAGCAGAACGAATAATAGAACACTTCACAAATGCATCCCGAGGAAATAAACTAACTGATCTGCGACGTAGGAAAATAACCGAGTGGGAACTGACAGTGAAACAGCATGGTGCAAAGATTTCTGATATAGCTAAATTAGAAACATCATTAAGATTTCCAATAACAGTTATGACGATAACGGGAGAGGTTTTATACGAACCGAAATATAACAGAAATGGAGCACCAATACAGATTATTGATCATAACAAACACGCGTGGACACCTGCGGTAACAATATTTCCACGAGAACGAACCGTGAAATATATCCCTAAGGAGTTCGTCGGGGATGTTTTCTATGAAGAGAGATTATTTGATGCTATTCATGCGTTGTGTAAGGATGATCCTGTGTCAGTGTGGTTACTTAGAAGTGATGAAGAATTCGATCAATTTGTAAAACCAAATGGTGAATTATATCGCATTGAAGAATTAGATAACAGAATGAGAAAAATCGCTAGTGATTTTTCACCGGAGAATTCCCATGAAAAACTACTCACGGATAGTTTTACTATTCCATCAGTGGTAGCTCACTTCGCAAGAGAAAAAAACTCATGGCGTCCAACACGAAATGATTTTCTCGAGGATGTTAAATTGAGTTGCGTCGAATTTGGTCATGGAGGACTGTGGAATACGAAATACTCACGTGATGGTATGATTTCAATTGATATATCCGCGTGTTATCCCGGAAGTTTTCTCGGGTATGGGGAATGCGCTGAGTACATCAAACGATTTGGACACCCCACGCATGAAATGACTCGTGTTGCGATTAATGGACCATTGCCTGATTTTGATTTAACCGGATTCGCTCGTGTGATATCATTTGAATTAGCTACAGGGTTACATCCGTGTAGTTATGTTTGGCTCGGTAGACACCTATCTGAAAAGGCCTGGATGCCAATAGTGCTATTGAGATATATGATTGATTGTGGTATGCTAATATCGTTGATTGTTTCCGAGGCTATTATATGCTATCGAGCTCAGAAAGAAGTTTGGCTACCACAACCCGATCTAGATAGAATAATCAACGAACTACGAAAACAGTTTCCAGATTTCAGTGAAGAAGAAATCATAAATTGGTCTAAGAAGTTATTTGAAATTAAAAAAGAACAAGCAAAAGATCTCGGAAGAAGAATAATCGGTAAATTTACCCAGCGTGGACGATACGACAACGCAAAATACTCTTCGCGGTTGATCATAGATGTCGCTGAATACGATTTTATTGTAGCGGATTTAATGAAACAGGGAAAACTTGTATCCCGTAAGGATGCTTTTCTATCCAATGGTGAGAAATTAGGTACGGTTGTTACCTACTGTGATGGATATAATTCCCAGTACACACATTTGAGAAGTTCAATGTTAGCCTATGCTTCTATTAATCTATTTTCGATGATAAATAGATTTCCTAATACCGCGGTTAGAGTGGCCACTGATTCGATGTATATACACAATAAGTACAAATCAGCTGTAGCGGCATTCACAGATCCCGAAGAAAATTGGGGGCGTTGGCGATTTAAAAAAGAGATGCTACATGAGTATTGTGAATCCGCAGACGTTGCCATGGATGATAAATATCTTTGTTGTAACCGTATTGAAATTCAATCAGAATTTTCTAATGCACCACCGGTATCTGATCCAGTATGTAGATACAAGACAGTTTATTTAAACGGTTGTGGTGGGTCAGGAAAGACAACTCGTGCAATTGAATTATTTCGTCGTGGAAACGCTAGCGTTTCTAACATGATTGTGCTAACACCGACTCACAGACTCGCCAGAGAGATGATACAACGAGGGGTAAATGCTTGCACTTATCACAGTTTTTTTCGATGGAAAGGTGACAAATGGACTCCTGAGCGTATGGGTGATAAATTCATTCCTGAAATCTTAATTTGGGATGAAATATGCACAGTGTCATTAGATGTATTAAAAACATTTCTTGAGTGGTTGTTAACCCAAAACACAAAAGTCGTCATGTGCGGGGATCACGGCCAACCACCACCATTTGTAGGTGCATCTCCACATGAATGGCTAAAGGGTTTTGTAGACTATTATGAAGAAATCACCACTGATTATAGATCACTTGATGAACGATTACGCGAGTTCAAAGCGCTAATTAGATTACAACCGGATAGAATCCAATGCGAAATAGCGCGTGAAGTGATTTCAGAAACTCCAATGAATGATTTCTGGGAAACATGGAGACCAAACGATTTGATCATTGCAAGTAGAAAAATAGTCAGGGACACACTTAAAATGAAGTTATTTGAATTGCATAAAGAAAAATTTGCAACGCTTCCAGTACCCCTTTGTTATAGGCCATCGGATACACGAAAACAGAATATTGAAGTTGATATTCCAGGACAGAATGAAAAACAAATTCTGGTATTAAATGATATTGTGCTGGTTGATATCAATGTCGTTGAAGATGCATTGCGTGCTAATAAATCCCCGTGGACGCTAGGATACGCAGCAACAATACACTCTTCACAGGGATTGACTATATCGAATACAATTGTTTGGATGGTGGATAATCACATCGAATGGTCGAATTTAGTCTATCTTGCAGTATCCAGAGTACGAAACATAAATCAACTTCGAAGAGTTGTTTTCGATGATAATGACACAACAATAAGTGACATTGATGTTAGCATCATTAATAAAAAACTCTCCGGTTACAAACAACAGGACAAAAAAAAACAACGAGAATTTGATATTGATGCTGAACTAATAATCACTTTGAAGAAACAACAGAATAATCACTGCGCGAGTTGCAATTGTATAATGCGTTGGCAGTATTCGGATAAGGATCCTCGCCAATTCACCGTAGACAGAAAAAATAACAATCTCGGTCATGTCAGAAATAATGTGATGTTGACTTGTCTTGAGTGCAATAGACGCAACGGTGCTAGTTAAGACCATGCGGTGGCAATTGAGTATCCTCGGGAATCACTTGTAGTTGTTGTCGAGTAAAACCCCGCTGAGGGGCAGTTGAATCTAGTTTATAGACTGGAGGTCTACCAGTTGATCGTGTTATACTAGATATCTTATGCGTAGTGACGCTCCAAATAGGATCAGTAGCCCTTTTTCTACCCCCTTCAAGCTCTCCTGGTTCGTATAAGTACCTCACAATGACACTACTACCAAGAATTGGTTCTTTGAAATCTTTTTGTGGTTGTACGGGTATTGACTTCTTTTTAATCGCGTTGATAGGTTTCATGTTGATTGTTCTAGTAATCTCGTTATTCAGTGCAGTAATCACAGATGGTAATCTTTTAACCCATTCACTGGATCGCTTTTCTTGAATGAATTCTTTTGCGTATTGATATCCAAATAACCGCTCAGCAATCGTCCGATTAAATCGTTCTACAATGGCCTGATCGCGATGTAGCGCAGTATGCCCTCGTCGTATGGTGACATTATGATGTTTCATTGTAGATAACACTACACCCTGAAATTCCTTGCCAGGATCAACTTGTAACAGATTTGGCCAGTGCAGAGGACCTCGTCGATAAATCCTTTCAAATGCAGAAGCGACTTCAGTGGCTGATTTTGTTTTTAACGGTTCTGCTTCTTTGTATCGACTTGCAATATCAACTACGGTTAACGCATATTTGTAACCACGATCATGTGGCAAAAATAATATATCAGCCTGATGAACTTCATTAGGAGCGGTCACATCAAAATGCGAGAATTGAATTTGTTTAGGCGGTGGTAGATAAATTTGCCATAGTGCCTGTTTGGATAACCAATTAGCCGCAGTGGTTTTTTTCACTTTTGCAGCACTAGCGAGTTTATTGATTGCAGCGTTACCCCTCCAGTATCCCCTCGGAGAATAATAAATTGATTCCATATTATTAATTACCGGCACCTAACATCAATTTACTTTTCATAGCCGATTTTATTAAAAATGAAGCCAATTTTTCTTTGAAGGATTTATCAGGAATAGCATTTAACGCATGAATTAATTTCACATCCGCGAGATGCCTGTGTTGCAGATTGCTGCTTTTATAAGCAACATCATGAAGGTGACAGGCCTTATCAATGGCGTTTATTGGTTCTTCACCGGGGTTGGGTTGATTTTGATTATTGAGTCTGATATCAAGACTGGTTCCCGGTCCACAGTAGCTATATCCTGGAAGGTGCTTTTCTCCGGGGTACTTTGCCCATGGGGTTCCAGGGAGCTTTGCCAATTTGGCTGCGATATCACCTCCTCGTTTTTTTTTAAATCAGATTTCATAGACACAAATCTAAATTTCTTTGTACCACATTGCACGCATTTACCAGAAAGCGCTGATCGGTTATTTTTAGTTGTAACCGTCGTCACATCATCTGTGCCAGTACGCGTTTTACACTTCACACAATATAGATCCATAATTTATGTATAGAAATATGGATATAATTGATTTTTCAGCGACTAAAACAAGAGAACCAATTAAGCATCATGCAGCGCTACCAAACTCTATCCGGATGATTATAATCGGGCCATCTGGATCCGGTAAAACGCAATTGTTACTCAATTTAATAATGAGATGGATGAAGTGGGATAAGTTGTATTTAATTGCCCCTAGCGTAGATGATCAACGATGTTATGAAGTGTTAAAGGATTTTAACGAGAATGCATCAGAAATTAAGGGTGAGAACGCCATTGATTTTATAACCGATATCGATGAAGCACCGAGTATTGATGATATTGATGGAGATATTAACAATTTAGTCGTATACGACGATATAATGTTAGATAAACAAAAAAATCCTGCTAGAATATTTTCCCGTGGGCGTCACAAAAACACTGACGTGATATATGTCACTCAACGCTACACTCAGGTTCCAAAAGTGATCAGAGATAACTGCAATTTATTGTCTGTATTCAACGGAGTTGATACTCATACTCTTAGAAATATATGGCAGACATGGTGTTCTGATATGGACTTCAATCAATTTCGAGATTTCTTTAGTCATGCTCAGTCGACTCCGCACGGATTCGCAACAATAAATCTACATGATCCTCGGACACGATATCGTATCGGACTCGATCAAATATTCGGTTAAAATCGTAAAAGAATTATTAACCCAGAACTGAAAACTTTAGCAGCAGAGAGGGTGGATGACAACAAGTTGCGACCAAAATTGATTAAAAAATCGTTTTCATTTTTTTAGTTAAAATGATTTCGTAGGGAGATTTCAATCAATTTTTTGTCTGAAAACGTTGTAGGGTTCGCCTTTTTTTGGTTAAAATAAGATTATAAGACGGCTCGTTTTAGGATTTCAATCAAATTTTGTCTAAAAACGTTGTAGGATTCACCCTCTCTGCTGCTTGGGAAAGGTAGATTTTTTAATGAGAATAAACTGATTTGGCACACTACTTTAATATATTCTTTTAATTGTTGCAGGTGTTCTTGTCAACACTGCATGACATTGCAGACAAGAAGTGAGTGAAAGTGTTGCAAAGACACGAATATAGTGGATGGAAAAATGGAAGAAGGAGGCATTTCCTGCATAACAGAGCATGATGGTTTCCAAGCAAACTGTTTGAATGAACATGTTTTGGAAACATCTTATTATGAGTATTTGGAGGAACATGGACCAAATGATCAAAATATACATGAGTAAGTTTTCTTTACATTTGTTTTATTAAGGAATAACTGTTCAAGTTAAATAGTTCGTTTGCACCTTCTAGTAAACACTAAAGACCCGGTCTCTTTCCCCCTCCCCCCAAATCAAGTTTTACCCTTTTATGTATAGTTTTCTTAATTGTAGAAATAAAACACAAAACAACAGCTGTTTATAGAGGTGTTAATAGTAATGCAAAATAAAAGTAGTAATAGATGATGAACATGACAGCAACAATAAAAATGAAATCAAATCAATTTAAAATAAATATATATACATGTATAAATGATTATTCATCTGTACATCTATGTGCCACATTCAATTTTAATACCTCTTCAATGATTTTAAGAATATTTTTTTTTAAGACTGTACAGATATATAGCTTATAGAAGATTTGTGCGATGGATTTACCAAAGACTGGGTAAAATGCAAAGAAAGATCTTGCTATCATTTGTTGTGAAAGCGATAAGAGATAAATTTCCATCACAACAATATTGTTGATTTAAATATCCTAACTAAATTCTTAAAGAGACAAAACTGAACACAAATAATTTTAATTCTAGTTTAAACTGAATCTTAAAATATGTCTATCGACTATTTCCTTTTTTGACTGTCTTGGCAATGCCTGTGCCAGAGGGGCTGGTCTAACTTTGTCTTCTCTTTGTCTGGCATCAAAGGCTTCTTCTGAATAGCTGGTGTACATTTCCCGTCTGATCAGAAGTTCATCAAACAAGTCATCAATATATCCTGCAAACAATCAAATCAAACTGTTTATTACTTGAAACAAGAAGAATAGATGGTTAGATGTGAATGCTATAATTTTTGTTAAAAAGCAGCAGAAGGGGCGAATCGGACAACATTTTTAGACAAGTTTTCACTGAAATCACGCTTAAAAACAATGAAACCAATGACATCAGGGCCCAAATGTGTGTGTGAATCTGATATCGTTTCATGGATTAGGTCCAAAAAAAAATTATGAAAAAATCAATGAAATTAATGAAATCCTCCATCGATTTTTTGGGAAAAGGGACTACAACGTCGTTGTCACTCACCCCTTCTGCTGCTAGAACTTTCATTTGGGGTTAACCGAATATTTGATCCAGTCCGATACGATATCGTGTTCGAGGGTCATGTAAATCACTACGACGAAAATCACTACGACTTTACAAATAGACTAATTTGTAAAACCTCCTCTTGTAAATCAATCAGATTATTAGACTGGTCAGTGAGTTTGAAATTAATTCTGGTTAATGAATTATTATGACATCGCATATAGACTGGATTCACCGGGGACTCAATTATTAAAAACCCTGGAGGAGCTATTGGTGCAAATGAATACAAAATATATCCCTGCTGAGCTTGATTTGATCGTTCTAAATTTATTTGATAGCTTCCTTCGATCACATCGCATACTAAATTGAGCGCAATCACCGTTGAAATATTCACATTGAACGGAGCAATATGCCTGCCACCACCATCTGGGTCATTATTATGTTTGAGGATTTTTTTTATTTCCGGTGATGCTGTTTTTTTCCACGTATCATGAATTATTTTAAAACCAACATCGATGGCATCATCGAGAGATTTTTGTAGTTCTAAGAGATTATATCCTGGTAGTTTGAATGTTGGAATATCTCTTATGCGGATCTTATAGTCTATTGCAAATAAATCTCTTCTTTTAGGACTACTGTCACCTAATACCTCTTGAATAATTTGTGAATGAAATGTTTCCATGTCATTGATGATTTTGTTACATGTTTCTACGACACTGATAAATTCATCTCGGGTGAGAGTGCCGGATCTAAGGGATATAAACAACAACGAAATATCGTTATTGAAAGCTGTGAAATTTTCAGTGATTTTATCCCGGTTAGCAAGATGATGAATAAGTCGTATTTTTTCATCATATTCTACTCTAATGAAAAAATACGACTTATCATAATATCTATAGCTTTTTATTGGATTATCAGATTTTATCCTGTCTGTGATATAATCGGTTTTTTTTGGTTCTGGTAAATCAACGGTTTTTCCCCCGGGTGGTAATTCAGGCCATCCTAGTACGGTTCTAATAGAACTCTGATATATATCTACGACATATCCTTCTGTGCTTATTTCAATGGCAGATGATAGTGTTGGTTCATGAACTGTTATAGCTATTTTTGACTCTACTCCATTAATCGATTTTATTCTACGCGCGAATTCATTATTGATTTGTTCGATTTGGTATGATCCGGTTGGTATGGAAACAACATTCCAGTCTGGGGTACCGTCTGGTTTATTCTTATTCGCAAATACCAGGGAATTATTGGGTTGTTGACCACCAAATGATTTTGACCTAATATTTGGCCAACTGTGGTATACTCGTAATTTTGCTAGCGCTATCTCCTTCACTGGGACCGGAGAGGGGAAATTCACACTGAATTCTGGATTCGTTGAGGTTATTGAGATCATGCTTGTTTGTACTGGGTTTGTGTTCTCCACTATTTGTTGAAGTAATTCCATCTGTGTTGTCATTGTTATTATACTCATGTTTTTGTACTTCTAATTTTGACATCGCAGAATCATATATATCTACCATCGCTGAAATCTCACTCTCTGATATAATTGTATCATCGAGCGATGACGATATCAATGAGGATAATTGCGAGTATGCAGTAGACACAACATGAAATTGAATTATGTAGTCTTGTAGTTTCCGTTGGCTGCATGAGGATATTTTTTTTGTGATTATTGAAATAATTCCAGCGATTGTTGTTGCCGCAGAAATGCAAATTGGAACAGCTATCGGAGCCATCATTGTCACTGAAGACAGTATAATACCGGCTCCGGTGATTACACCACTCACTGAATACACAGTAACATCAATTGCGGTAATTCTCCTGCGATATGTTTTAATTTTCATTGCATACTCCTCAGACAGGGTTTTGAGTCTAGTTTGATATTCTCTGACCTGATCATAGCGATATTGCGATGATGAAATCATTTTTTATTTTAACAACGCTAGCGTTTTCAATTGTGAAATCCTTTCAATTTATTTACTTAAATCCGCTACGAATTTCACATACCAGGTTACTGAAACCCCAATCAAATTTTTATCAGTAGCTGTTATAGTGAACTTTTCAGTTGTATCCTTGTCGATGATCGTTGAAATCGTATTATTGACCCCGGATGAACTCGACGATGATATATTAAATTGAGTCAATGGTGTTACTAGTGTTAATCGATAAATACCCTTAACGGTTGCAGTGATATCTAATTTGTTGTTTCTAGGTGTCCACTCAAATGATCCGTGTTGGATTGTGTACACGACGTTGTTGGTTTTCTCATGAGGAATTTTTGTTTTTTCAATGACTGTTATCATCCTCGAAAAATCACCTTTGACGGCTTCGATGAAGTTTTTCGTCTCATCGATGGATTTTTTAATATCAGGGAGTTTTAGTTCAATTTTATCTAACGGGGTTCCAATATATTTATCAATGATATTTCTACGAAATGCGGTAAACTGTTTTATGTGTTCTTCGGTTTTAGATTCAAGTGTTGTTAGTACAACCACAGAATTGTTTAACTCATCGTTGAGAATTTTTAATCGATCTGTAATCGTCGAAACGAGTACACCCGGTTTGAGTTTACCCTGATCGGAAAATAGCGCAACGGTGTTCTCGATTGCGTTTTGTTGTTTAACTAAAATATCATCCAGAGAGATATTACTGGTTTTCAATTTACCCTGATCGGAAAATAACGCAACGGTGTTCTCGATTGCGTTTCGTTGTTTAACTAAAATATCATCCAATGACACATCACTAGATTTCAATTTACCCTGTTTGTCCTGAAATACAACTATTTCATTAGGATCAACATTTGTTAAGTTCAACGTCTCAGCGATTTCATCTTTGATTAGTTTTTTTACATCCTTGACAGAATCAGGGGTTGCAGTGCCATCGGGTTTGGGTTTCAGAGATCTCCCCCAAATATCAATCATGTTATTGTAAAACTCTTTCTCTCCCTAAAAAGCGATTGCTGGTGTAGTCATTTACGACAATGTGTGGTGATTTTCTAGATGCTGAAATAGCGTCAAGGACATTTAATACTTCGCTGCCACATATTGGTGGGTCATTGATTTGTTGTGTTGGTAGCGTAGAATACCAAGTCTTCATTGGAAGGGTTTTTATATACCGCTTAAACTCTTTTGGTGGGGCTAATCCATATGAATCAAAATAGACAATCCCACGTGGATCAATAGCGTATGCAACAAAGTGAGTTCCAAGTCCGGTGCTGTTATCGAGATTAATAATACCTGTTTCAGTTTTGTTTGGTTGATGTGGTAATTGATCTTTCATAAAAACACCTCTGAAATGTTTAATCGCTAGTTTTTTAGCAGCATCCATTAAATCAAAATTGGACATGGGAACCATAGGTTCGGAAATCGGAGATTTCTGAATTAATAAATCGTTCCTGGTAGTCTCAGGCCTGATCCGTGAACGGATCTCCCGCTGTACCATGAATACGGGGTCCCTGGTAGTCTTAGACCCTTTCCGCTGTACCACGAATACGGGGTTCCTGGTAGTCTTAGACCCAATCCGTGAACGGATTGTCTCTTTTTTTTATAACCCTGTCCAGCTGCCTTCTTAAGTGCCATTCCTGCTGCAGTACCAACGGCTCCTAACGCAGCTGATTTAGCCACCGCTGGGGCTGCTGCTGCAATCAATGCTGGAATCGCAGCTAACAACGGGAATATACCACCTGATTTAATCATATTTTTGATAGCAGCCGCAGAAAGAGTAATCTGAACCCCTTTTTTGGCTGCAAGTGCATCATTGAAATGTTTTATTTGACGAGTTGTCAGCGATAATTTATTTGCACCACCAGTCATTTGATTAGGTTTCAACGTGATTGTGGTTCCACATTTTTTAGCCGATTCTGATTGCAATTTTTTGATTTGACCAGGAGTTAACGTAACACTAATAACACTATATGACATTATATATAGTTGATTGATTCTAATTCAATGAAAAATCGAGAAAAATCGTTCAAAGATTTTCTACTGGGGCATCTACCACTCTAATTCTTCCACCAACACCTTCGAGTAGCATTGATTTATCACTGAGAATGACAGCAACCGCTCTATAATCAGCAATAGCACCACGAGTCACATTAGCTCTAAAGTGTATATCAACAACTGACTGTCTTGTCAAATCGAGATGTTCCAGTGAGAAGTAATAGATCGGATACAGATTTTTAAAATCATATTGTGATATTTGCAAACCAGTATCCACATTTTGATCGCGTGCCATAAATGACAACAGACGATGATAAACTCGTGCAATATGATTTTCTGTGTAATTAAGTTGTATATCCTCAGATGGTTCCTGCTGGCCGTTTATTCTCAGTGAGACGTCTTTCACACCTAATTGATCAAATATCATATGACTGAAGAGTTGATTGCCAACTCGTGTGTTATCCTGTAACGCAATAAATATATGACGTGGCGCAGAAACGCCTTGTTTTGATGCTAGGTTCCAAGTGAATAACCCGTTGATATTTGATTGTTTCACATCTGTACTCACGGTTAGCCAACTTAGTAATGGTTTTCCTCCTTGGTCCATAAATGATAGTAATCGTCCTTCTGCGGTGATTGCTGGAGTCAACACTGGCATCCACAATGATATTTTTGTTAAATCGACTCTACCGGCATCAGCATTGGGGGCTGCAGCATTTGCTGGAATCCTCCAAATTGCATCATTATCATCACTTTTTCGTACAAGCGATACTGTATGCTTCGCCCCGTAGATAACTTTTCTGACGTTTCTACAGAATCCAAATATGTGATGCAGTGGAATCGCGCATGAAAATGATTTACGCGCTCCCTGCAACATTGCGTTTCGTGTTCCAGCTCCTAGATTGAAATTAGTATCGTTGTTTATAATCATATCTTCGATACCAGCAGGACCAGGAGGAGCAGCACGATCATTTGGTCGTCTTATAATAAATTGATTTCCTCCAGCGGTATTCTTACCATCTTTTGCAAACATCATAGAGGGTCCTGCTGATCTTGTATAATCATCAGAATATCTCGCTAACCCGATTATTGTTGTAGCCACATGAACATCACGATCTATGGACTCAATTTCTTTTCCATCAATGAGATATCTAGCACTCTCAAATAGCGCCATAATACCATTATTGACAAAACCGACTTGAGTACCAGCTGGATACGGTGCTGGTACAGCAGTAGTATCAGCAGCTGTTACAATTTCTCCTTCTACTTCAATAAATGCTTCAGAGGGTAAAAAGTATTTACTGGTATCATGGACTTGAAGATCAATTCTTGCTCGACTATTTGGGGCTATGGCATGATAGGCGTAATATTGATAATCGCGTACAGAATCATCCTTGCCAACTGGGGCGTCTATATCAAACGCTGGATCACGTGACTGTTTGAACATTTTATTCTATTTATCAGAGTCTAAATAGTGAAATCGTAAACGATTTTTCCATTTTCATCGTCGTAGTTTTTTAAAGCCACTTCCTGCTATCATGTTTGCAATATTGCTTTGGTCCCCTTGATTTACCATCGACGCTAGTTTTTCATCTACTGCGTTATTTATAATTTTACTAACACTTGCAGGCATTTCTTCTGTAGACGGTAACGGTTTCTTTTTTCGACTCACTAATGATGTTATTTTATCCTTCGCAGTTGAAAACGCTTTCCCGGCAAGATCTCCAACAGTACTAATACCCTTATCACGAATAACATCAATGGCTTTCATTGATAACTGTTTAGCTAACGGCATCACTTTTGGGGCCATTCTTGAAAAGAATCCTAAAATGGTTTTGCCGAGGCCATCTCCGTAATATGCGCTATAAACTGGAAACCGTGAATTAACTACATAGACGAGGGTTGGTTTATCATGATTGTAGTGTACGATAATTATTATAAAAACAATAGTGTTTTCAATTGTTATTTAATCACTATGATACCCATTTGCTAACTCGTCAATGAAATCTCGATATGTTTTGATATCCATGATACCGCCGGCAAATAACCGTCTACAGATATCAGCTGCTTCATTAATTATTTCCGGTGAATTATTTCCAGCTCGGAATCCTCCTACAAGAACATCTAATCGTGATATATCATTGATAACACTATCAGGACATACCCCACTTTGGGGTCCACTGGAATCTTGCAATCCACTTCCGCTATAACCAGTTGCTTCATCTAGTTTTTCTACATCCGTTTCTTGTAAATAATCATCATCATCATCATCATCAGGTGGTAGTTGTTGTTTTTTAGGAGAGAAAGATATTTTCTTTGCAGGTTGCTCTCGCTTTCTTTGCAATTTTGGCGGTTTTTGTTGTTGTTTTAGTTCTTCATATTGATTATACACGTGATCCACCATCCTGATATATTCAATGTATGATACACTATTTGTCTTTTTTTGACTTTTTCCAGTTTTGATTTTGTAGAATATATCAGCCCAGTGAGTGAAATTCTTAACAAACTTATGATGTTCTGGTTTCAACATTTTTTTTCTGTTTTCATAAGAAGTAACAACAAGCGTAGGAATTTCTGTTGGATCAGTCTCATCAATTGCTGCTAACCCTTCTTCGTTAAATCTCATGCGTAAATCATCTACTGTTCTCTTTGATTCTATTTGTTTTGTTTGTTCAGTTTTCGCTGCTATTTTTTCAAGTTCACCAATAACAGATTTTCCCGTCTCGGGACCATCTCCCAGTATAGCACGCTCTACCCCTTTCGTTGCTGTGGTTACTGGTTTAAACAACTCTTCAGACCCCAGAGCAAAATCAGTTTGTAAACTCTGTCGTTGTTGCAGTTTATTCCGTACAGAGTCACGAATTGGTACAAATCTCCTGATTGCATCCAGTCGTTCACGAGCCAATCGGGTTGTTAATGCTTCATTGACCATTATTTGAAATCAGAAACCATTTTTCAATTGTAAAACACTTTCTCCACTTTTTTGACATGTCGGATGATTTTTTAACACAGTCATGGAAGTGTTATTTCATCGTGAGACACCTTCTATCATTGATGGCGAAAGTCACATAATTGTATATAAAATAAATAATACTGTGAGTTTCGTCACTTTTTTGACATGTCGGATGATTTTTGATACGGTCATGGAAGTGTTATTTCATCTTATAACAGCTTCTATCAATGATGAGGAAAGTGTCATAATTGTATATAAAATAAATAATACTGACACTTGCTCCATTCTATTTTTGACATTCCCGTTGAGGGTCGGCTAAAAAAAATGATAAATGATCGGGTAATCAAAAAATGATAATGGTCGGGCAATCAATGGTCGGGTAATCAATTTTCCTGAATTAATGCTCGTAGGTTTCTAATTTTAGAGTTGACTTCTTTTTTCAATTCGTATTCGTACCCCAATTCTTTTCGTATTCCCTCTACGATAGTATACAACGGAACGAACACACCGATGTCACTGGAAAATGAAAGAGAGTCTTTAATAGAATTCTGAATTCTTTTGATGAGTGCATATTTCTTGGGTAGCATATATTTATTGTTGTTAACCCCGTATTCTATATCCTGAAAATCAGACACAATTTGATCAGGATTTAACCCATCTGATAGTTTGATATCCTGATTTTTCAATTTTGCTATTTCAACTATGATGCTATTCATGTTTTCAGAATTCATTATTCTATAAGAATGACATATCTCTAATTGGAAATTATGACGCATTAGACATAACTAAATTGAACTTTTTGCCCCGTCTTTTTTGAAATAGCAGATCGATAAATCCCCTCTGCAACTTTTTGAACAGAAGGCGGACAAATATCGAAGTGCCTACCGGCGCTAGCTATCGATTGAAATATTTTTTCTTCGTTCAAAGATTTTACTGGTCTCGCTTTGTTTGAGCACTTTCCAGTCCTTCCTCGTTTGGAATTCTCACTCTGTGTGATTGCTTGCAGATTTGATACAGAATTATTCTTTGGATTAGAATCCTTGTGATCAATGACAGAATCATCCTCGATCAATCCATAAAAACACTCAAATGCGAAACGATGATTGAGATAAGTTTTCGTTTCTTTTCCCTCCCTAACAGTAAACTTCAAGTATCCGTGATTATTCACAACACCAACTGATTTCTTTAGTCTACGGTTTCTGACAGTACCATCACTAGATGCCTCATAATTTGTAATCACTGGGTGTCGTCTGAATTCTTGGTTCATATATACTATTCTATTGTTTGTCTAATTCAGTGTTTGGTTCAATAATTACATCACTGGAAAACCTTTCGATGTAGTCTTGCGGAGTTCTTATGATTTTGTCAGTGACGTTATCAGGGTCAAAGACTTTTTCAGGGTCATAATTTCTGATGGATTGTCCATTTTTTATTCTTTTATCATAATAACGCTTCAATTCCCTATATCGCTTACCACCACAATCAATACACAATTGTGATCTTCCCTTGACCCCAACCCCACATCGAATACAGGGTAACGGACCAAGACTTCCACGTCGCAAACTTTGCATATGATACCTACAGTATTCATTTTTTCTGCATGATTTGTTACACGGGGTTACATTTCCCATCATGAGCCATTTGCAGTGATTCATTATACATAAATCTTTCATTTAAATGCTTGTTTTATATATAGCATGAAGGAGTTCAAGAGATTGACTTCGAAAAATGCTAAATTCAATACCGATAGAGAGTTCAAGAGATTATTGAAAATCAATCCTAGATTTAATCTCGATAGACCCAAAAAACGTCCAATAGACGGAAATATGAAGGAGTTTAAGAGATTATTGAAAATTAATCCTAGATTTAATCGCGATAGACCCAAAAAACGTCCAATAGACGGAAACAAACGTAACAAACGTCCAAGAGACGGAAACATGAAGGAGTTTAAGAGATTATTAAAAATTAACCCTAAATTTAATATCGATAAACCCAAAAAACGTAACAAACGTCCAAGAGACGGAAACATGAAAGAGTTTAAGAGATTATTGAAAATCAATCCTAGATTTAATCGCGATAGACCCAAAAAACGTAACAAACGTCCAAAAGACGGAAACATGAGATCACCATGGAAGGATGCTCAATTCAATCTTGATATAGTTTCTAATACACCCAAGAATAAAATTCTTGATAAACCCATCAGAGACTGTTTTAATGAATTCAAGCGTGATGGAGCATCTTATTGCTGGTCAACATTTCGAATTGATGGTGTTGTTGACGCTACCATGAATGATGAAAAAGCAGCAGAGATCATTTCACGTCTTGGGGAAAAAAGTCATTTTTTCCGAATCAAATTCATTATCCGTGAGGATGGCAAATGGATTATTAGGGATAAATTTGAACCCATTCTCAGGGGCAAAAAAAACTGTCACCGTGAATCAGGATTCAAAACCGGGAATTTTGACTGGAATTGATAAACCCTACTACGAAAGATCTTATCCTGTCACAGCAGTTGTTTACGGGATCTATCCGCTCAATGAAAAACCTGATATTTCAAAACTAGCACCCATGAAATATTCGACAGGGCTCAATTGTGTAGCAGAACGAATAATAGAACACTTCACAAATGCGTCCCGGGGAAATAAACTCACTGATCTAAGACGAAAAAAAAATAACCGAGTGGGAGTTCACGGTAAAAGAGCATGGAGCAACAATTCAGGATATAACCAAATTAGAAACATCATTGAGATTTCCAATATCGGTAAGGACAATCACCGGTGAAGTATTAAAAGAACCGAAATATCAATCAAAAAAAGGAAAACCCATTGAAATTATTGATCATAATGAACACGCGTGGTCATCTGCAGTAACAATATTCCCACGGGATAGAACCGTAAAATATCTGTTTGGAACCGAAGAGTTTTTTTCAGAGCAGAAATTATTTGATGCTATTTACCATTTGAGTAAAAACGATCCTGTGTCAGTGTGGCTATTTCATAGTAATTCAGACGAAGAATGCAAATTTGATCAGTTTGTAAGGCCTAACGGAGAATTATACCGTACTGAAGAGCTGCAGAATCAAATGAAACAACTAGCTAGTGAGTTTTCTGGGGACGGAGAAGAAGACGATCAATTATTAGCAAACTGTTTCACAGTACCATCCATTGCAGCACATTTTGCTAGAAAGAAAAACGCGTGGAAACCAACACGAAGTGAGTTTTTATCAGATGTCAAATTGTCTTGTCTTGAATACGGCCACGGCGGATTTAGGAACACAAAATACACCGCTGATACCGTTATTTCCGTTGATATGATTGCGTGTTATCCAGGAAGTTTTCTTGGGTATGGAGAATGCGAGAAATATTTCAAACGATTTGGACACCCTACACACGAAATGACCCGTGTTGCTATTAATGGACCACTTCCTGATTTTGATTTAACCGGATTCGCTTGTGTAGTATCATTTGAAATGGCTGAAGGACTTCATCCGTGTAGTTATCTTTGGATTGGTAAACACATGTCTGAAAAACACTGGATGCCAATAGTGTTATTACGGTATATGCTTGATTGTAAGATGTTAAAATCATTAATTGTCAGTGAAGCAATTATATCCTATCGAGCACAGAAATCAGTCTGGTTACCACAACCTGATCTAGAAAAAATAATTAGCGAAGAGCGAAAACTGTTTCCTGATTTTAATGAACAACAAATCATGGATTGGTCCCAACAGTTATTTGAAATCAGAAACAATGAAGCAAAAAATCTTGGACGAAGAATAATCGGTAAATTTACCCAAGGTGGCAAAGATGATAATACGAAATATTCTTCACGATTGATTATAGACAACGCTGAATACGATTTTGTAATCGCGGATCTAACGAATAGGGGCCTATATGTCAATCGTAAGGACGCATTTCTGTCCGATGGAACCAAATTGGGTACAATTGTTACCTACAATGATGGATACCATCTGCAGTACACACATTTGAGAGCTTCTATGCTCGGTTATGCTTCTATCAATCTGTTTTCAATGATCAATAGATTTCCTACCACCGCAGTTAGAGTTGCTACTGATTCATTTTACATAAATAGCAAAATGGCTGATTTTAAGGCTACTGGCAACGAGAAATGGGGAACATGGAGAATTAAGAAAGAAATGATTCATGATTATATTCAATCAGCAGATGTTACCATTGAAAATAATTTCTTAGAAAGCAATTAGTGTTCAGAATTTTCTAGTGCACCACCGATTTCTGATCCAATCTGTAGATATAAAACAGTTTATTTAAACGGTTGTGGTGGGTCAGGAAAAACAACCCGGGTAATTGAGTTATTCCGTGGGAAAAATCCTACGGATTTCACAAAAATGATTGTACTAACACCGACTCACAGACTTGCAAGAGAAATGATACAGAGAGGGGTAAATGCCTGCACTTATCACAGCTTTTTCCGATGGAAGGGAGATAAATGGACTCCTGAGCGCATGGGAGAGAAATTTATTCCTGAATTCATCATGTGGGATGAAATAGACACAGTATCCGAAGATGTCTTAAAAATATTTCTTGAGTGGTTGTTATTGAAGAATACAAAAGTCGTCATGTGCAGTGATCACGAGCAACCACCACCATTTGTCGGTGCATCCCCACATGAATGGCTAAAGGGTTTTGTAGACTATTATGAAGAAATTGATACTGATCATAGATCACTTGATAATGAATTAAAAGAATTGAAGAAACTAATTAGATTACAACCGGATAGAATCCAGTGTGAAATAACCCGTGAAATAATTTCGGAAACTCCCATGAATGAGTTTTGGGAAGCGTGGAGACCAAACGATTTGATCATTGCAAGTAGAAAAATAGTCAGGGACACACTTCAGATGAAGTTATTTGAATTGCATAAACAAAAATTTGCAACGCTTCCAGTGCCCCTCTGTTATAGGCCATCGGATACACGAAAACAGAACATCGAAGTTGATATTCCAGGACAGAGTGAAAAGCAGATTCTCGTATTAAATGATATTGTGCTGGTTGATATCAATGTTGTTGAAGATGCATTGCGTGCTAATAAATCCCCATGGCCGCTAGGTTATGCAGCAACAATACACTCTTCACAGGGATTGACTATATCGGATACAATTGTTTGGATGGTAGATAATCGCATAGAATGGTCGAATTTAGTCTATCTTTCAGTATCCAGAGTACGAAAAATAAATCAACTTCGAAGAATTGTCTTCGATGATGAAATCATTGGCGATGATAATGACACCACAATAGATGATATTATTGATAAAAAACTCTCCGGTTACAAACAACAAGACAAAAAAAAAAACAACGAGAATTTGATATTGATGCTGAATTAATAATCACTTTGAAGCACCAACAGAATAATCACTGCGCGAGTTGCAATTGTATAATGCGTTGGCAGTATTCGGATAAGGATCCTCGCCAATTCACCGTTGACAGAAAAAATAACAATCTCGGTCATGTCAGAAATAATGTGATGTTGACTTGTCTTGAGTGCAATAGACGCAAGGGTGCTAGTTAAGACCATGGGCTGGCAATTGAGTATCCTCGGGTATCACTTGTAATTGTTGTCTAGTAAAACCCCGTTGAGGGGCAGTTGAATCTAGTTTATAGATTGGAGGTCTACCCGTAGATCGTGTTATACTAGATATCTTATGCGTAGTGACGCTCCAAATAGGATCAGTAGCCCTTTTTGTACCACCCTCAAGCTCTCCTGGTTCATATAAATACCTCACAATGACATTACTACCAAGAATTGGTTGGGAAACGCTAAAATCCTTTTGTGGTTTTTCAGGTATCGACTTCTTTTTAATAGCGTTGCTAGGTTTCATGTTGATGGTTCTAGTAATCTCGTTATTCAGTGCAGTAATCACAGATGGTAATCTTTTAACCCATTCACGGGATCTTTTTTCTTGGATGAATTCTTTTGCGTATTGATATCCAAATAACCGCTCAGCAAGGGTTTTATTAAACCGTTCTACAATTGCCTGATCACGATGCAGTGCAGTATGCCCTCGTCTGATAGCGACATTGTGATATTTCATTGTAGATAACACTGCACCCTGAAATTCCTTGCCAGGATCAATTTGTAATAGATTTGGCCAGTGCAGAGGACTCCTTCGATAAATCCTTTCAAATGCAGAAGCCACTTCAGTGGCCGATTTTGTTTTTAACGGTTCTGCTTCTTTGTATCGACTTGCAATATCAACTACAGTTAACGCATATTTGTAACCACGATCATGTGGCAGAAATAATAGATCAGCCTGATGAACTTCATTAGGAAAGGTCACATCAAAGTGCGAGAATTGAATTTGTTTAGGCGGTGGTAGATAAATTTGCCATAGTGCCTGTTTGGATAACCAATGAGCCGCAGTGGTTTTTTTCACTTTTGCGGCGCTAGCGAGTTTACTGATTGCATCGTTACCCTTCCAGTATCCTCTTGGGGAATAATAAATAGATTCCATGTTGTTATTAATTACCAGCACCTAACATCAATTTACTTTTCATTGCCGATTTTATCAAAAATGAAACCAATTTTTCTTTGAAGGATTTATCAGGAATGGCATTCAACGCATGAATTAATTTCACATCTGCTAGATGCCTGTGTTGCAAATTGCTGCTTTTATAAGGAACATCATGAAGGTGACAGGCCTTATCAATAGCGTTTATTGGTTCCTCACCGGGTCGGGGCTGATTTTGATCATTGAGTCTGATATCAAGTCTTGTTCCCGGTCCACAATAACTATACCCTGGAAGGTGTTTTTCTCCGGGGTATTTCCCCCATGGGGTTCCAGGGAGTTTTGCTAATTTGGCAGCGATATCACCTCCTCGTTTTTTTTTAAAGGTTCCTTGGGTTCCTTGGGTTTAGAAACAAATCTAAATTTCTTTGTACTACACTGTACGCATTTACCAGAAAGCGCTGATCGGTTATTTTTAGTTGTAATCGTCGTCAAGTCATCTGTGCCAGTACGCGCCTTACACTTCACGCAATATAGATCCATAATTGATGTATAGAGATATGAATATAATTGATTTTTCAGCGACTAAAACAAGAGAACCAGTGAAGCATCATGCAGCGCTACCAAACTCTATCCGCGCAATTATAATCGGACCATCTGGATCCGGTAAAACGCAATTGTTGCTCAATTTAATAATGAGATGGATGAAGTGGGATAAGTTGTATTTAATTGCCCCTAGCGTAGACGACCAACGATGCTATGAAGTGCTAAAAGATTTTAATGGAAACGCTTCAGAGATTGCTGGCGAGGATGTTATTGAATTTATAACCGATATTGACGAGGCACCATCCGTGAATGACCTCGATGGAAGTATCAACAATTTAGTTGTATACGACGATGTCATGTTAGATAATCAAAAAAATCCTGCTAGAATATTTTCCCGAGGCAGGCATAAAAACACGGACGTGATCTATGTCACTCAACGCTACACACAAATACCAAAAGTGATCAGATATAATTGTAATGTGTTGTGTGTGTTTAACGGCGTTGATACACATACGCTACGAAATATTTGGCAGACATGGTGCTCCGATATGGACTTCAATCAATTTAGAAATTTCTTTAGTCATGCTCAGTCTGCCCCACACGGATTTGTAACAATAAATTTACATGACCCTCGAACACGATATCGTATCGGACTGGATCAAATATTCGGTTAACCCCAAATGAAAGTTTTAGCAGCAGAAGGGGTGAGTGACAACGACGTTGTAGTCCCTTTTCCCAAAAAATCGATGGAGGATTTCATTAATTTCATTGATTTTTTCATAATTTTTTTTTGGACCTAATCCATGAAACGAGATCAGATTCACACACACATTTGGGCCCTGATGTCATTGGTTTCATTGTTTTTAAGCGTGATTTCAGTGAAAACTTGTCTAAAAATGTTGTCCGATTCGCCCCTTCTGCTGCTTAAAAATTAAACAAATAACTTGCTGTATGTTTGTCTGGTTTTAATTTCTTTTGCAACTCCTTCTCCCTTTCGCTCTTTTGATAAGGACACTTGATACTGGTGACTGCGATCTAATGTCACCGCCTGACCTCTATTTACATTCTCATTGAAATGCAATGCGGCAAGATAAAGCCTGCAATAAAAAAAGATAATTTGAAGTTATTGAAATGTTGAACGAATAAATCTACTTTTTGAAAAGTACGACTTGCTGAAATGAACAGTATACTGGGTATTTATGACTTATGACATACAATTTTTTTTTTCATTTACTACATCAGTGAAACCAATTTGTGGTTACATCAGTGTATTAATTTTGGCAGTATAATTACCTTGCTTCCATCTGGGCATGGAAAAAGTGAAATGATTTTGGTGCAAAAAAGCAAATCACTCTGTGAAATGACTCTAGACTTAATGTCTGTTCAGCTGGAGACTGCTTTTTTATGTCTGTTGCCAAGAGTCTACCCTTGACGACCTTTTCAACCTCTTTATGGGCTTTACTACCTGAAAAGATAAATGAAACAGATGTTACTGTTCTGTGTAATTTTTTGTTACAATTTTGATTTATTGAGTACTTATTAAATGCAAACAAATAATTTATTGCAAATGATTACATGTATTCACTAAATTTAACAACTGTTACTGGTTCTTATTACTAACTGTAGATAACTGTTCATACCATATTTAATCCATTCTCTGTCATCAAGTTGTTCGTGTTCACATTGCAGAAATTTGTCTCCATGGCCTCTATGAATGTTGGCAACATAATTAAGGACAGAGAACCATTTCTGCTGAACAACTTCTCCATCAGCAAAGCTGCTAGCAGCAAACCAATACATGTGGTTGCTTATCGACCTTGCCCATCTACCCACGACGTCAAACCTTTTCTCTTTCCAGCTGCCTCTAATTGTTTGTACACACCTGTTTTGGAAAAATATTTTCATTTTAATGTCACGGAATTGTATACGACTATGTTCAATATGTATATGTGGTCAAAAATCTAGTCTCTATTTCGTTACTGCGTACAGCCTTACCGAGAGTAGTTTATTATTTTTGGGGTATTTTTAGTTATTTCGACATAATGAGCGAACACTCAGCTCATGCTGCACGTGCGAAATTGCCTGCAGTTTAAAGTACCTAGGTGCGCATATGTCACAGCTAGGGGTATATAAGGACGAAATTATAAGACAGAAATCACATCACGATCCAGTCTTGTCGGAAAAAGCTTCCATCCTTAAAGGAGCAATCTATCAGCTAAAAGAGGTAACAATAGATTTAACTTTGTTCTCATTGCTATTTGTATTATGATATAATTCATTGTTTTACATATTAGATGTTTAGTATTTATTATAAAATCTATAGAAAAAATACATAGGTTAGGCAGCGCCATTTTATCAGAAGTACTATATTTTGTTTCATTAGTTCTTTTGTATCTGAACATAATTGAGTTCAATTATACGCTGCATGCTTAACGTTAAATGTACATGGATAATTATTTCATGTGCGTGCATGCGCTACATATGTGAGAATACTTGACTGTGTCTTATGTATTACGCGGTTCGGTTGTTTTAATTTTAGCTGAGTGGGGGCCGTTGGTGCCCGGGTGCGGTGCCATGTTGTGGTGTCCGTGGGTGACTGTGGTCCGGAGCTGAGTGGGGGCCGTTGGTGCCCGGGTGCGGTGCCATGTTGTGGTGTCCGTGGGCTGACCGTGGGGGCCAGTGGTGCCAGTGTGTGGTGCATGTTGGGGTGACCATGGACGACCATGGGGGCTTGTCTATGCTGCCCGTGGTGTGCTGAAGTGTTGCGCTGTGTTTTGGTGACGATGTTTCGGAAGAGTGTACTGGTGTCCTCAAATCGAGGGACCAAGGCTTCGCGACCATCGTCTCTGTATTGAATGTAAAGGGCTCCCGAGTGGACCATGCGTGGCGACTCCACCACCATTGACTAGAGCGGTATACATCTTCGACGTCAAAAGGACGCCATGATAGTTGTAGTATACGTGTTCCATATTTTTTTATTACCATCTAAGCAAGTAATTCACATCCATGTATCAGTTTCGTTATCTAAACGACTCATAATTTCCCTTTTCTTTGCAGTCTCGTTATATGAACGACACCTGCATAATTTCATTCTACACAAATCTCGTTCCATGAACGAAAACTTCAGAATTTAGGTTTCACCATTGCATATATCTCGTCATATGGACGACATATTATTTAAACACTTCTTTGCAGTCTAGTTATATGAACGACACCTGCATAATTGTATTATTTATTTAATAACTAATTTGCAGTCTCGTTATATGAACGACACCTGCATAATTTTGTTGGATATTTAATATATTCTTTGCAGTCTTGTTATATGAACGACACCTGCATAATTTTATTATTTATTTAGTAACTTTTTTGCAGTCTCGTTATATGAACGACACCTGCATAATTTTATTATTTATTTAATATCTTCTTTGCAGTCTCGTTATATGAACGACACCTGCATAATTTCATTCTACACAAATCTCGTTCCATGAACGAGAGCTTCAAAATTTAGGGTTCACAATTGCATATGTCTCGTCATATGGACGACGTATTATTTATTTAATATCTTCTTTGCAGTCTCGTTATATGGACGACGTATTAATTATGTAATATCTTCATTCTAGTCTCGTCATATTGACGACGCATTCTTTTCATATTTGCATCTATCTCGTTATACGAGCCTTTTATATATATATATTCATATTTGTAAATTCATTCATATACTTCTTTTTTGTCATTACGTTACTGAAATTCATAGTTCCATGTTAGGAACATTTATATAAATAGATTTTTCTTATATTTTGTAAAATATTGATGTCAGAGTTGATTTTTTAAAATTGCGTTTATAAAATAAACATCTTATTAACGCAGTTGTGTTCCGTGTCTTCACTAATCCAGTCCCGACTCGGTCTATCTTGTGACATTTAATATGGTCAAATAAATATTATTTTTAATATTTCATAGTTTTTGCATAAAAATGCAATATTGAGCAACTTCATATGTTTAATGTTCATCACTTACATGTTCATCAAGTCTTGAATCAATATCTCTGGTGTCAATTATTCAAGTCCCAGTAATAAACAGTTTTAAAATTGCAAATTTTTAATTTTGAACTGTATAATACCTTTTGCCACATGTCAAACATCAAACATATGCATAATCTCTGGATGCTTGTCTTTCAAGTATTTTTTTACTTGACTGTGTCTGTCTGTTATTAAATGTGACACAGTCACATCTTCTGAAGACAGGAATGCTAGGCATCTTTTCAGACCTTCCAACTCCATAGCATATGAACTGTTCACTTCATTGCTCTGGAAAAAAGATGTATGTAAAATTATTATATTTTCAAATGGTTAAAAAAACTTGTGGAAAAGAAAATAAACATATTTTTAGTATTTTGGTTACTAGTAATACCTTACATTGTTGTGATGACTGAACATACATGCATTAGCAATTAACTATATACCAGGCACAAAAGGTGCATATATATATATATATATATGTATATATATATATATATATATATATATATATATATATATATGTATATATATATATATATATATATATATATATATTGAAAGGAAATTTACCTAAACAAGTTGAAGATCCAATAATTTCCCACTTTCAAGGTTCATGATGCTGTAAGACCCATATTTTGCTGTGTGTCCTGGAGAACAGCAGCGTGCATCTCCACCAAGTTTAATTACACTCCCTCTGTCTCTAATTTCATCCAACATATAGGACTGACTTAATTGCCAAACTGATGATACAAGGGGAACAATATATGCATTTGGTATCGACATATATATTTTCTGTGAAAAGCACTGAATTTTTGAATGCATAAAGACATTCAGTACAGTTGTTGGACTTGCTCCTGCAAACATGATTGCTCCAGATAAAATCAAATTGCCTAAAGGCATAGTTCCTGACATAGGCTGACTATACCATCTGTAACGCCCATCACATGTACAGCACATGTCTACAATTAAAGCTGTTCCAACAACTGTTTTCATTAGAACTTCCATTGTCCCACAATAGCTACATTTTCTGTTCAGAAGCTGATCCAGGTTTCGCTCAAATACTACAAACTTTCTTTACTTGTTTGGAGGGATATCATTGTCTACATGTATATTATCAATGCTTTCCTCCTGATCTGATGGACACCAATCTTTATCTTGTGAAGTGTCATCATCTTCTAGATTTTGACTTGTGTTGAATTCCATTGATGGACTTCTGTAGCTTCTTCTTGTTTCCCATCTATCATCAGTTTTGGTTCCTATTGTTACCATGCATGGTTCTGCCTGGCAGCTGGAGTTTTTACTGGCCTATAAAAACATTGATGATAAAATTAATTTTTTTCCCAAATAGAAAAAACAATGAAATATGAAATGTACAATGATGTCTAATTACTCTTTTAGTTTACTAGTACACACATTTATTTACTAAAAATAGTGTTTGCATTAAAAATATAATAAACAATTTATATATATAAAATATAACATATTATAATATGAAATTATATATTTTATTCATGAACTTACAGTGGTTCTTGTTTGACATGAGGCATTATATCTTGCTGTTAGTTGCAAGCCAGGGGCATGGCAATCATTCTGATCCTGCTCAGTATCAGATTCATGTGGTGTCTCATTGCCTTCATTAATGTTACATGTATTGTCATTCTGATCACTATCATATGAATCCTTCAATACTTGTGCACGTGTCTGCAAAAAATTTAAAAAAATAAAATAAAATAATTTAACATCTTTATTTAGCAACAAAATAAATAAATTATAAAGGAATTTACTAAATAAATCTTTGTATTACTGAAATTGTTAATTGTGTGGATAGCAATTATTCATGCTAATCATAATGAATGAGCAGTTGTTTACTGTATTAATTAGTGATTATATCTTTAGACATAGTCCAGACTCGCCTGCTGTGCTTATCTCATACATACAAACCCATTGTTCTTGGGTGAAATTCGAGAGATCTAGTTTATTTACAGATTCATATTAATGTTGAAAATAGTTTAATTTTAAAAAAAATAATGATTAGTAAAACAATTAAATTATAAATTTAAAAAAGGAAAAAAAAATACTTACTTCAATTCTTTTTCTTTTTGCTACAACCCCCGATTGTCGTTGTTTTCTTTCGAGTGAATCCACGTTTTCATATCTTTGTTTTTTCGATTCAAAATCGAAAATTGATGGTATTGCATCTCGTTTTAGCTGTAGTTTTTTTCAATTTGTAGCCGATTATCATTACTAATGAAGGATCAACAACAAACTGGTTGTTTTACTCGGGAAATCCAAACTTTTCTCCGCTTTTCGTCTTTCGGAAATTCAAATAATCCTACCCCTTGACCTGACCCAGTATTACAGTTAAAAGCGACGCAATACACCATTTCATTGCTTATCGATTCACACAGGTAAACTTGCTTGTAAACAAAGTTTGTTGTGACACAAGTGACGTCATCAGCTAAGGGAAGTAAGCGATGTAAATATTATGGCCGGAAATATGTACCCAATCATTTTGATCGATTTAAAAATGGGGTATGATCATATTTTTCAATCGGGGAAACGTTAATAATGATTTTAAACACAAAACTGTACAACATTTTAAATAAATCGTATAACTCATATAAAATCGTTTCATTTGACCTTTAAGTGATGTATTCAATTACAATGTGAAATAATGAATTAAAGTGTAGTTTTGTAATGTGTAGGATACATTAATTTTGACAACACCCTTAAATCTTTGGGTAAATATTGTGCTACTTGATGATGCATGTTGCAGAGGCGTAGCTAAGGGGGTGCAGGGGGGTACATATGTCCCCGGGCGCCAAGGTACAGGGGCGCCAAAATGAGGCTTACAACGTTACATTATAATAAGTAAACAAGGGTAATCGGTCACATGATCGCAGGGGCGCCAATTTTATAGTTCGTCCCCGGGCGCAAAATATCATAGCTACGCCTCTGGCATGTTGTACCCACTTTGCTGCAGAGCTCTTCCTTGTTCTTGCTACACACGATAAAGAAGATCAGGGCAGGGCACATATAAATACGATAGAGATGATAAAACGTGTCTGGAATTTCGATTAACTAATAAATAAGGAACAATTAGAAACATAGAAATGGGGGTAATGGTGGGCGGGATCAACAGTAATAGTGTCGTAAAGATAAAAATGGAAAAAATTAAATGACATATGAGGTGAATTTACTTGACCAAAATATGTTTGTGACCTGTTGTGTTTTCGTTCACAACTCATTCATAGCAAGGTCTTAGAAAAAATACGTTTGCAAGCAATACAACATAATGCGTTATATTGAAAGCAAACATGACCTGTTCTATTGACAACAAAAACGATGCGTTCTACTGACAGCAAACACAGTACATTCTATGGACAGCAAAGACAAGCGTGGGAAAATTTGAAAACCAAGACAATTATTTATATACGACATTAAAAATAGAATGGACATGCTGTTAGTTAAAACATATTACGTTTATTTAGTACTTATTTAGATTTTTACTAAAGGAAAGGCCACACCATATTCTAGACTTTGGAGTTAAAATACATTGGAATGGGATGGACCATTCTGTCTATCTATATGACCATAGATCCATCTATTACAACATACTTGTAATTGTGAGGCTACAATCGTAATATCATGGAAGTTAGATTAAGATAAATATTTTAATAGCTACTCTGTATTTTCCAATTTTATTATACATTTTTATTGTCATAATTTCGAGTGGACATATTTTCGATATTTGGGTTAACACCTTGTAAAGGGCAATATAAATCCAGTTTTATACCACTCTGATGAACACGTGTTTATTATGAGAATAACAATAAATGTGTGGCTGTGTGCCAAACGTTTGAACCCGAGATGTCGATTTGTGATTCATCCTGAAAAATATAATTATATGTTACCAAGCAGCAGAGAGGCGGAACCCACCATTTTTTATTACATCGAGAGGGGTTGTAATAATATTATCAAAAAATAAGCCTTATTACGTGATAATAACTATTAAAAATTATTATTTGCTTATGATAATATATCGAACATGGTAACACCATCGACGACCACCATTTTTATTTACCTCGAGAGGGGTTGTAATAATATTATCAAAAAATAAGCCTTATTACGTGATAATAACTATTAAAAATTATTATTGATGACGTTGTCATTAGCGCCGATGTTATGACATCATCGACGACGACGGTGATATTCAACGAATCCTTTTATGGTGACATCATCGGTGTCGGTTGGTCATCAATGATTGATGATTTAAATTAGGTTTATGATGTTATATAAATATCAAATATTGGAGAAGCACAAATAACTAGATTAACACGAGAAAGATTGGCTGCAATTAAGAAATTTCTCCCGGTAAGGGATTCTTTCAGAGATAATCTTCAAGCGCGTCAACAAGCAAAGATGGATTTTACCACCGAAACTGAACAATTATTTACGCCGATAACTACAGCAACTGAGAAAGTTGTAACCGCGATAAAAGAATCTAAACCTGAGGTAACACCTGAGGTAAAACCTAAAAAGTCGGATGATGTTAAAGTTCAAACGATACGAGATAAATTTACCGAGGAGACTTTAGCAAGGATTGATAAAGATGATATAACTGATTTAGTAAAGTTTGCTGCGCTGGGATATTACACTAAAGAAAAATATTTAAAACCTACACATAAAGGTTATATAAAAAACGTAGGTGATTTTGCTAAAGCAGTTTACAAAATTAAAAATCAACTACCACAAATTAATAATGATGATCCCATATATCAGGCATATTTGACTTCTGTTGAATGAGAATATCTCGAAAATCAGGAAAAAAGAGATTTATTGGTAACTGAACAACAACGACTAACAACTGAACAAAAACGAGAGAAAGAGGAGCGAGAACGATTAAAACAAACACGATCAGAAGAACGAAAACGTGTACAATCAACTCCAAAAAAAGGAAGACGACAACGAAAACAATCAGAACCTATTATGGAAGAATCTGAAAAATCCTTTTGATTTTCAACGAGAAGAACCTGAAGAAGAAAAATCCGGCGAGGGATATCGCGGTGGTAATATACCCTGTTCAAGAAGTGTTCTCGATGATATATCACGGTTAGAAGTTCTTATTGGAGGAAAACGAGCTGGAAATAATTCTCCGAAAATAATTAACGAAGCAACTGAAATCTGTCAGCGGTTATTTCAAGGACGTGTAATGGATATCGGACTATATCGTAGTTTAATCGATGAACTTACCGATGATTATTCCAGTGATTATACATATAACATTTAAATAAAAATGATAGTACATCGTAGTATGAACAAACCAAGACGGGTTTATGTTGTAAACTCGCGACTACCGGTTTATAAACTCACGTATGGTAATGGACTTGGTGATTTTGTCACTGGATTATTTACTAGAATTGCTCCAAAGATTTTACCTGTTGGTAAAGAAATAGCGTCAAAAGCTATTGGGGTTTTCGGTGATAGAGCTGGTAAAGTTATCGGTGATAGTGCATTTGATGCATTAGGTACCGCAAAAAAAAAACTTATGTCGTTGGCGAAAGGTAAAAAGAAAGGTGGAAATGGATTTCAACGAAGAAAGTTTCAATTACAGTCTACGGAACAATTGCCACCTAAAATAGGTAGCGAGATTAATAAAATTGCAGTTGCACGGTTAAGAAAAATTGTTGGTTCCGGATTGGCGCGGTTAAACATTTAGATCAACGTGTTAATATAAAATGTTTCAGGACGAAATCGATGATGCTTTTAAAGTAGATGATCCCGTAGCAAGAAATAATTCTATACGTGATTATCAGTATTTTTCATATCTAGCTCATGATCCAGATACAAGATCACGAATTGAACTCAGATTCGATGACACATCTAAATACTTCTTGCCGTGTGAAGCATACATCGAAGTAGAAGGACAACTGCGGAAACATGATAAAACTGAATTTGTTGACGCTGATAATCTCGAAAATATTCCGATTGGATTTGTCAACAACGGAATAATGGCGTTATTTAACAACGCCCAGTATACTATTGGTTCTACAAGAATTGAATCCATCGATAATGATGTTGATGTTGCAACAACAGTGTTAGGTTTAGCTAGATATTCTGATGATTTTATTAAATCTGTTGGTCATTCAATGATGTTTGCAAAAGATACTACCAATCATGCTGATCATCGTCAATTTACTATAAGAACACCAAATAAATTAGATAATACTGCTTTCGTTGACGGTTCTAAAAGTGAACCTGTTGTTGTAGGTAGTAATCCTAATTACAACGCAGGATTTGCATCACGAAAAGCAAACCTAGATAAATCGGGTAGATTTTCGTGTACGATTCCGTTGTCGCATATATTTGGATTTTGCCGAGATGTCCGGCGAGTAATATTTGGTGCTAGTCATACTGTAACACTCACACGAAGATCAACTGATGATTATGCTCTTTGGCACGGTCCTGATCCTGTACGAGATGGTAGTGTAACATTAACAAAGTTAGCGTTGTGGATGCCTGTTATGACTCCATCGTTGTCTGTTGAAACTCGGTTGTTATCATTTATGGACCAGGGAGGAAAATCAATGTTGAGTTGGTGTGATGTTACAACAGCAACTACATCCGGTACAGGTACTGGGGTTTTTACTTGGCAACTTGCACTGACGAAAAATGTTTCCGCACCGAAACATGTTTTTGTTGTGTTGCAGAACGCGAATAGAACTCAAATAATATCCAGTCCTGCAAATGATAGTATACAATTGCGATCTCATATGATATTTGACCGTTGTAATGTTAGTGAAGTATCATTGCGAATAAGTAATCAACAAGAACCCGCAGAAAATCTTATCATCGACTACGATAATAATCAAATAGGACGTGTTTATCATCGATTGTGGTCATTTATGGGTCGTGATCAAAACATCGATACTGGACTTCAGATATCACAATTAGATTTTAAAGAATTGTATCCGATTTATTACTTTTCGTTGCAACATCTTGATCTATCTAAACACTCGACCGTTGATGTAAAATTTCAAGCTCGTATCGGTGATGCTTTTGGAGGATTTAGGGCAGTTGCTGTTCTTCTCAGTAATAAAAATATGATACTTGAAGGTGGTGGTGAAAAAATGAGAGTCATTGATGCACCAGTGGAAAACATGTAATTGAATCAATCCGTGTTATATAAAAATGTCATACAACACCGTTAATGTCACGTTGACACCCGGTCAGATAAAAAAACTTCAATCAAGTTCAGCTAAACAATGCGGAACTACGATTACGCTAAAACCAACTCTGATGAATACCGGACCAAATAAATTATAGTTGACGAACACACAAATCAAACATTTCAATAACGCCGCTAAAGCAAAGAAAGGAGTTCAGATTACGCTATCTGCAGCTGCGTTAGCAAATATGATAAAAACCGGAGGAATATTTCCGTTGTTTGCTGCGATTCCAGGGTCGATTGCCGCAGCAGCACCCGCGATAGCTAAAGCGGTAGGGTTAGGAGCCGCTGGAGCACTTGCTTCTGGTGCCGTCAACAAAGTTCTTGGTAAAGGTCTGAAATCGCGAAAAAAAAGGAAAAGGGATTCAGACTACCAGGACGTCGGTTTACGCGATATTACAAAACTAGTTAGTGAATGGAAATTCGAAGAATTTCAACGAAATTTCACCAGGAGCATCTAAAGGATTTCTAAAGAAATTTGAAGAATTTCCAATGTCAAATTATGATTTACTCGACGCAGTAAAAAAACTTCCCATAAAACATTTCAGAGTTGTATTCATGAAAGATCAATTACCAGCAAAACCACAAATACCAGAAACTGGAATAATTAATCTTGATGATAACACTGGACCTGGAACTCATTGGGTTTGTTACGCAATATTTCCACGTTGTATTATTTATTTTGACTCATATGGATTACCACCTCTGATTGAATTTGTCAAGTATACTTTGATGATTTCATTGATGAAATCTAAAAGATTTCCAACGATTCCAATTTGGTATTCAACGTTGCCCACGCAAACATTAACAGATCCTCCAATATGTGGTCGAGAAACTCTTAACGCGTTGATGGTTATCTCGGCAAATCCTAATTTACCTTACAAGGCCATCCATGAGTACACAACGATGACAAGTCAACGTCGACGATTTTAACAAAGAAAAACATCGTATATAACAATGTCAGATATTTTTGGAAGATCAGTATCACGTGCCCCGGAATCAGTTACTATCGCACAGGTAAAAAAAAATAATCAATAGAGCTATCTCCGCGATAGCAAACATAGATGAATTAAAAAAAATATCTAATCGAATAAACGCTAATACACAATTACAAAAAACCATCGATGATGTTAAAGTCGCCTCTGGTAACTCCGCCGTTGATATGAAAAAACTACGTGACGATTATAACGATCATATAAAAACATTTAATAATTTTATTAATTTGCAAAATTCCCTTGTGAATAACATTGATAAACTTGTAACAGAGTTTTTTGGTGTTCCCGCTGTTACTACGCCGAGTCTTTCCGCGATAAGAAATTCTATAACGGCGTTAACAACGTTAGAGGATAAATATGAAGATCATGTAAAAGCGTTTAATACATTTCGGAGAAATCTAATTGATAAATTTCTTGGAGGGCCACTTGATAAAGTCGAGATGAAAATTCCTGATATTAAGAAGTCCATTGATGATCTTAAAACATCCATGGATGATTTTAAAGAGATTACACAATATGGATGAGATAGGATGTTATCGGTGGTCAAAAAAAAAAATACCTCATTATCATTATGATGAAGAAGAAGAAAAAATCGCAAAGCAAGCAAGTAAAGAAAAAAATAAAGAAAAAAGTAAAGAGGAGCAAGAAAGAATCGAAAAAGAAGAAGAGCGAGAATGGGAAAAAAAGAGAAAACAAACCATCAGAAATATGGTGTATACACTTCAATATGGATCATATACGTGGACACCTACAAATAATATTTTACATGTTACTGCAGCCGTAAAGGGTATTTATCGATTAACGTTAGTGACACCAACGTTATTTACGATATCCTCATCGAGTTCATATGGAGTCAATAATACAATATCAACGATAATCGACAAGGATACGATTGAACAATTTACTATTACATCCAGCGACAACAATCTAGCTAGGGTTTCAATGACATGGTACGTAGAATTCGTAGCTGATTTAAGTAAACAGTTAAACTAGAAGAGGAAAATCTTATGGATTTTTCGTGAAAGAATTTCGAGAGAATTGTTGACTTCGTTAATAGATAAAATGTCAACGATGTCACTGGCGCCAACCGCATTCGAATATCGTTATAACACCGTCAAAGAATTTCAAAATAAACTTGAAGCGTTAATCACCGAGTATAGCAATAAAAAGAAAAAATACCAGCGTAGAATTACCGCGTTGGATGTAGCGGTTTACTCGGTATCAGGTGTAATTACCGGCGCTGGAATAATATTATCGACGATGACGATGACAGCTCCTGTTGTTGTACCTGTTGTAATATCTGCGGTTGCAACAATCACTGGAATATTTACCACGATAACAAAAAACAATATCATGTTCTCAACAAAAGTTACACGATTACGCTGTTAAACTTATTACTGCGTCTAACGCGCATTCAGAATTATCAATGTTGATCTCGTCAGCGATTGATGATCAAATAATCAGCGAAGAAGAGTTCTCGAAGATGGTAAAGTTGTATAATTGTACAATTTCAAAATTGGAACAACACAATAATAATAACAATGACAACGTCATCGGCAACGACATCATCAATGACAACGTCATCGGAAATCCTTCAACGAATAGCAACAAACACCGCCAACACAAAAACAAAGTTGATCTCGATAGTAACGAAAACACCAGAATTCAGCGTTGAATTGAATCTTCCGTTGGCGGTATCTGCAATCGCGTTAACGCAATTAAGATGCTACTACAGTTGGCCTAATGTAAGATCAACACCGTTTAATGGTAAACCTCCCAATAACAGTTTCACGTTCACGTATAAAAAAACTAACCCGGATGGAACAAAATCTGAACCCGTCACACATACAATACATCTGCCAACGGGTGTATACACCATCGAAGATATCAATGACGCAATCATAGAATCAATCCAGGCAATAACAGGACCAAATAAAATTGATATCAAAGATGAACCTGATAAATATCCCATTGAAATAAAAGGGCATGAGCCGCTGTTGTCAACGGTCATTGAAGTAAATTCACCTGACTACGCCGTAGATATATACAACAGCTCAATTAGAATATTATTGGGTTATCCTGAGTTTATTCCAGGCACCGTCGACATAAAAGATTTAGCACGGGAACCATTAAAATCTGATTACGTTTCCACGAAAAGGGATCATCATGGTTTTTATAGTGATGTTGATGGTATACCTAAATTAACATATGAATTACTATCTTCAATACCTGAATTTGTGGATTCTAGCGTTGTTGAAAACAATTTTAGATTAATGAACGCTGATTTTAATCGATTTCTAGGTTATTTAATAACTGCAGTAAGTGAAATTCCACCACGTCGTGATGATGTCATCAAATACATAGAAGTGTGTAATGAAATTATCTACCAAATGGGAGTTTATAATCATAGAATTATTAATCATATTGACTCATCATCAGATATTTATCATGTTCACTTTGCCTGGATTAATCGTTTTGACATTCATAGTAATCTTTTTTGGTGAACCCTGTAATCGTTTATGCAAAGCAGGAGACTAAATGGCATTCTTTTTCTGGACATCTGTCAAAAGGTCTGGTACACCATGTCTTGCCATCGCAACTGACTTTGATTCTGAGTATGTCCAAATGCTGAAACTCAAAGGATTTTAATCGTAGGCTCTGTTAAGGGCTGAATTCCCAACTGTGCCAATGATTAAACTCTTAGGTGACTGTCCGTGGAGAAGATTATATTGATCGCTGTCCAGTGAGACTGGTGAATGTTTTCACTTCCACTCCTATCAAATATTTGGCAGTCGTTCTGCTAAAAGTGTGACTGATATCGCTTCCCACTTGAGGTAAAACTTTCATGAGATGTACGTAGAGTCAGTTTTCTTTGATGAGAGTTTTGAAAGCGGCAGCAGGAGCCATGACATAGAAAGCGGCACTGATTTGACTCAATCTAAGACGGACATCCACTCCATTCAGCAAATACGTCTCTTTCAGCCACATTTACAATTGCAAGTGATCCATCAGTTCTAAGCTATGTCTTAGAGCAATTTTGTTTTGACAATCTTTAAAACCCACATTAATGGCATGTATTAGTTTGAATTTGCCCAATGTGTCAGGTTTCCATACCCCACATGCATCCTGATGAGTTTTGTAGCTTCTTTTCCACACGCCAAAATATTTATTTTAGGTAGGCTCGATAAAAGTAAGTGTCCATGCTACTGCTGATTAGTTCGTTATTCAAGTACAAAACCACTGAGCTGAAGAAGGAATGGGTAAAATTGTTGACGGGGGCTAATACCACATCGGCCTCAAGATCAGTACCATCCATGTCAGGTATTTTGACTTTCAATTACACGTAACTGCTATTCATAATGTAATCTTTGGGCTCTAATTTGATTTCAAATTTGATGGGGGCTGTGTCCTTGACAGAGGAGATGAGATGAATTTCTACCCATAGGATTCAAGTAACGTTATATCTTGGAACATTCGCAAGACCCTCGGTGCATCATTTTTTCTCTGTTTTCAATAATAATACAAAAAAGTTTAATTCTCTGTAGGTTATTCTTTTCTTCGTATTTTTGTTAATGTGTATGTGAAGTCCTCTGGAGGGGTGTCTTAGTTGTCTCTTTCTACCTTGTCCGTACTGTTGCGTCAGAAATGCCTGATTCAACAGCATCCAGGGCAGTTAAAGAAGTTTCTCGTCGACCCAAAATGTCTTGTCCAGTTTCAAGTAAGACATATTTGCCTGCTTATTTGGGATTGTGTTTGTCGATAATGACATTAGGAGAAATTATTTTTTGTGCATCTAAGCGTGAAATGATTGACTCGCCATTGGTTTCGAAACTGGAGCCACCTATAATGAAACGCAGACTTCAGCAGATCTCCAAAATCATGTACTCGCTGTCGAGCAACAGTACACAGTACACAAGATACATGACTTATAAGTCGTTAGAGAATCTTTTTAGGAAATGGAGTTTCACTGTGACTTTCTCTTTTGAGAATGGAATATTTTGTCCCATATCTCCGTTTATGCCAATGTTGACACTGTCGAAATACGACTTACTGACGGGAAAATAATGAGGATATACAAATTAACTGTAAAAATGTTACGTGTTTCATCCCGCCTTGTCATTAATTGTGGCATCATACTCTTTGAAAGGAATGACTCTCAGTAATGGTGCGGCTGTATGTCCTTACCTCATCGGACTCCACCACATTGGACTCCACCACATTGGAATACACAAAGATCAAATTCAATCCTTCATTCAGATCTACAGAGGATTGAAAATACTCGTAAACTTCCATATTGTCCTTGATCTTCAGGTTGAAATTCGGAGCCATGTTTGTGTCTGCACCCACACTTTCAAACAAACTACGATTAAAACTGATGGGCAAAGTTTGGGTATCCTTTATGGTACTCGAGGGTGGCACTTCGTTTGTCTTTGTCTAGGGCCTTGTCAAACACTTCCTCGAACCTGGCAGCGATCTTGTCTAACAAATATTGACTGCTAAAATATTAGCCTGCCACATTTTCACAGTATAGTTGGTGCAAAATGGATTGCTTGCTAGAGTTTTAATACCTGGAAACATGATTTAATTCATGAATTGTTGCACCTAGTTGTTCAGAATTTCGACATGGAAAGTGTTTTCATTTTCAGTGATGCTTTTGATGTATGTGGGAGGAATGATGTCGGCCAAAGCAACATCCAAATGAGCTTCATGATCCAGTTTGATGGCCTGATGTAATTTAGCCGTGAAACAGTACAAAGTATTCTGGGGGAAAATATCCATGGAATTGTCACTGGGCAACATTAAGTAAATTTGGTTATTCTGCAGTCCATGGAGTTAATGGAGGTCAGACGAGGGTCATTGTTGCTTTGGTAGTGGCTTGGTAGCGGGACTGGTTTTGGTCGCAAGGCTTCCGTTGTTACCGTTAAAGGATTGGGGAGAAGGTAACTGATACAACTGCTCAGTAAAATGGTTTATAATTGTTTGTCTCCTTCTTGCAAACTCAAGTTGGCAATGTCGGCACTGATGACACAATGCACAACAAAGATGTGGCAGAAAAAAGACAACTTGCGTTTGAGGCACACGTTCTCCACACCACACCTAGAAGGTTTACTTTTGTAGATCTTGCAGAAAGAAACACGGCGAAGGAGAGGTCACTGTTCTGGTTGAGGCCGTGTTGAAGGGCATGATTGTCACTTCTTTTTAGTGTCGATGACTTATAAAGCTTCCACCCAAGAATACAAAATGGGAGGGTATCCTTTCCAACGTACTTTGACTTTTTGACACGTCCTTTTCACACTTTACGGGTTCTTCGATCATGAATACTGTCAATGTTGTACACTTTGTCTTCTTTTTTAGTTGAACAATAATTGGTACTATAGTATTCTTTTAAATAAGAAATATTTGCTGGTAATTATTATATACCGGTATTTTCTGCGCAGACCAATTACATGTATACAATTACAGCGCTTTTTCTGAATAGTGCAAGATTGTTTTCTTTAGTGATGTGAATTTATCAATAAAGACCAGTATTGCTATGTCGGCTTTTATTTATACGGTTGAGACAGGTTCATGGCTTTGCTGACGTAAATCTTTCAACATCAGTCAGTTATGGTGAATGGGTTGCCTTAACAACAGATGGTTGAGAAAGAAACGATAGAAAATAATGCATATGTTATGTACAAAACCACCGAAAACATTTAGTTTTTAACACTTGTATACCTTGGGAAAAATCAGGAAATTAAAATAATGTAAATATTGAAATACACATTATTGTTATGCCATTTTATTATAATGTGTGAATATGTAAACAAATAACGATTTCGGTCGAGAGTTTATCAGAAGCAAGATATTTTAAAATAAGTTTTAAAAAAACACATCATAGTTATGATTTTTCAGGCTTTGTATTTCGTTTTGAGATACAATCAATTTAGATTTTTATCCCAATTACCAGTCGTGCATTAGGGTATAAATAGCAACTAATAGTTTTCTTCTGGTAATTTAAGCAACAAACTCACCTACAACAATATTATACAATTATCACATTTTATGACATTAACGGGCTTTTGTGTGTCTTTGTTTTGAAATATCAACATATTTGCTGAATTTGTAAGCATGTGTTTTAATAATCGGTCAAATAAAGTGCTTATTAAATCATAACAAAGATTTCAAATAGGGTTTTGTCCGACTTTATCATTGATCGATTTCGACCTTTGGCGCCAAATTTTCGGTCATTTAATTCGCATGTTTTAATATGAGTCTTTCAGTTTGGTTAATTTTTATTTGTCAATATAATATATAAATTTCATGAACAAATAGACGTTGCACTCGTGATCATTCACTATTACGCCGTCAATTAATTTGTTCACAAAAGGTCGAAACGAACTCTCTCCAGAAAAATATTTTAACAAGTTTTTGTTTTTTTGAGATAAAGTCTATGACATGTTCTGTCACTTATTGGAATTCGTTAATCCTTTATTTAAATTCCGCAGATAGCATGTATTTTCATCCGACTTTTCAATACATTTTTTACAACAAAAAAATCTTAAGTTAATCTATCCGTGGACAACTCCAACACTCTTTTGTGAGGATACAGTTTTGTAAAGCTCAACTTGTTTCTACAGGTTCCCTCTTACATATATATGGAAAATTTGGTTTATAAACAAAGATAACAAAATACATTGTGACGATTTAATAAATGTTTGCTTAATCTGAGTCACGCATGAAACTTTAACGTATTGAGAATTGTTGACTTATACCTGTATCGTATTATCATTGTTTTCCTTTATCACGGTTGATATTTTCTTTAACGAATTAATTTTTTTAATTTATTATTGCTCTAGTCATGACGCAACTATTTTCTTCTATTAATTGACGCACTCAGTTAAGTTTCTAAACTCATTCTGGATTACAAAACCAATTTGCTTTAGTGGCGTATTTTATTCATCTCGTCGATTATATTCTTTAAGATTTAAGTATATTTTCTACAGGGTCATTTTCACGTAACGATCGAAAACATTGTCAGAAACAAAAACAGAAATAAAGACAATAATTCCTTTTTAATTCTCAGTGAAGTAAATTATACAAGATAAATTAATGCAAAATAAAAGTGCAAGAAAAAGAGAAAAAGATCAATGTATGGAAGAAAGTGCTTCATATTTTCCCCTAATTTCGAAAAAAGAAGAATCATCAAGTAAAGAAAAGAAACTTTTATTTTGGTTAATTAATCATTTCCTAAATTTAGTCATTATAACATATTTATTCATGTTAAGATAATATTAATTTCTATTTAATTCCAACCTCTTTATACACTGTCCACATTCAATGACTCGGATCTATACATAAACCTAATATGACTCAGCTGGTTAGTGTTCCTGATTTATTTGAGAAAACATTCAGTAACTATGTTTTCCATATTGTCTAAAAAAAATTATAATAATAATCAAAATATAACAAGAAAAAATCATTTTCAAAGTAGAACGTTCATTTTATTTTTAATTTTCAAATATTTTATACGTATTTGCAGAGAGTAAAAACTAAAGGGATTCACGATCAATTGTAAACTATAGCCTACTGTTAATTACTATTAAATCTAGGTACAACTACTTCATTTTAATTTTTCAAATAATAAACAACTTTTTCTCGCGCAGCCATCTCTGGCATCCTTTCGTGTTTCCAGAAACACATTTAGATTGTTTTCTTATTCTTGTTTGAAGTTTGTCCTGTTTCAAATGAAACAATCTTCCTTTTCCATTATCCTTTTTTTTCTGCTCATATTTTAGCAAAATAATTTTTTAAAAATAGAGACAAACAGTCATACATATAATTATATTGTTATCAAGGTTATACAGTATATAAATTTTTTGAAACACTAATATTTTAATACAATTTTATATAGTGCATTTGCATTAAGGCCAAGGTATTAAAGTGTGAAATATTAGTGGAATCTCTATGATTTATGATATATATGATTATTGATTCTTTTAGAACCTTGTTCAAGTGTTTGTCCAACATATTGGATGCTACATTCTTTTTACAGGTTATCAAATAAATCATAGCTATTGTTATAACGAAGAGAAAATGCCTCTTTTGTATTAGCTGCTGAAAAAGTGTGTGTGTGTGTGTGTGTGTGTGATTAGGATGTTGTAACGTAGCTTTAGCAATTTTTTAGTCAAGTCGCTACGATTTCTGCAGTGTGACAGTTTATTGTGACGTGTAGCTTTATATATGTAGGATAATTTATTTTTTATAAATATGTTTGTAATTTATTCAAGGAATTTTGTAATTGATAATCATCTGAAATAATGCATAGGGATATTTTGGCCTGGCTATATGGTATACCGTTTTTGTATGAATTGGGATGATTTGATTCCATATGTTGGTGGATATTAGTTTCCTTGATATGAATATTTGTAGAGATAGTGTTATCGCTATTTGTGTTACATTTATTTACATCTAAAACTGAAACACGCGTGCTAGATGCAGTATAGGTAAATTTAATCATAGGGTGAAAAGATTTAGGCGATCATTAAATTTTTTTCAGTTCTTCATTGGAATGGTTCCAGATCATATATATATCATCTAAAAAAATCTGAACCAAAGAGATGGATCGTTTTGAAGAAAATCTTTTTCTTATTTACCAATGAAAAGGGAAGCGTATAAAGGAGCCATATGACTACTGATTGCCGTACCCATTATTTGATGTAATTATTAAATTGAAAATAATTATTATCCAAGATGAGTTTTATTATTTTACAAATAGTTTTACTAGATAGTGTGCTATTATTATGATTGTTATCAAGAAATACTTACACGCTTCAATAATATCTGTATGCATAATGTTAGTATATAGCGATGGTACATCGAATGGTACTGTAGCAGAAGCATATATTTTATAAGTTTATATATATTCGTGTTTTAATTAGGCAGAAGTAGATATTTAATTATTTTATCTAATTAAGAGTAGACGGAAATATAACGGTAACTGTACCATACTTGAGTTATCAGATAGCTGTGGAATAGATTTTACCGTTTTAATGAAATCGGTAGTATCTTTCATATACTATGGAAGTGATTTCATTAAAAGTTGTAAAACACTATCAATACATTTGGATTAGGTTTCAGTATACGAATTTTGTTTGTTTGTTTGATTAGGATTTTTAAAGTAGATTTTAACAATGTTTCAGTCATATCGAAACGATGTCTACAGTGAGGCAGTTTATAGTGATGTCTAGCACTGGGACATCATGCCGCAGACATGTAGCATGATGTCCCACCCAGGCACATTATCCAGGCCGACTATTCCTAACACTAACTTCGTAGTGCTGAGCGTCAAGCGAGGCAGCTTTTAATACAATTTTTGTAAGTCCTTGGCATAACTCGTCCGGGGATACAACCCACGACCTCCCGCATCCGCGGCGGACGCTCTAACCACCAGGCCATCTGAGCGGTTAGTATATGAATTATAAAAACATATATTGGATCTTCCTGGATTATTTAAAGATAAATTATGTTCAGGATTTTTACGACTTTTAGGTAACGTGTAGAATTAAAGTTTTGTTTTGTTTTTTATGGTTTAACGCCATTTTTCAGCTCAATATAGGCTATACATGGCGGCCAGTATTTACGGTGGAGGAGAACCCGGACAACCCCCGGTAAGAACCACCGACCCACGAGAAGCTACTGGCAAGCTTTCTCACAGAACTGTATTTGCCGAATCTTAGACTCGAACACACGCAGACAGAGGTGAGATGGCAGTGGTCCTTAACGGACAGCGCTTTATACCACTCGGGGCCCCTTAGAATTAAAGTGATATGTTATTAGGAAATATATTAAATTCATAATATACAGAATTTTTTTTTCATTCTCTGTAATTCATTTTTTAATTTTAGATTTAATTTCTATTGACGGGTCTTCGTTAATATGGTTGTAGTATTTTTCATTATTTAATTGACGATAAACTTCTTTATCATAATCTTTTTGATTCATGCTAACAATATTGGTTGATTTGTCAGACTTTTTTAATAACTATACTGTCATTATTCATTAGATTATATCAGACTTAATTTCATCCTTAGAAATATTACTATGATATAGCTTTTTATGATTACCAGTTATATATATATATATATATATATATATATATATATATATATATATATATATATATATATATATATATATATATATATATATATATATATATTGTGATGACGTTAATATAGAAATAGAAATATGAATCACGTCCACAAAGTGTTGTAAAAGAAGATTTAATTTTGTTAAAATAACCTTTATTATTTTAGCATGAAAAAGAAAATCTATTGATTCTCTGAACTGTTGTATGCTCTATCATTAAAAAAAATTCTTTTAATTTTAGGCGTCAAATTTTTTTGTAAACTTTCTGTACCTAATTTAATTTTATTATGACATTTTTGATTGGGACAAAATTTTAGCCCTTTGCCTAACAGTACATAGCCATTATCACTTAATTTTCTTTGGTTGTTTATGGATTATATTTTGTTCTTCAGATGTTTCTTCTTTACTCTTTCGTAAATTGTTCAGTTTTTCCTACTGCTTCAGAAGCATATTATATTTCGTTGATTCAGATTTCTGATATACTTCTTGCTTGATCGAATCTGAAAAGGAGTTGTCCATCTGTACTCTAGGCCTACTGTGTACCGTATCTAACAATGTAGCATCACATGCATTGATAATTCTGTTTTGAAAATTGATTTTGCCGTTATAAAATGGTCGGTTTATTCAGATGGAAGCTTTTTCGTTGATTTATTGTTGTAAAATAAGTACAATCTAATTTTACTAGTTCAACTTTGTGACTATTTTTTATGCACAACAAATGAAGATGCAACGTCTGTTAGAATGAACGAAATTATTCGTTCTTCTTTCTATCGAAATACTTTCCACTGAAATAAAACCCGTCATAAAATGAATCTCAAATGGTTAATGATATAATGCTTAATTTATGAAACGAGTTGAATGATGTCCAGCGTTTGAGAGCCTTGGGCTTTGTGATCGTTTCAATATATGAATATTTAAAATTCATACATCGACATTGGGTGCATAGAGATATTACAATACATGCATCCTCACGGTTGTTGATGTTTAAATCCCTTATTTAGCTTATATTATAATTTTAAATAATATATATATATATATATATATATATATATATATATATATATATATATATATATATATATATATATATATATATTCAAATACCGTATCTCAGACTGTATTGATCATATATCGAACAAGATATCGTTATCCAAGACAGAAGATATACATTTGCCTCATTTTGGTCACCCATTTTATTCCCCAGCAAACACATTAATTCCAAAACAAAATCCAGAAATAAAATTAAATAAAAATGATACATTTTCTTAATATATTATTTTTAATGGTTATCCTAACATATATAATATTTCTTACGGTTACTTACCAGATTTACCTAAAATAAGTTTGTTTGGTAATGGTATGCGGAACCTGACAAGTTTGGTTGTGGATATTTTGCAGGCCTAACGGCACTTGGAACCACATCACAATTATTATTTCCAGTTCAGTAGTAGTTCTAGTCTATTTTTAGAACATTTTTTCCTCGCTCATTTTGGTGCTGATAGAAGAGTTATATTGATCCATATTTGGTAGGGATTTAAAGGTAATATTTTATTCTTGAGAATATGAGCTGAGAGAGTGGTTGTCAGTGTGTAATTTGGCGACAGTGCACATGGAGTAATAAGGCCTTGGTGATGATCCGGAAGTGAAATCTGTGTTCTGTGTACCTGCTGCTCTGTTTACAGTGCTATTAATAGAGATTCCAAAATCTCCCTCATTTCACCTGAGCTTTGTGCAGGCATAATACGCTCCATAAGGTGCGGTTACTCGTGCCATTATTTAATTGCTATCGCGTACGTATCTGAGAGAGAGAGAGAGAGAGAGAGAGAGAGAGAGAGAGAGAGAGAGAGAGAGAGAGAGAGAGAGAGAGATGTTTTCATATGCCTTTGCTTTAGCCGTGAGAAAAAGAAGAAAATCACTTTATATTACAGGACTCCGTACACAAACAAATATTGTTATTTTACTTTACTTGAAGAGGCAGAGGTAACATATTTACTATCTCTTTCGTTGTTCTAGTTCTTCTTCTTCGTACTATTGTCAATAAAGGGAAATTACTCTTGAATTGGTTCCCAACGTGGATGTTTGGCAGCGGTTCTAGCTGTGGACTTCCGGTTCTTATTGCGGATATGCACTGCAAGACACTGTTGCGCCACAGGCGCTTGATTCTGTGTCAGTTAACTTAATGGTATCACGGTACCAATTGTTTTTCCATAGACCTCAATGCTAATATTTGGAGAGATAAATATATTTTCTATCCTAATTTAGCGTGCATCGCACACACTGTTATAGAGAACAATGTTAGATTGTCAATTTGATGATGACAAAACCAGGTACTCCATTGCATTTAAGAGAGATAACTCTGCTGGAACTTGACAGGGGTATGAGCTATCTAGTCACAACATACCTATTTTCAGTCATGTGTATCACATTTTCAAAAAAATCATAAAAAATACAAAATATGATCTATATAGGAATTAGCATAAATTCACATGTTGCCAAGAGGCTAAACTTTTTTTTAAGCCTAACAGAAAGTACAACTCTTACATAATCCACCAATCATAGTTAGTGTTGTTGTTTATTTCTGATTGTAATGGACCCTACACCTTAAGCTCCACTCACATGGACTTGCGCAATTGGTACCGTTATACCTATGGCAAACCTTGATTTTTCCAATAATCTATGAAATAGCTTGGGACTATATAACTAACAAATGTACTTAGTGTCGCTTGTCAAAAACAGTTTTAGGAAGTACTAAGCTATGTTCTATATGATTGTGTATAGAAATGTTATTGAGCTGTTGGAACTCTTGTTTTCATACCTTTGCTTCACTATCAAACTCATGTTTTGAAATAAAATGAATTCTTTTAACTATGAGTTGTGTTTTATTCATATTAGCACTTATCAAACTTCACTTTGGTGATATGGGATAAATCACATTATGTCATATTGTTTAATAGTAAGGTCAAAGGTCAACACACTAGTTAGCATGTACCAGTTCTACTCTTAAAAAGACATTTTGATCTAAAATAAAGGACTTATATTTGTTTCATTAACACAGAAAGTAACAACAGGGACAGGTGGACATGGCCCAATCTAATTATAAAGTATTAGCTTTGAACACTTACACTTTCTGCATATGAAAGATGTCACTAACCTCCAGTCCTCACACAAATGTCAAGCTACCCAGCCTCTTTGTCATATAAATAGAAAGTTTTCCTCCTTTGTGTAGTGCATACAATTGATGCAATAAGCCAATCTGACACCAAATAAAGTAGATAACAGCTTTCTAAGTGGTTATGATGGATTTGGGGGCGAAAATGGGGACTAAAATACAGAAAAAGGCTAAAGTTTAACAATGCGTATAGTGTGTCCAATGGATTTAAAAACAGGAGGAAAGTGTGTATCTAAATGGGAGACGTAGCTAATAATACTGGAATTAAAGGAGACACAAGCAGCAATGAGAAAAATGAGAAGCGAGAGCTTGATGATGTTACCTCGGACAATATTTGGAGGCAGTGGACTATAGGTGCAAGGACAATAAAAAAGGCACCTGTGCTATAACATCCCTTACAGGCACCAAATATCAGGTGACATGGTGTTCATTCCCAGCTAAGATAAAAGGGTGAATAATGTAGATAATATAGATGCATGTAATTCATATTTCTTCTAAATAAGAAATTAACAATAATGGGCTTCAGTTTTTCAGTAAAAATATCTAAACCAAACAAAGCATGTTGGATCAGTTTTCAAACTTGTAAACCTTTAAAAACTCAAACTAGCACAACTTTCAAAAATCAAACTTCAGAGAAGCTTGATTCTAGATCCTTGTCTCTGCCGACATGTTCCTATTGCAAAAAAAGGACTCGTTATTTCTGATTGCTACAAATTAAAAAATAGGCATCAGAATCAAGACAGACCTGTTCCAAATGCTCTTAATTCTAAGAGGTCAAGGTCACGCGCATGTATTGAAAGCAATACATTTGTTGGGTCTAATAATCCCCAGTTTGATTTTATTATGGAGGATTATAAACCATTCGTATCGAAGGGTTCTATATCACTCTTGGCTGATTCAGCCAATCCCATCCCTATTAAAATTTTAAGGGACACAGGGGCTTCTCAGAGTCTTTTATTGTCAGGTAATTTGCCTTTTTCTGAGATGTCTCCTTCTAATGAAAGTGTTCTTATTCAGGGAGTAGAGTGCGGCTTTGTTAATGTTCCTCTCCATTGTGTAAATTTGTCATCAGACACAGTGTCAGGCCTGTGACAGTCGGAACAGTCTCGGTTTTACCCGTTGAGGGCATTCATTTATTGCTAGGCAACGACTTAGCTGGAGACAAGGTTGTGGTTAATCCACTTGTAACTGACAAGCCTGATTTGGATCAGAAAGTTGATCCAATTGAGAAAGAATTCCCTGATATATATCAAGCTTGTGCAGTTACCAGAGCTATGGCGAAGAAAGCTCTTGAGAATGATGTTGAGGTAGTGAGTATTCCTTTAGCTGACACGTGTATAGGTCAGGCTTTTGATGAGGTCACTTTTACTCCTTGTTCGGATCAATCAGAAGGTATTGATCATAGTGATCCTCTATTAACAACTCATTCTCTTTACTCTAATCGGGGTGATAAACGACAGTCTCCTGTCGTCGAACAGAAAAAGGATCCTGAGATCTCCTGTTTGTTTCAAAGGGCCATAAGTGAGACTGAAGCCACTGAAGTTACTGTCTAATATTTCATTACAAATGGAATTCTTATGAGAAAATGGAGACCTCCCGAGGTACCTGCTGGTGATAACTGGTCAGTGAACTGTCAAATAGAAGTTCCAAAACCTTACAGACAGGAAATACTTAATCTGGCCCATGAAACTCCTTTGGCTGGTCATTTAGGGATTAATAAAACTTACCACAAGATCTTGACTCACTTCTATTGGCCAAAAATCAAAAGTGATGTTGCCAAATACTGTAGATCTTGTCATACTTGTCAAGTGGTAGGAAAACCCAATCAGAAGATACCTAAGGCTCATCTAAAACCTATTCCTGCCTTTGACAAACCATTTAGTAGAATTACGGTAGATTGTGTAGGTCCCTTACCCAAGACCAAGTCGGGTAACCATTACCTGTTGACCATTATGTGTGCGTCAACAAGGTTTCCAGAGGCAATTCGGTTGAGGAATATAAAATCTAGAACAATATATAGTTAAAGCTTTGGTAAAGTCTTTTACTCAGTATAGCCTTCCCAAATATGTTCAGTCTGATCATGTCTGGAATTTTCCAACAAGTTATGTATGAACTGAGCATTCAGCAATTCAAATCTTCTGCCTATCACCCTGAGAGCCTAGAGATATTAGAAAGATTCCATCAGACTTTGAAAAATATGATCCGATCATATTGTTTTGATACGAATAAAGATTGGGATGAAGGCATTCATTTACTATCGTTTGCTGTTAGAGAATCAGTTCAAGAATCTTTAGGCGTGGACCATTGAAGTTATTGAAAGAGAAACTTCTCTCTAATGAAGACACAGAGATCAATCTTCTTGATTATGTTTCCGATTTTAGATACAAGTTGTCAAAGGCTTGTGAAGTCGCAAGAGAAAATCTGAACTCTGCTAAATCTAAAATGAAATCAAAATATGATAAAAAATCGAAGGAAAGGAGTTTTCAGCCTGGTGATAGAGTCCTGGCTCTCTTACCAGTGCCACAAAATCCTTTTCAGGCCAAATATTATGGTCCCTACACAGTTGAGAGGAAAATTAATGACTTAAATTACATCATAAATACTCCTGGGAGGCGCAAACAAAGACAACTCTGCCAAATAAACATGCTAAAATAGTATATTGAAAGAGATAGCCATGTTAAACCTGTAATTAATTAAGTTGTACCTGTCCCACTCAGTGAAGAAATATCATCAGATTCTATTGATATTGGAATGACGAATTTTTGTAATTCATAAATTATAAAAGATCTAGACCAGAAACATTTACATTTACAAGTGCAAGAAAGAAATGAACTGAAAGTTATTATTTGAATATGAGCCCTTATTTCCAGATGTTCCTACAAGGACAAACAAAATTGTTCATGACGATGAAACTGTAAATCCCTAACCTGTTAAACAGCATCCATACAGGATGAATACACTCAAACAGGAATACTTAAAAGAGGAAATTCAATATTTGCTGGAGTATGATTTTATTGAGCCCAGTAAAAGTTATTGGAGTTCACCATGCATACTTGTTCCAAAACCAGATAAAACTTTCCGTATGTGCACTTATTATAGGAAGGTGAACAGTGTGACAAAAACAGATTCATTCCCATTATCAAGAATTAACGATTATATTGATAAAATCGGGAATGCCACGTATGTCACCAAATTTGACCTTCTGAAAGGATTTTGGCAGATTCCACTAACGGAAAGAGCAAAGGAAATCTCAGCATTTGTGATTCCAGATGGACTTTACTAATATAAAATAATGCCATTCGGGATGAAAGGGTCTCCAAGTACATTTGACCGTCTTATGAATATGATCACTTCTGGTCTAGAAAAGTGTGATGCCTATATAGATGACGTCATCATCTACAACGACAGCTGGATAGAACATCTAGGAAACAATTCGAAAATTCTTTGACAGACTCACTAATGCATGTTTGACAGTTAATTTATCTAAAAGTGAGTTCTGCCGTGATAGTGTGACTTTCTTAGGACGTATTGTGGGACATGGACAAGTTAAACCAATAGATTACTAAGGTGGAGTTTGTTATTGCAGGAATATAATCTTGACATCCGGCACATCAAGGAGGGAAAAGATAATTTAATAGCAGACGCTCTTTCCCGTGTATAACTATATATTATATCATATACCCTGTGTTATTTATACGAGTTATTTTAACCTGAGGTATAAATTGATTTGTGGTAAAAAGAAAGTTTTATCAGATAAACATTTCTTTCTATTTTATGGGGGAAGGTGTTATGTGCATTTGATATGGGTCATTTATTTTTTATTTTAATTGTTTGTTTGTCAGATAAAAATTTGACATTTTAAGTTCAATATTCATTCATTGGGAGATATTTTTGTTAGAAAGTGGGACGACATGTACTCTAAGAATAAACACCAGGTGTTGACCTCATTTCTGACCTGGCTTCAGAGTTGTAAACAAGCTTTTAAAACTATTAGTTGATTCCAAGTACATTATGGAGCTTTGTTATAAACACCTTTCTATTTTTAGTTGGGTTATACGGTGTGTACGAGATTTTTTGAACGTAAATTTGTTCTAAAAGATTCTAGAAAATCAGGTGACCCCTTTCTTGTTTACGTAAAAACAGATATATAAATTATGTTTTGGAGCAAACTATTTACGAGAAGTTGGGTTGTTAGAATACTAAGTTGTGTGTCGTTTTTAGTTATTTTAAAATACCTTGTATTGGAAATTATTTCACTTCGTTTGGATCAAGATAATTTATTTTGTTATCTTGAAAAGAATTGTGCTCATTGAATTTCATTACCAATAACTGACTTCAATATGACCTCTGATGCCAATGACATGTAGGTTGCGAGATTTGTGCAGTCACGTGACTAAGACTACAAATGGACAGATCCAGGTCAAATTTCAGCAACGATTTACTTTCCTCTCATCTATCAGCAGATTAAAGACATAACGAATGCTATGTTCGCGATTTTTTAGAAAATAAATCATATTCCTATCGATTTCAGTCAGGTATATGTCGATGAAAGATCGTTTAAGTTTGCTGGGCCGTCAATTAAACGGCTACCCCATGCCGAGACCAGACGGTGACGGCGAATTCCAACATTTTGATAAGGAATGCGCTCTGACCCTACACCCCAACATAAATGTCCAAACATAAAAAAATGTGGTGGAAAGGGTCAGAGGAAGCTCGGACTAAGTGTAATATAATGATCAACATGGTAATAACTAAAACTTATTGACAGAGATTTCCTATAGGCATACTAAATATGGGATTAGCTAACTAGTAATTCAGTATAGTTTGACTCCATGGACCACAGGAAGTCCGAGAACATACATATGAAGTGGCGCATTATCGAAAATAGGGAGAAGTTATACGACGTTAAAATGAATGTAATCACAAAACATTATTTGCCACAACTACATGCTCTTGCACTGCCCCAGGTCCAAAAAGCTAAACATGTAACACTAATATCTTAAAAGAAACATCTCTAATGACATATGGAGATTTCACATGCAGTAGTAAAGAACCACCCCAACCTCATTATGGTGCACAGCTGGTTAAAAAAGATTCTTTTACACTATATATATATATATATATATATATATATATATATATATTTATATATATATATATATATATATATATATATATATATTAAACTACCGATTAATTTGGAATTCCAAGTTGTTTCGTGGAATTTCACGAGAAATGACTATTCCATGTTCGAGCCCAGTTTTGCTTCCTTTTTTCTTAGGTCTCACTGGATAGTTTCGCATTTTGACACTGCATGAGCCTAATTATCACATTCTTAGCATTTTTAAATTCACACATAAGCTATATCTGTAATGTGGTTTATAATTACTTTGAGTTAGGCTTGGAAACTGGTTGACTTGATGGTGACTGCCTGTCACAGTTAGACTAGCATTGGTGATCAAATGCGTAACTTGGGCTTCAAATGAGCTGTCAACTTGGCTTGCATATTTACATGTGGAATCGCATCACAATAATTATTTCCAGTTCAGTACCCACAAATGTTGTTCTAGTATATTTTTAAACATTTTTTCCTCTTCAGGATCATCACCTAGCACAGGCACTTGATTCTGAGTAAATTTATGTATGCACTCCCCATCGTGATACATGGTTAGTGTATGCATGAATTTACCCATAATCAGTGCCTGTTTCATCAAGGCCTAATTACTAAACGTGCAATGTCGCCAAAATACATATAGACAACCACTCTCTGAGCTAATATTCTCAAGAATAAACGATTACCTTTAAATCCATACCAAAAAAATGCATCAATAACTCTTCTATCACCACCAAAATGAGAGAGGAAAAAATGTTCAAAAAATAGACTAGAACTACAATACTAAATTCAACTCCCACAGTAAACATGGAAACACCATCATATTCAAGTTCCAGTTATTCCAGTTATCAGAAACAAAACTGTCGTCTACCGCAACTGTTGCAGTGTACCCTCACAACGGAAGTGTTACATAGTTTTAACTATATAGCTAGTCAGGTTCCCTGCTTAGTATGCTCCATTGCGTTGCACTCCGCTGTACTAAGTCAGGCGAACGCCGATGCCATATTGTGACGTGATCAAGACAAATTACCTCACATGGAGATATATCGGTAATCTAACCGTGGCGCATTTATTGCTTTAATATTCTGTTTGTTAGTGACACAATACGAATTTTACTAATACTTTCGATTTGATATATAGCAGGCGCTATCTTGTGTTAAAGCTTAACCAGCAAATCGGCTACGTAGGTATTTTTACAAATATTTCTACAATTAGGCGAGGACGAAGTATAGGGATATAAACAACAAATTTTTGTAAAATATTACACCTTTCCCATTGGATCATCTAAAAATTATATTTCCAATCGATTCCTTGATAAATTTTACGTCGAAATTGATATGAGGTTATGTACGGCAGTTTTATTTTTTCCCAAGATTAAGACAAAAATACCTTCCTCATTTTACCAGGGGTGAGGTTAATGATTGTTGGAGGTTTACTGACTGTTTTTAGAAGTTTAATGTTACTTTCCTGATTCAAATGTCAATCTGACGTTGTGATATTCAATCCAGGACTCAAACTCAAGTCCGTTTACATAATCTGCTGGTGCCTGTATACTTTTGTGAGCACTGAAAGACCAGCCTGAATGTGGTACACAAGATTGTATTCTCGCAGATCATATATCATTATCAACTCATCAGTATAAAAGTTTCTCTCTTTGTGATAGCCTGCCATCACTTTTACATCAGATACACTGTCAAAATCATCAGCAATGTTGTGCACGATACTTGCATATTTACTTCTACTGTCATGACTCTTGAACATCAACATCATGTATTTAAGGCAACCAAGTAATCTGTCCCTGTCAGGTCTGTGTATCACATCCAAAAACTCCATGTACAGCAAACCAACCTGTAACACGAGGTTTTTTTTATAGTGTGACCTTGGCTTTAATAATCTGGCATGCACTAACAAAGTTTAATTACTTACTCAACAATATCAATTAATTAGCTCGAAATGTAAATCCTTATTATGGCACTTAAGCTTCAAAATCCTTAACAACAAGAATTGAAAAATGCTAATAATGCCTGATCTATGGCAAGTGGCTAATAATGCCTACCTATCGCAAGTGGCTAAAAATGCCTGACCTATGGCATGTGGCTAAAAATGCCTGACCTATGGCATGTGGCTAAAAATGCCTGACCTATGGCATGTGGCTAAAGATGCCTGACCTATGGCATGTGGAGAAAAATGCTTGACCTATGACAAGTGGCAAATAATGACAAACATGATTCAAAGACAAGGAAATATATTTAAATGGGGTATTGCCACAAACATGTTCTTTGCTCTATCAACCTTTTGCCACATAAACTCAAGAAAATGAAGCCACACCCATTATGATACACCTAAGACTATTCACCAGTTCTATCATTTAGAAATTAATGGGCCTTTAAAAGAAAAGACCTGACAAGTGTGAAGTATACAACCAAACCAAGCTGACAATAAAAACTAATATTTCCTAATCAAAGACCATTAATAAAATATTTTAAAATCACAATATGTATCATAATTATATGTCATGCTAGTTAATGGAATGCATTCAATTTAAGTATACTGCTTCAGAGTTGGTGACGGTACAGTTAAAAGGCAGGTAGTGTTAAGATCCAAAGAGATTCATATTCTGCATATATTTTGCAAAGTGTAACCTGATTTCACAAGGCCAGTAGTTTGGAAAATGTAGTGTGCACACTCCTCCCAGAATTTGTTACCATTTGCCGATGGTATCCCATGCTCCTCCACAAACTCCATCATTGCTAACTTCTCTTCTTTGCTCCATTTCTTGTACGATCTTATTTTATCTGGGAACTGGAATCAATAAACAGTACAAGTTGGTACTTGACATATAAATCTCAGACTCAGTAACAAAGACTTTTATAAAGAACTTGGAAAGACAAATAACTGTTAGTTAAATGCCTATTGCTACTTAATAATGCAAGTTTTTACCTATTGTCTTAAATTTTCAATCCTTAATGTTACAAGGCTGCTAATTGAATAATAATGCAAGAATATTACCTGCTAACAACTATTTAAACAAACAAAACACTAGAGTATGAAATTAAAATAATACTGGATGACAAGCTATCAGACTATACAATGTGTGCTTATATGTAATTCATATATCAATGTATAATGTATAATGTATTATACATACTAGGAAGCTGGCAAAGAGGAGAATGCCAATGCTTCATTTTCAACAACAAATCTAAATGTACCAAGTGACACTCTTGTCTCTAACTATTCACTGGACACTATTGTAAATACAAAAGCTAACAGATTTTTAGGGTCTGCATGTGACTTTGAAAATGCTAATATATATGACCATTTAAATACAGAAATAAGATGTCAGAATGATAAAAGTAGTAGTACGGAGACAATCTCATTGTGTGCCCCACTATATGATAACATAAATATAATGGATATGAAACTAAATTCAAACGATTTTAACATAGGTCACGTAAATGTAAAAGGTATATTGGGAAAAATAGATCAGATTCAGTTAATGTTGTTTTCTAAAGAAAATAATATACATATTTTAGGACTCACTGAAACTAAATTAAATGCTAACCACAATGATAATCTATTTCACTGTCAAGGCTACAATAAACCATTACGCAGGGACAGAGATACAGCGGGGGGAGGTCTTGTTGTATACATTAGAGAAGATGTAAATGCAGAAAGGCGACTTGACTTGGAGTCACATGAAATTGAGAGTGTCTGGGTGGAAAGTTCTCAAAATAATGCAAAATGATTCCTAATTGGTTTCATTTATATGCCACCTTCCCCCAAAGCAATCTGGAATGATGATTTTTTGAAACAAATGGAAAATGTTCTTGCACAGGAGAAAGAAACATATATACTTGGTGATATAAATAAGGACCTTATCAACACTCAAATAAGGGACAACTGGATGGAATTTATTGAATCATTAGGCCTAGTCCAGATGGTAAATGAGCCCACAAGGGTAACATAAAAATCAAGCACTCTTAATGATCACATTTATACCAACCTACCAGACAATGTGGCTTGTGTTAATGTACCAAATGTTGGTCTTAGTGACCACTATCCTACTTTTTTGACAAGAAAGGTTACATGCCAGAGAAATAAGAAAAACACACACAAAACGATCACTTACAGATCGTTCAAACATTTTAGTGAAGAACAGTTTCTTGATGACCTATATAAAGTTCCATGGAATATGATCCAAAATTTGGATGACATAGATGAAGCTCTGAGAGTGTGGACTGACTTATTTATGGATGTAGTCTCTAAGCACGCTCCACTTAAAGTACATCGAGTAAAGAATGAAATCCAACCTAATTGGCTTACTACTGAAATACTAGATGTTATGAAAACACGAGACCAATTCAAGGTTAGGGGAAACCATGCAAAATATAAAGTATGGAGAAATAAAATAACAAGTATGATTAAAATAGCTAAAAAGTCGTATTATCAGTCATTGCTTGAAAACAAAAAGAGCAACACAATCTCCATTTAGAAAGTCTTTAATGAACTCACTGGAGGAACACACAAAAATCAGACAAGTAAAATTTACTCACTTCTGGTAAATGACACCATAGTCACTGATGAAACTGACATTGCAAATGTTTTCAACAATTTTTTCACCAGTATCTCCACAAAGTTAAAAGAACCAGTGATAGAAAACAACTTTAGTGAACTGAAAAAGTTCTGCAGCAGCAAAATCTCTAAGGAAGTATGTTTCTCTATCACACCAGTATCAAAAAACTTTGTTAAAAAATGTCTGAGTGAAGTTGATACCAAGAAAGATACAAGACTTGATCATATTGGTCCAAGACTCATTAAATCTTCTGCCTCTGCTATTTTAGATAGCATAACATTCATAATCAATTTAAGTATTGCAACCTCATCTGTCCCCAAAATATGGAAAACTGCAAAAGTAACTCCCATTTACAAATCTGGATCTAAGAATGATGCTGATAACTACCGACCAATCTCAATACTACCAAACTTGTCAAAATTGATTGAAAAACATGTCCATGACTCATTCATGTCATATTTAACCAAACACTTGCTGTTACACCCTAATCAATCAGGCTTTAGACAGAAACATTCATGTGAGACTGCCTTGATCTCCCTAACTGATAAATGGCTTCAAGCACTTGACCAAGGTAAAATAATAGGATCTGTATTTGTAGATTTCAGGAAAGCGTTTGACATGGTGGATCATGAAATCCTTTTGAAAAAACTAAAAATCTACCAATGCGATGAAAAAACAGTTAGATGGATTACTTCATACTTAAGTGAGAGAACACAACATGTTTATATCAATAACGTTCTGTCCGAACCGCAAACAATTAGATATGTAGTGCCATAGGCTCAATCCTCGGTCCATTACTATTTATTTTATTTATTAATGACCTACCACTTTTACTAACAGACTCGATATCATCTACAGATCTCTATGCAGATGACACAACATTCTCAGACATCCAAAACACAAAGCATGAACTAGAAATTTCTTTACAGAATGCATTAAACAAGCCGGAAAACTGGTGCACATGCAATGGCATGGTAGTAAATACTGGTAAAATTAAAATATTACTTATCTCAACAAGGAAGAAAAGGAAAAATCTTGATAGCAATGAACTATGTCTGACATGGAAGGATTAAAATTTGCAAATGGTCTGTCACGACAGATTACTTGGTGTTTTGGTAGATAATAATCTATCATGGACTGATCATATCAAACATATCAGTAAAAAGGTCAATTCAAGTTTATGGCTTCTCAGTAGGATAAGACATTTTCTCCCTGAAAGGCACAGAAAATTATTTTATAACAGTTACATACAACCGTATTTAGACTACTGTAATACAGTATGGGGTAATTCAAATGATAAAAACATATCAAAGTGGAAAATCTTCAGAAAAGAGCATTTAGACTAATATCAAACCAGAAAGAAAGCAAGGAAAATTAAGCTGGTAAGTTAAAAATATTACCTATTAAAGACCGAATATGTTTAAGAAAAGCCAAATTAATGTACAGGATATCCAATAATAGTGCTCCTGAATATTTACAATCCCTATTCCAGTATAGGCTACCTGGTAATACACCCCACCTGCGATCAATATCTACAAAACAGTATAAAATTTCCAAACCAAATAAGGAATTATTCAAGAAAAGTTTCCAATACTCTGGAACTTTGCTCTGGAATAGTATTCCAGTTGAGATTAGAAATGCCCACTCTATTTCCATCTTCCAAACCCAATATATCCAGTGGCTTCTGAGATGCCGCTGAATTAAATAAATTCCTTGTATGAGGGCCTCAAGGTAGATTAGTTCTTAGCTAATTATGTTACCCTCTTCAAATAAAGTAATTATTATTATTATTATAATTATTATTGTAAAAACACAAAAGATTTCATAACATTCAGTTTTTGGCAATATTTGCCACCCCCACCCCCCTTAATTGAAGGGATTTGATAACATCCTTTGGCCAAATAAGGATGTCATCTACCACCATATAATATTTCCGACGTTATAATTATCACGTAATCGATAGCAAATGAAATATCGTACATGATGCAGTTGAAATGTGCAATATTTAACAAAATGTCACTTTCGACCCTTCGTCGAAGAGGGTTGTTTATCGAGCCAAATATCTGACAAAATTTGGGCTGTCATGTCAAGCGATATAGACATATTTATATAGATTTGATCATGGAATTCATTGCAATTCGAATATTTTCGATAACGCAGTGTAACATGTGCATTATTTGCGAAACAATCGTTACCCTCACCCCAGGTAAAATGGGGAAGATATCTTCGTCTTAATCTTGGGGAAAAAATAAAGCTGCCGTACATAACCTCATATCAATTTCGACGTAAAATGTATCAAGGAATCGATTGGAAATATAATTTTTTTAGATGATCCAATGGGAAAGGTGCAATATTTTACAAAAATTGTTGTTTGTATCCCTATACTTCGTCCTCGCCTAATTGTAGAAATATTTGTAAAAATAACCTATGTAGCTGATTTGCTGGTTAAGCTTTAACACAAGATAGCGCCTGCTATATATCAAATCGAAAGTATTAGTAAAATTCGTATTGTGTCACTAGCAAACAAAATATTAAAGCAATAAATGCGCCACGGTTAGATTACCGATATATCTCCATGTGAGGTCAACTCCATCACCTTAGATTCTCCAAACTCTCAATAATCTGCTTTTCGACCCTGAAAAACTTGCCAAATCAGTTCGTTTTTCTGCTTGCCTGTAGACTGGAATTTAACATGCACCAAAATACTTCTGTATAAAATTTTGAATTAGCATATTATGTTGTTAAACTTTCATGGCAATAATTAGAGAATCCACTTTTCTTGCTTCAGCGAAATTTGCAGGTCCATTGCTATCCTTTACAAAATGTGTTAGCACTAAAAATCCTTTTCAAGTTTTGCGTGCTGTTTATTTTTAATGTGGTTGGATTGTTGGTTAGTTGGATGGATGGATGGATGGATGGACGGACATACATACAGACAACCATATACAGATAGACATACAGATAGATAGATAGATAGATAGATAGATAGATAGATAGATAGATAGATAGATAAGAGCTCACTTGATCATGTGTGCGGCAAGAAATCTTTAATTCTAATCAATAAATAAATGCTGATTACTGCTTTATATTGTCAGTTTTTCGACCTTCAATGAGATTAAAATAATGTAATTATTTTTAACCCACAGTATGTTTGTGAAACGAACTGAATATTATTTAGTACGCTATTATTGGTTAATTTATCATTCAAATACCCCCACCCACTTCTAAAAGTAGTCAACATATGACAGCTTTAAAGGAAAAAGAAGACATTTCCAGTTTTTACATTTCCGTTTGTATGTGTATGTGAATTTAATTAAAACCTGCTAATTGCTGTAGTATCCTGGTTAAATGATTAAAGACATTAAAGAAATGGCACACAATCAGAGTAGTTAATCATTTAAAAGAACAATTCAGGGTGGGCACATATACTATATAGTTGGCTCGTTTTTTTTGCATGCTAATACACCCAGTCTGCGTGTCATATATTTAGTTTGGAGTTTGGATTATAAAGGCAAATATGGATGAGGGAGTGTCAAGGAAATAAGCGGGGTTTATAATGTGGGGGAGCATATAAAGGACGGAATAGCTGAGCGGTTAATTGTAGAATTTGTAGTTTATTTGTTTATTTAAACCTATTTGTACCTATAACATACACTTGTATATTTATGTAGTTACTGTCGAGAGAGAAAAGACGTATCTGGTAATTTAGGAAGAGTTCATAATTATTTAAATTTTCCTTTTGCATATGATGGTTTGTGCACCCACCAACACTGCAAATCTAAGGCATATCTTAAAATGTGTAAATGTCCCCCACATGGCACACGTTACTCAAGTAGCTAGAACAATGGTGGTTGTTTTCACCTCGGGGGTCGTAACTATGCACTGAAACACATGTGATGTTCTGCATCCCAGACCAAATAGGCGTAATTAGCGTTACCGAGACCTCTGATTTGTAACATGCACAATGGAGATAATGTCATATCTCTATGTTACTTTGATGCAATGTGGCTGACACTTCGATACTGCACTCGTGGAAATTGTACATGATCTAAAAGCACATGGTATAACAAAATGGATGAACCCATGTGCTTGACAACTGAACCAAAATGAATCAAAAGTTCACTAACTTTAACAGTTATTAAAATAGGAAAAACGAAATTTACAAAATATCTGAAAAGTAAAGAAGTTTGTTGGATTGTTTTTCTACAATTTACCTCTGAAGCCCATTAAGTGAAAATGACCATGCAGAGCTAGCAGTTTTTTATATGAGCACATCTTAAGTTGGCCCAAACTGTATACTGTAGAACCTAAAGTACACCCATTAATCATTCATCAAAATAAAGGGAATTAAAAGTTCTTCTAACAACACCTATATACAAAGTCTTTATTATATAGCAAGTATAACCAATGACGAAATCCTGGAAAATTCTTTGTCTTTAAAATTCTAACCCTTTTGCAAAGTACGAAACTGTAGAGCGCCACCTTTTCCTTTTGTCATTCGGTCGTCTGAAAATGTTTCCTAAATGATTGAGGCTAACGTAAGCCTTATAGTATAGTTTTACAATTATCATTGGATTTAACATTACCTCTCTGGACACTTTTCAGAATTGTTGTCCAGTGTACTGAGTGTGGCGCGTCCTGTGCCAACTGGCAGCTGCTCCATAGACATTATAGATACCATCATGGGGATAAAATCCGGTGTGAATATTGCACATACCATGTAGCGAAGAACACTCTATACCGGATGAAGGCACACTATGCTGCCAAGCACCCTGGAAGAGCCTGTCTGTATGATAGGAAGGAATATGCAATTTCTGAGAGTTTCATCAATGCGGCTCTGTGTAAAATCATTTTCAAGTTTTCACAGATTTAAGACGACTCCAAGATCGTATAGCGGAGAGACTCCAGTGGGCACTCCAGATCACCCCTTATCACCTTGAACACCACTGAAATCGACTACCCCGATTTATCTAGAAGATTTTCCGGCAACGCCGGAGCGGGAAGCCATGGTGTCACCAAGCATTAGGAATCACTTTAAATCACCCCAGAGACCTCAAATCAAAACTGGATCTGTTAATGAGCCATCAGTGAAGGTTACTGCCAAAGGCAGAGAGAAGTCTATGCACAGCAAGCGCCGACAATGACAACAATTTCTATACCCGACTCACCCTATGAGCCATGTTTGGGATCATCGTGAGTAGAAGTGCCACCGTATCATCCAACACCACTAGAAATGATGCAGTCACTTAGCCCACGGAGAAATGTTGAACTTCTGCGCCCAGCGCCACATATATGGTTAGGCCTATCCAGCTGGAGACATCGACACAAGGAACACTGTATGAGTATATGAACTGGGTTCCCTCCCTTCATGACGCTGATCCAAGGGAGGCATTATGGGAGCTCCCAGCAGTTACGCAAAAACTCCCCAGGCAGAATGCTTGAGGCGGATACGGATGAAATCCAAGTTGTTTGGACAATAGTAATAATATGGGGCACTATAGGGACAATGGAAAATCCAGACAAAAACAGCTTGGGGCACTATGGGGACAAGATTTATGGGGACAATGGAAAATCCATTCAAAAACATCTTGGGGCACTATGGAGACAAAAGGTCGTGGGGCACTATAGGGACAAGGGAAATTGAACATGGTGGGTGGGCCTGTATAGGGACAAGGAAAATTGAACATGGTGGGTGGGCCTGTATAGGGACAAGGGAAATTTAAACATGGTGTGCCCGTATAGGGACAAGGGAAAATTAAACATGGTGGGTCTGTATAGGGACAAGGGAAAAGTAAACATGGTGGGCCTGTATAGGGACAAGGGAAATTGAACATGGGGAATATGATTTGTATTTGTATTTGTATAGGGGACTGTAGAGCGACAAGGGAAAAATGGAGGCAAAGAAAGCTAATATCTTTTCGAGACCTATGAGTGACCCGGAAAAGGGCCTTTGGATACTTCTTTTAATTTCTGCCGTTGTTCCACCACCTTTTGATTTTACCAATGATTCCCTTCTTCTTCTTTTCGTCCTCGGGAATCCAGTCAGGATGTCCCATAGCTCTAAACTTCTCTTGTATTTTAATCCAATTGTTATTTAATCTTTCAAAGTCCTCTTTCTTTTTTTGGTTTCATTGTCCTTTCTCTCCTTTCTCTCCTTACTCCAGTTGTCTTTTATCTTCTTCACTTCTTCTAATAGCTCCTTTCTCATCAGTTCTTCAGCATTCTTGAGCGGGTCCAAACCATTTTGGACATGAGGATACTCTGTCAGCATATTATCCCAAAAGCAAGTGACGTTTTCGACAATATCTATCACTTGCTTCAATGTCCCCACTCTAACATAGGGTGGGTTGATGCAGCCTCGTAACTTTTTGGCTTGTTCTTCTAGCATTCCTTCTAAGAGCTCCCTGGCTTTTTTCAGTTTTTGTGCAAACTCCAGACTGTCTGTAAACTTCCATTTATGATGTAGTTTTTCTTCTTCATATTCCCCGTCTAATATCCAGGAATAGCTGTGTCTTAAATTGTTGAATAAAGTTGATGATTTCGCCATCTTCTATGGTTATTCCGTGGAGTGGTTCTAATGTCAATTACTTGTTTAATTAAAGTCGTGTTCGAAAAGAGGGGCATGTACGACTGGTTAATTCCCCGTTTGGGGATAATTAATTATTTGGGGGGGGGGGAGGAATCGTGCCTCATCCCCCACGCATTAATGCACTCGAGTGCTTTTTAATTAGTCGACAGGTCATGGCACCATAAGTGCCAAACGACCTGTATGGAAGACTGCATGTGTGGGAATAGACCCAACACGCACTCATGATAATCGATAATAGTATTGCCTGTTAACTATAGGATAAGACGTCTCATTGGATTGTTGACTTTTATGACGTCACCCCGGTTCCGTGATTACACGCTCATCGGGGCACCTGATTTAGACGATTGGGAATCGGCCCACACACTCGTCTGTCTGTCCGTGTTGTCCGAGGGAAAGGAAAGGAAGTCGGCAGGGAGGCGCTGTTGTCAACTAGATGGCTGCTGAATGATAATATCAGAATAATCCAAGTTGTATATTTTTGTATTATTGGGTTGCCTAATACCAATTATGTGTAAGCCACAATCGTAATTAGAATCACGCATCAAATAGTAAGAAAATTTTCCTAACGCCTATCTATCAAGCTAATCTAGTACAAAGTGTACATGAATAATTCCCTAATTATCATTAACTAATGGTCAAATGACCAACAATATGAGTTTTGTCAATATTAGGTAATGTGAGTAGAAAATTTTGAACGGTATCCAAAAAGATCAAATTTGGTGTGATTGGTTGTTCGAATTGGGATTCCAAGCCAAATTGGAATCCTTTAAAATAATGAGGCAATATAGCCCTTGAAAAGGCTTTATGTGGCTAGTTGAAGGTTCCGCGGCGATCTTCCTCTTTTTGACATTCTGCCGCACTCCGACGTTCTTCATGAGTCTGTGCTGGGAATGCCTCAAATCCGTGCACTTGAGAGAGATATACAGCAGTTTCTACCAGAGTGGAGAGGGAATGTAGTTGCCACGCCTGTTGATAGTATTTATTGAGTGTTCTCACTGCAAACTGCCACTGTTGAGGTCTAGGTTTTCTTGTTTTGAGTGTTTTCCAGGGCATGTACTTGACGGCGTTGATGTAGTTGCCTGCCTTTTTTGTACTTTCCAACGATTCAGTGAGTCCCATGAGGTGTATTTTTTGTATCATGGGGTCAAATTCCTCATCTTCAATTTCCTCAGTAGCCTTTGTTCTTATTCTCTATTTTCAGTGTGTGTTTCTTCCTGCTCCTGTTCCCCTTCACTAGATGACGAAACTTCCAGGTCTTTCTCTACTGAGGTTTGTTGTTGTTGTGCTGCTGCTGCTTCATCGTCACATTCTCGATGGTGTTCTCTGATGGTAACCATATATATGTCGGTTTGAACCTCTGTGTTGTTTATAGGCCTTTTTGGTGGAGTTTTTGATTTTGGAGTATGGGCTACTATGCTCGCATATAGCTCCGAAGTAGTCTGTGAATGTTGTTGCTGTTGTTGTAATGGTGGTCGTATTGATGTTCTCCCCAGAACGTGGTCGGGTCTTGCCTGGGCAGTCATAACAATTGGCCTGGCCCCTTGGAGTTTCATCTCCCCCAATAACTGATGTTGTTTTATGTATTGGCTCGGTTGACTGCTAGAGTTTGGTCTCTTGTTGAATCTGCGCTGGTGGGCTATTAGCTTGCTGGGTCTGCAAAAACGATTGCTCCCTCTGCAGCTGCACACGTTTACCACCGCGTCGATTCCTTGGCCTAATTCTAATTAATTCTTTTTCCCATATTAACAGGAGAGTTGTTCTGTTCGCCTGCGCACGAATGCTCCAGCCTGATGCGACGTTGAGGCCAAGGCCCCTAAGTGCATCCAATGCCTGGTTTGGTATAATATCCAACGCTAGCTCCATTACTGATGTCTTGCTATCTGCTCTGTTCGCTGCGAATTGTGTAGTGTGAGTGGTTCTAATGTCTTTTTTTAATATGAATTAAGGTCGCATGCGCAACTATGTGCTTTCGCGACCAGTTAATGCCCGAGGGTCGGGCTATTTGATTGGTCGGGACCAAAGGTAACTTTGACTACACTAGGCTGTGTTGTCGCAGTCTCCCTGGCACCCGCGTTAAATGGCAGTCTCGCCTTAGAGTAAAATGTCGGGTCACGGCAAAGCAGGAAGGCAGAACAAATACCAATATTGTGTAAGCCACCTGTGCAATTATATCAAATCCATATAGTCATAGAAATTTTCATCTTTCCTATCAATAAATATTTATAGTACATAGTGTACATGTTGTAGGTCCTTAACAAATTTAATTGCTAAAATGTCTTAGCGACATAAATAAGTGTAGTCACTGTTAGGTATTTTAGCTTGTTAATTTTTGAGCGGTGGTCAAAATTGATCAAGTTAGATTTCGAGAAAGAGATTGTTCGAAAAGGATTCTCGTACCAAATTAGAACCCTGGGGAGAAAAATAAAATAAAATAAAATAAATTTAAAAAAAATAAAACAAATTAAAAAATAAAAATATTTAATATATATATATATATATATATATATATATATATATATATATATATATATATATATATATATATATATATATATATATATATAAATTTAAAAAAAAAATAAAATAATTAAAAAAAAAGATTAGAGTTTGATGTTATTTCATTTCTTCCTTCTTCTTTTTCTCTTATTTTCCCTTTTCTCTTTCCCACTTTCTTCCTACTCCCTTCTTCCCTCTTTCTTTCTTTTTACTTCTTCCATCCTTCTTTTCCCTTTCCTTTTACTTTTTCTTGTCGGTTTGTTGGTGTTATGTTTCCTTGAGCTACCACTATTTGATCCCGGTGTTCTCATCACACTTATCTTACCACTTGCCGGTTGACTAGTTTTACTGTACCTACATTGTGCCACTACTTAGTGTAATGTTCTCTTTTTTCCCCCTTCTCCTTCTTCCCTTCCTCCCGTTTCTTCCTTTTTTTCCTCGCATTACAATGTTTATATTATCCCCCCTTTCCCTTCCTTTCCACTTTTCTATTTTATTTTATATATTTATTTTAGGGTAATGTTAAGTTGTTCTGCTTTTTTTAAGCTAGCGGTATTACTATCCGCTCTGGCCCCTTTAACCGATATGGCCTCGTTAATTATTTATCGATTTGGTTGTTATAATATTTTTTTTTTGTTTTTCCCGTTTGTTTAAGGCATTGTTACGTGGGTCTGTTTTTGAGCTAGCGATGTTATTATCTGCTCTGGCCCCTTGATTGATAAATATTAACTCTTTGGCTATGTTGATGTTTATTTACTTATTTGATGTTTTGATATTTATATTTTGTGTTTTATATCTATTGATTTTAGGTAATTAAGTTTATTTATATAGGTAGCATTTACGTTTTTGTTATACCTTTTATCTAGAATTTGGGGGAATGATGTAACTGAGTCAAGTTTTCTTTGTTGTAGTTGGAAGACGGTACGTTGTCGATGGTATTTGTGACATATGTTGAATACATGTTCCAATGTTTCAGTTTCTGGACAGTGTGGACATTTATCCAGCGTGGGTCCTGTACTTATATGTTTCATAAAGCTGCCATTTAGTAGTGTTTTACCTGTTCTGATTCTGTTGATTATTTTAATATCAATGGCTGCAGGGCTTTTTGGTAAACGTTGGGTTCTAGTGACCTCTTTTTGTAGTTGGTATAGATGTCTACCCTTTGTGGACTTTTCCCATTGTTGTTGCCATTGATTATTAATTCTGTCCCTGACTTGACTATATAGTTCCTGAGTGTTGTACTGTACGGGTTCAATTTGGTCTTTCATCAGACTGCTTTTTGCTGCTTTGTCTGCTTTTTGCAGAGTGTATTTTGTTAGCTGCTGGAGGATGTGGTACCACTCTTGAGCTAAAGGTGGTTTGACATTTACTTATTATGTTTCTGGTGGGATTAATCTTCTTATGTATTGAGATTCTACAGGCGTATCTAAGTATATGTTCTTCTCTTCTCAGTTGTAATGGTGGTTCACATGCGAGGATTTGTAGTTCTTCCAGGGAGGTGTTCGGTAATGCACCGGTGCAAAGTCTAAGTGCTCTATATTGGATGCTGTCTAGTTGTCTAAGTGTTTCCTTGTTAGCTGACGAATAGATCTGGGAGCCATAGTCTATCTTAGTTCGAATTAAAGATTTGTAGATCATTAGCATAGTTTGCTGATCAGCTCCCCATGTAGTACATGTAATGTTTTTAAGTATGTTTAGATCTTTTTGACATTTTTGAATAGTTTGTTGTATGTGTGGTTTCCAATTGATTGTTTCATTTAGTAGCATTCCCAGGAAGTGGGTCTCATTTTGGAATTGGATGGGCTGATTCTGCATATATAGTTTAGGGTATTTAGGTTGTTTATTAGTTGGGGAGAAGAGCATGGCAACTGTTTTTATTTGGGATATTTTGAAACCCCAGTTGTTGGCCCATGTGCCGATGATGTCTAGTCCTTTCTGAATTTGAGTGATGTTCTTTTGACTATTGTGGTTTCCTGCTTTCCAGATACTACTGTCATCGGCAAATTGTGACAGATCAACTGGACAATTTGTGAGATAGTTGGTTAGATTGTTGACCATTAGATTGAATAGGGTTGGGCTAATCACACTTCCTTGGGGGGGGGGGGGTCCATTATCCAGTGTATATGTTTGGGACAAGGCCTCTCTGACTCTAGTTTTAAAGGTTCTTCCCGTAAGGAAGTTTGCTATCCAGCGGTGCATTCTTCCTGTTATGCCAAATTGGTTGAGTTGAGAGATGAGGCCATTGGTCAAGACTAGGTCGAAGGCTTTCTCTAGGTCTACAAATATTGCTATTAGGTGTCTATCTCTTTTCCTTTTGGCATTAAATGCTAATTTGATGTTGGCTTCCAGACGGATTAATTGATCAAGTGTAGATCGTTTATTCCTAAATCCACTTTGGGTTTCAGCCAGTAGTTGATTTTGTTCTAGGTGGTGTTTTAATCTATTGTTGACCATTGTTTCCATTACCTTACAGATTGTATTTGTTAGTGAAATAGGTCTGTAGGAGGTTACATTAGTAGGGTCTTTGCCTGGTTTTGGGTTGGCTATGATTATGGCTCGCTTCCATAGTGTGGGAATGCGACCTGTTCTCCATATCAGATTTATTAAGTCTAAGGTAATGCTCTGCATATTGGATGGTAATTGTTTGTATATTTCATAGCCTAGGTTATCCTCTCCTGTTGATGTACTTTTTTTGCTGAGGGCTTGTCTCCATTCTTTCAGATTAAAAGAGTCATTCAGTGGCGAATATCTGTTGTCTCGATCTTTGAAAATGTGGGGAAATTATTTTTCTAATGTTGATTTTTGATGTAAGAACTCGTGTTTATGATTGTTATCGCTGCTGGAGTTAGCGAAGTGTTGGGCAAACTTCTCTGCTACGTCCATGTTGTTTTTTGTTCCCTGGATTTTCGGCGCTGTTGTGGGTGTTTTGCCTTTCATGGCTTTTATTTTATTCCAGATTTCTTTAGTATTTGTTTTATGATTGAGCGTTGTGGAGTATCTTCTCCATGATTCCTTTTTTGCCTCATTTATTACCGTCCTAGTGTTGATTTCTGTTTGTTAGTATATAAGAAAGTCAGAGGCGGTTTTTGTGTGTTTAAAGCGATTTAAGGCTGTTTTTTTTCTTCTGAATGGCAATTCTGCAATTTTCTGTCCACCAGGGGATTGCCGTCTGTTTATAATGGAAACCTGTTGTTTTGGGTATACTCTTTTTTGCCCCTTCGTTTATAATTTGTATGAGATTGTCATAATATTTATTTGTATCCTCATTTTGGATTTCCGCAAGGTTTACTAATTTAAGTTGGTCTTTAAAGCTGTTCCAGTTTGCATTTTTGAGTTTTCATCTTTGTTGTGTTTTTTGTTGCTCCGTTGGGCGCGAGACGTATATGGTGGTAAATAGGGGGAAGTGGTCGCTGCCTAATGTAGAATGCTGCATCACTTCCCATTGGGTAATTACAGCCAGGCTAGGCGTCGCAATGGTGAGGTCAATGGTAGAGAGTTTGCCCTGGCTGGGGTCTATACGTGTGGGGGTTCCGTTGTTTAAAAGTTCTAGTTGTTCTTCTGTTACGTATTTTAAGATGTTTTCCCTCTCGTATCTGTGCGGTCACTACCCCATTCTGTGTGATGTGCATTGAAGTCGCCACAGATAATAGTGTTTGTGCCCCTTTTCTTGAATATTTGTTAAAAAAGTCGGTTCTAATGTCAGCCACTTGAGTATATATATATATATATATATATATATATATATATATATATATATATATATATATATATATATATATATATATATATATATATATCTTAAGCCCGGACGTGAAGGAAAACACCCTTACACTCACTTTTCATATTATATACTATTCACAAGCCATATTATTTACTATCCAAAATCACACCATATACTAACCACATACACATACACACACGGGGAAGCAGCCAAAACAAACCATATCATTTACTATCCAAAATCACACCATTTACTAACCACACACACGGTGAAGCAGCCAAAACAAACCATATCATTTACTATCCAAAATCACACCATTTACTAACCACACACACGGGGAAGCAGCCAAACACACCATATCATTTACTATCCAAAATCACACCATATACTAACCACACACACACACACCGGGAAGCAGCCAAAACAAACCACCTTATATAACTATTTAGGGTCATAATATAAAGCTAACTATATATTGGAGGTATTGAAGGATAACACTTCAGTTCCTTTGATTGGGAGTCACATAGAGGTGAACCGTGCTGTTCGCCAGTGTGGACCCAATCCAGGCAATTCTAGTATGATTGCTATAGCCTGTGTACAGAAAGAAGTGCCAGCCAAACCCCTTATAATGCCCGTGTGCTATCAGAAAATAGATAATCCTGATGGCTGAAACAGTGCCACCTTATAGTACTAATTTAAGTTTTATTAGCACCTAAGTCGATATTCTTTATGCCATAGTAGTATAGAGTTAGAGATAGTAGGTATAGATAGTTCGAGAGCTCTAATTCAGATGGGTGTGAAATGTAATGTGATATTGGGTATGTGGGGTTTCAACTAATATATGGTAGTATGGTCACCGTCCCTATTGCATTGCATTTTTTAATCCCCTAGTAGCCCAATTTGTCGAATGGCCATGTCTGTGGTGCTATCCGGGTCACGGCGGTGTGTTGGTATAAAGTTGCTTTGGCATACAGTCATTGTGACTGACTATTGATACCCCCCCCCCCTCCTGCGTTTCCCTGACAGCATACACGTTGCATGCCCATTATGTCGACGCTTGGGTATAGGGTTTTGGGTTGGGGAGGTGGTGGTTAAGTATAGGGTGGTTTTAATTTATACGGCGATATGTGGTAGATACTGTCTGTATTGCTATACCGGGTCACGTAGGTGGGTTGGTATAAACTTTCATTGGCATACAGTCATTGTGACTGAATATTGATACCCCCCTCCTGCGTTTCCTTGACAGCGTACAGGCTGCATGTCCGTTAGATCGACGCCAGGGAGTACGGTATTGGGTTGGGGAGGTGGTGGTGGTGGTAAAATTGTTGTATTATATACTGTTGATCTTATCTATTTCCCGGAGGAACATTAGAATCAGATCTGCAGTTAAATTGGGGTTGGATTGTCAGAGTAGAGAAAAAAAGGGAATGTGGTACTTGAGCCAATTTTTCTAAGAGAGTTGGCAAGTTTATTTCTTGCTTCTCTATAAGTCAGGCATACATTGAAGACGTGTGGTAAGTCTTCTAAATTTTGGCAGTGTGGGCAGGTTGTGATTCTTCCTGGGTTTGACTTGCTGTATTTGCCCATACTGCCGGCAAGTAAAGTTTTCCCTGTTTTAATCCGATTAATAATTCCTTCCAGATGTTTGTTTGTAACCTGTGGACTTAAGTTGTTCCTGGTTACTTGTTTTTGTATCGAGTGAAGTATGCGTCCTTTATCGCTAGTATCCCATTGTTTTTGCCAATAGTTTATGATTTTGTTGGATATGACGCTATACAGTTCTCTTACAGAATACTCGATATGTCCTATCTCAGTGTTGTTGAGATTAGTTTTTGCAGCTAAGTCGGCTTGGTCATTACCAAACAAGTCTATGTGAGATGGTACCCACATAAATTCAATTGTTTGATTAAGGTTGGCTAGATCATTGACAAGTAGTCTAGCTAGTTTTTGATAATTGCCACGACCTTTGGAGATACCAGAGTCCAGTGTTTTGAGGACACTGAGTGAGTCACTAATAATGAGTGATTTTGCGAATTTATTTACTTTTATCAATCTCAGTGCCTCCAGTATTGCCCAGATTTCCGTAGTATAGATGGAACATAGGTCTGGGAGCCGACTCCCTATTGTTATTTGTAGTTCAGGGATAGTAACTGCTGCGGCTGTTCTATCTGTATTTGTTATTTTGGATCCATCGGTGTATATCTTGGTATAGTCCTTATAGTTGAAGTCCAGGTTGTGTAATATCTTCGTTCTTATTACATGAGGCGTGATTTCTTTAGATCCGAATGTTGTGGCTTCAAGGTTGATTTTTACTGGTATGTTCATCCAGGGTGTTTTGTCTGGGTAGGCGATTTGTTCAGCTTGAAGATCTTTTATGCTTAGTTCGTTGCATAATGTATGAATCCTTTTTCCAGATGGTTGTAGTGGTACTAACTTCTTGCTGAATGCAGTATTGCATTTATTGATTGTTATTTTGGTGGGGTGATTTGCTTTATGTATCGAGACTCTGACCGCATACCTTAGAGTAAGTTCGTCTCTTCTAAGGGATAATGGTGTTTCTCCTGTAAGGATTTGTAGTTCTTCTTTTGAGGTGCTTTTCAAGGTACCTGTACAAATGCGGAGTGCTATGGTTTGTATTTGGTCGAGTTTCCTCAGAAGACCGATGCGAGCTGACGCATACAGTTGGCATTTGTAATCTAATTTAGATCTAATTAGAGCCCTGTAGATCATTAGAAGGGTATTTTGGTTAGCTCCCCACTTTAATCCTTTAATGTTTTTCATTAGTGCAAGATCTTTGATACATCTGCGAATCAGTTCTAGGATGTGGATTTTCCATGTTAAGTAATGATCGTATGTCATGCCCAGGAATTTGAATGTAGTGATATATATATAAATCTTACATTATCCCTATCATCACCAAAACACGCGGGCTTAAAAGAAAACACTCACTCACTTTTATACTTTACTTATATCAATTATAAATGTAACAAGTTATTTTGAAAAATACGTTGATCTTATAGACGCACTTCAAACAAAACTAAAAGAGACAGTGATTATAGACTCACTTCTATTTTTTTCTAACTTCCTCACATACCATTAGCAATTGAATGATTAGTTCTTTTCGAGAATATTGGGTAGCCCTGAAAAGGGCTGTTTTTTGTGTGTACGAGGAGGGATGACAATCTTTTATCGTCTAAGATTGCGTACTCATCTGGCAAGAGGATAGGGTCTGCTTCTTCGGAAAGAGAATGAGAACTCTTTCATGTCCACACGGCAGTCAACACAACTTCTGTCTGGGTCCTACTGATGTTGTTGTTGCTGTCGCTGCTGTTGCTGCTGCTGTTCTCTCTCTCTCTCTCTCTCTCTCTCTCTCTCTCTCTCTCTCTCTCTCTCTCTCTCTCTCTCTCTCTCTCTCTCTCTCTCTCTCTCTCTCTGCTGTTTCTGAAGTCTATGCTTCTCAGTCCATTCTTCTTTGTCTTTTTGAATTTCCTCTCTGAAGAGTTCTTCTATGAAGTCTTCCGTTACTTGTAGCATTCTAACATTCTCTATCTCTTCAGGCTTTGGTATCAGATTGTGTCTGATACGATGTAGAGTGACGTAAGCTTCGTTCAGCTTAGCTAGTCTTGAGCACATCTTCGTAGGAGGATGAGTCAAACAATGGATGACCAGACAGGTGCTGCTGTAGTATTAAAGACGTTTTTGCCAAAAGGCATTTACGTCTGGTTAATGTCCCAAAGGGGACTGTTTATTTGATTCGGGGGGTGGAATGGTGCCACACACCCCGCTTTATTGCACAATTTTGTGCTGATTAAATTATATCAACCATCGGAGGCGGTCAGTGGAAGAGGCGAAAGAGGGAAGGGACCGTAGTGAAAGGAAGGTGCTGTATCCAAGGTAATCTTTTGGTCCCATAGTCCTAATTATAAATAGTGCCGTCTTGTAGATTAACAATTTTGAATAAAATCATTATTGTGCTGTTTATATTAGTAAGAGAAGAGGATGGCATATTTTGTTCTAATATTAATTTTGCTACATTGTGTAGCTGGGCCTGATGGCTTTGGGTTTATAGCCACCTTATTGAACTATTTAGGATCCTAATTAATTGAATAATTGTAAATTTATTTTGCTGCATTGTGCAGCTGGACCTGATGGCTTTGGGTTTATAGCCACTTTATAGAACTATTTAGGGTCTTATTTAATTAATGAATTATATATTTATTTTGCTACATTGTGTAGCGGGATCTGATGGCTGATTGATTGATTAATTGGATTTAAGACGTTTTCGCCCAGTGGGCATTTACGTCTGTTTAATGCCCCAAAAGGGGCTAATTAATTGTTTCGGGGAACGGAATAGCGCCACGTCCCCACGCATTACTGCGCAATATTGTGCTGATTAATTGATACCAACTGTCGGCAGCGGAAGAGGCAAAGGCGGAACGAGACTGTAATGGAAAGAAGGTGATATACCCAATAATTTAATCCCCCGAATATAATTTAGAATATTTGTCGTCCGGCATTAAAACATTTTGATTAAAAACATTATTGTACTGTTGAGTAGAATCGAAGAAAAGAAAAAAGCAAAAAGGAAAAGGGAAAGGAAAAAAAGGCATATATAGTTCTACTTATTATTATTGCCACATTGTGTAGCTGGGCCTGATGGCTCTGGGCTTTAAGCCACCTTATATAGCTAATTGGGGTCTTAATTTCTTATCGATTAATTAGTTTGCTACCTTGTGCAGCCGGAGCTGATGGCTTTGGACTTTTAGCCACCTTATAGAATTTATTTAGGGTTCTAGTATAAATAAAAATTTCCTAGTTTAAAATTGCTACCTTGTGCAGCGGGGCATGATGATTTCTGCGTTTAAACCACCTTATATGTCTATTTGAGGTCAGTAATTAACTTATCCAATATTTATTTTGCTATCTTGTGTAGCCGAAGTTGATGGCTAAGGGGTTTAGCCACCTTATACAGTTATTGAGGGTCATATTGTAATTCCTTAATTATATATGCCATAGTAGAAAATTTAGAGTTAGAAAGTAAGTGAGTATAGAGAGCTGATGGCTGGAGACTACCCCTGCTTTATATGGTTCAAGCGCGGACGTGATGGAAAACACCCCTCAACGGTTTAGAGTTTTGGAAACATTTGGATAGTTTGATGTGAGGGATAGAAAGAAGTCAAAGAGAATATATATGAATAAAAATGTGATGACAAGTCATCAATTCAATCCAGACATTTTGCTTGAAACGGTCTGTCAAGTAACTGTTCGTTTGCTTCGTCTCCTTACTTTTGGCCAAGAGAGCTTCAATGCGATCAATTTCTTGAGCAAACAATGGAGGAGAGGAATGATCACGTAAGCCTTTATACCACTGAAGTAACACGTCTCCTTCTGAGATGAGACTCCAAGCTTCGTTCAGATAATCGTCCAATTTTTCTTCTTGACTCATCATCATACATTTATCGTGTTGAATTTGACTGGGATGATCGATTTGACATCCATAACATCCATAACAATCTTTTTTAATCATGTCTCTCATTGTATCCTCCAAGTGTTGTGCAAAACAAGCAACTAACTGTTGTTCCTGTTCTGGGCATTTGGATTGCATGATCACTACTTCTTATTTTTGGTCTTGAGGATCTGCTTTTTCTGTAACCTCCCATTCCATGGATTCTCCACTATTCAAAGAAGGACAAGGGTCTTCCATAATGTCTAATAGTCTAGAATGACTTCTCTCAAACTGTTGATTTCTATGGTATTATCGAATTCAGCATACATAATGATATTCACCGTTTCGGTAAGAGGTCCTGCAAACTGAAGTTCCGCACGCAGTTGCCCAGATTTTATAGGGTGGAAATGTCCCTCTCGCTGCCTTGGTCTGGAGTGAAATCAAAAGCCCACAAAGTGTAACCTCTTGCATAGTCGTCGTAGGAAATGACGTGACTGGTGTTGGTTCCTAACTGTCCTGTGGCTTCATACAGCGACAAGTACGACCTCAAGTAATTCTTCTGTTCGCCAAAGTCGGGTTCGAATGGTCGGGTACACAAAGTTTTGCCATCGCGACTGACTTCGATTTTGAATACTCTGCAGTGCTTAAACTGGAAAGGATTTTCATCGTGGGCACCATTGAGGGCTGCATTGCTGACGATACCAATGAATAAACGTTTGGGTAACTGTCCTTGGAACAGATGATCTTCGACCTTAGATCGGAGTCCAGCGGCAATGGCGAAAGTTTTGACTTCCACGCGTCGTATCGGATACTTGGCAGTCGCTCTGCTCAAAGTGTGACTGATGTCATTTCCCACTTTAGGTAACACTTCCACACGACGCACGTATAACCTGGCTTCTTGGATCATGGTTTTGTATTCGTTGGCATGAGCCATCAAATGGAAAGCAGCACTGCTACGATTTAGTCTCAAGCGAATATCTACTCCGTTCAGCAAATACTTCTCTTGAAACCACATGTCCAAATGCAAACGATCGAATAGTTCTAAACTACGTCCTTGCAAAATTTTATTTCGACGGTCGTTAAGACCTACATTGTTAGGATCGGCAGGATTGTCACCCTCAGCTGCTACGGGCAAGGATGTGTCGTTAAACTTATATGCTGTGTCAGGTTTCCATACCACGCAAGCATCTAGATGAGTGTTCTTCGATTCTTTTCCATACGTCAAGAGATTTTCGAGGTACGCTCGGTAAGGGTAAGTATCCATGCTACTGCTGATCAGTTTGTTATTCATGTACAAATCCACATCGCTGAACAAGGAATGCATGAAATTGTTGACAGGAGCTACTCTATCATTGGCTCCTGGATTGGTGTTGTCCGTTTTGGTTACTTTCACTTTCAAATACATGTAACTGTTGTTTAGATCGATGTAATCTTCGGGTTGTCATTTGATTTCAAATTCGATGGGAGCTGAATCCGTCAAAGAGGAGACGGGATGAAATTCGACCCATTGGGCTTCTTTCATGGTCATCATCGTGGGTGGAATGGCAAAGAGATCCAGTTCCGACTTGGAACAGGCTCACGATTCTTGGTGCATCATTTTTTCTTCTCAGTCTCTATGTTTTACTTTTAATAATCAAAAATTCTAAGTCTCGAGCGGTTCTTTTTTTCTTTGTCTTTCGAACTTTAGAGATATGGAGACTTTTGGAAGGGTGTCTTCGTCGACGCTTTCTACCTTGTCCTTGCTGTGCCCTCAGGGAAGCAGGAATGTCAGACTCGGTACCGTTCTGAGCATTTATAGGACTTTCTCTTCGACCCAAAATCTCTTTACCCGTTTGAAGCAAGACATTTTTGCCTGCTCTCAAAAAAGCTTCTTTAGGATTTTGTTTGTCAATGAGAACAAAATTGAAGAAAATCTTTGCCGTGAGTCAATGCGGCATCTTTTAAGGCGTGCAACCCTCGTGTCACCATCAGTTTTAAAACAGGTACCAGGGAACGAAAGGCTGATTTAAACATATCTCCTAAACCATGTCCTCGTTGTCGAGTGACTCCTTGGTACACAGGATACATCACTTTTTCAGTTGTTTGAGAATCGTTTTTGAAAATGGAGTTTCACTGTGACTTTCCCTTTTGTAAATGGAATATTTTGACCTAGTTCTCCTTTTATAGTAATGTTGACACTGTCGAAATACGACTTACTGACGGGTAAATAATGAGGATGCACAAATTCGCGGTGACCGTTATAGGTATTTCCACCTTCCTCGTCAGCGGTAGTGGTATCCACTTTGAAAGGAATGACACGCAGTAACGGTACAGAGGTGTGTCCTACTACGTTGTACTCCACCACATCGGAGTACACAAACATCAAATTGAGTCCTTGGTTCATTTCTACAGGGAATCGAAAATATTTTGCAAAATCCAAGTTACTGGTTATGCCTGATATTTCTTTTTTGTTCGGGAGCATCTTGATGTCTCCACCTTAAATATCAAACAATTCAGGACAAAAGGTAATGGATATTATTTTCTTCTCTGAAAATTTGATCATGAGGCGACGAGCCACTTTAATGTATTCAAAGGTAACACTTTCTTTGATTTTTTCCAGGGGTTTACCAAACAAAGTATTGAACCTGGTTGCAATCGTAGTCACTAAATGTTGACCACTAAAATAGTAGCCTGCAGGAATGGTGAACACATGAGTGGACAGTTGTTTAGTTGTGGGCTTATTTGATTTCTTGGTGTCAATGCCAGTGATGCCTCGTTCATCTAAGACTTGTTGCAATTGCCTGTCATACACTTCAACTGTGAAAATTTTTTGATTTTCGACGACGTTTTTGATTTGTGTCGGGTTTATTATTTCCACTAAAGCTGCTTCCCAATTATCATCTTGATCCAAATGCATGGCTTGAGGTAATTTAGACGTCTAACAGCACAACGTGTTGTTAGGAAACACCTCCATGGAACTGTCACTGGGTAACGTTAAGTAAAATTGGTTAATAGTGTTGTTCATAATTCCAATGTTCTTCTGTCCGAGGAGTCACTCGAGGTTAAAGGAGTGTCTAAAAGAGGATCGTGATTGGAAGGGTGACTGTCAGAAGAATGACTAACGTTGGACGCAAGACTCCCAATATTGTTACAGTTGTTCCCGTTGTAAGAGTATTTCAGGGAAGGATTGGGAACAAGATACCTGATGCAACTGCTGAGTAAAATGGTCCACAATTGTTTGTCTCCTTGTTGCAAACTCAAATTAGCAATGGCTGCACCGATGACACAATATACCACAAAGATTTGACAGAAAAAGACGATTTGCGTTTAGAGGACACGTTCTCCACACCACACCCACGTGGGTTGCTTTTGTAAATCTTGCAGAGATGAAGTGGGTGAAGGAGTAGTCACTGTGGTCGCTGAAGCAATATTGAAGGACATGATGGTCACTTCTTTTTATAGTCGATGACGTGCGCAGCGTCAATCCAAGAATCAAAACTAGGAGGATATACTTTCCAACGTACTTTGACTTCTTTGACACGACGTTTTCCTACTTTACGGGTTCTTCATTCGAGAACGCTTTCAATGTCGTACACGTCGTCTTCTTTTTCGGTGACACGTTGTAACTCAGGCAAGTAAAACGTTCCTTTTAATACTTCTCCGTTCATGTCTTCCAATTTATAGACGGTAGGATGACGATCACGCACTCGTCCAGTAACACGAAACAATTCGGTGGTCCAGTTGGGTAAGTAACCTTTGTCGAAAGTGCGTATGGGTTTGCCAATGCGTACCCACTCTCCCGGGGTTAACACTCTTTCACCTTTCTTGGGGACAGCCATCGTCCGGGACGTACCAAACAGACGCTCAAAAACAGTCACTTCGTTGTCAGGTGTCACATCTTTTGGGGCACGTCCAATGCTTACATGGTAAGATTGATTTTAGGCTTGAACTAAGTGCGGTAAGACGTCGATGTACTTGAGAGTGTGTTGATGCGTAAAATATTTCCACATGCGTTCTTTCAAGGTACGTTGAAAACGTTCCACGATACTGGTTTTGGTTTCAGGATTTTCGGTGGTGAAAAAATGAATGTCACGTTTTTTTAATTCTCGTTGGAAAGCTTGGTTCAGAAATTCGGTGCCTTTGTCGGTTTGCCATCGAAGAGGGTCACGACCACTTTGTTTCAACACCAGTTGCAAAGCGCGTACTAACTCTCCACTCGATTTGGATGTCAATGGTACGACCCAGGCAAATTTATAAAAGACGTTGATGACACAAAACAAATATTTGTAGCCACGATTGTAGGTGACTAAATGAGAGACATCGGCAAAATCGGCTTGCCATTGATGATCGATGCCTTCCACTTGAGTGCGACTTCTGTGAAATTTTTGTCGGATGGGTTTGTGTAACGTGTACGTCGCTTGTTCTTGTAACCATCGTTGTACTGCTGGTAAACGGAGCTTTTTCAGGCGAGTTTTGCAGCACGATACAATTTCTGAATGCCTCCGTAACCTGCAGGGTGAGCTGGATCGTAGTAAATGCTGGCTAATACCTTCTCCATGGTTTTGTTAATAAGGTACCCACTCTTCGATGATATTGCTTTGGGTGGAACGAAATGGAGGTTGTTTGGAAACGGTGTTACGTGTCCGATGTGCCACAGGAGTTGACGTCGAGGGTACTGGTGGTGGTAGTGGTGGAGGTGGTAATGGGATAGCTTTGGTCTTCTTTTCTTTTCTCACTTCTGGTTTCCTTTCTTTCTTTTTCACATCTGTCGAAGAAGGAGTAACCATCATCTTTTTAACCCAAGTTTTGAGTGGGGGAAGGGGTCAACAAGGAAGCGGCAATCTTACTCGGAATGGGAATGGTAGTGGGTGTTTGAAAGAGATCACGGGGTTTTTCATCTTGGGTAATGGTGGGGAGACGTCTGTTTTGACCACTGTAGATGGTGATGGCGACGGACTATTCATTAGAGCCTTAAAACCGGACAAAGTGGGTAGAGCTGTTTGTTCCCAGCTTTCCGATGAAAGAGTTGCATTCGTTTCAAGAGTTGACCGTACTTTTGCGATTTTTCGGTTTCGGATAAATTGTGGCGACGTATCAAGGATTGTAATTCGTGTTGTAATTGGGACATCTCGGCCAAATTAGGATTGGGTGGTAAATGGGGGGTTCGTTGTTCTTGCCAATGATGGTATTCCATCCATCGTTTGTAAGGAACCAAAGTCAGTTTTCGTCCTTCCATGGGATTCCAAAGGTTATGTCTGAGATTGTGGTGCTCCATAGGGTCCTTTTATCTTCTGGAAGGATCATATATATTTCTACCCATCCCTTGGGGCATCCCTTGCGACATCGCTTGGGTCATCCCTTGTGTCATCCCTTGTATCAAACCTGGTATTAAGCCTGTTAACAAAGGATCAAGAATGGGTAAAAATCCTCCGCGTTGCACTAACATCTTTTTCTTTTGACGCACGGATATTTTCTTTTGGACCATTTGACGAAGAACGTGTTGATGTTTGGCGAAGCATTTTTTTTGGTGTGGAGACAAAGGTATCGTGCCTTTCAAGACATTCAAACAACATTCGCACACGGTATCGATGACATCTTAGGAGGCCGTTTTAATGATTTGATTTCGCATGGGTGGAGAGGCTTTGGACAGGACGGACAACATGTCTCCGTGTTTGGCTAAACAAGGAGGTAGTCCTTTCCTTTTCTTTCCTTTGTGGGGTGAATAAGAATGTTTTCTGCTAGGTGACATCTTTGCTTGTTCGTTCCAGAAATACACTGGCGTCAAAGACTTGATAAACACCCTCTTTTATCTTCTTTTTATTTTGGTTTCTCCAAAAGGTAATGGCGTGCTTCGCTAAATCACGAAAATCATCGCTAAAGATACCAGTTTGGTTCTGAGCTGCTATGTCTAGTTTGTGCATACCTTTAAAAAGACCAGTAAATATGCCTCCACTTTGGTGACTTCTCTTTTTCTTTGGATGACTGTGTCTTTTGAGGGGATGACGTCGTTGTTTGGTGTTTGAGCGTTTGGTAGAATGACGAAATTGTCTTTTTCCTTTTCCTTTTTGGATGGTAGCACGTCGAGGTTGGTGGTGTGCACGTTTTTGAGGAGGCATTCTTGAGTGTTCAGCAGTAGCAAAGAAAATACTGATTCCCGTTGTTGTCTTCAAGTCATTTTTATACTGGAATGCGTCGCCACTGATTATCTTTGCGTCGTATCAACTTCATATGGCAGGTAACACACGTCATGAAGGGGTTCGCAATCGATTTAATCGGGACAGTTCTTGTTTGGACAAATCTAGTAAACTCTTTAACATGCCAGATCTTTCTTGGACTTTGACTTTGGGGGCAGGTACATTGTGAGCAGCGGCTACTGCCGCTAATGTGGACGAGGGTGTCACCGGTGAAGGAGACGTTTTGGGAGACGCAGATTTCCAATGTTTCATCAAATTAGGAAAAACGTGTGTCAAATTGGCTTTGGCTGGCATCACCCGCAACGGAGAAGTGGAAGCACCTGAGGCTACTGGAAACGCAGTCACTGCCAAACGTCTTTGTAGATCTTTTCTTACAGGTCCTGGTTGACGAAGGTGAGGTTGCGTCCTGGCCAAAGTGCCTCTTTTGCGGGTGACCACTTTTTCTGTGGATTTTTCTTTTTCTGTGTTTTGGTCTTAGTACCCTTGTTCTTTTTCTTAGGGGTTCGTTTGGCTTTTTTTTTCTTGGGGTGATCTTTGGAAGCATTTGGATCCCATTTGAAAAGGGTACGAATGATGACACCTCCTAGAGAACCACTACCTCTAGGTTTCAATATGATTTGCTTTTTGATTTGAGTGTCGATGCAAGGATAGGCCAGTTGCGTCAAGGCTACTTTGTTTCTGTCAGAAAAGCGTTTAGTTTGATGTGGAATGTGAATGATGCCTTGCAGTATTTGACGTGCTGTCACCGTAAACCATCGTAAGAGTTCTTTGAGACTGCCTTCTAAGACGTGAGCACGTATTTGTGGATTTTTTTCGCGACTGATACCGTACAAGGCTCGAATCAATTTGGTGGGAAGATGAGACTGAAGGGACGTCATGTTGACGATGTATGTTCAAGGTCAAAGTGACCCAAGGTTTTTATAGATTTTTTAGTGGTTCAGATGGTTATGTCGACGACGAGGACGTGTACACGACAGGTCCTCCGTCTTGACACCAGTCGTGAAACAAATCGGTACGAAATCTCAAATAATCAGGGGTAGTGGGTTTTAAATCCACGAGTAAATAGGCGTTTGGCGTTTGAGTGGCATCATCGTACGCATGAGTCAACCTAGGTGTTCCTAACTGTTTGGCTAAGACTTGCCTTGTGATTTATCTCGAGGACTTTTAAACAAGACCACGTAATGAGCATTGGGACTAATGGTACGATGGGCTTTACTTTGTTGAAATAAATTTTGTGTAATGTAAATGACACTGGCATTACGATGATGCCCTTTACGCGTAAACCACAGTTTAATTTCTTCTTAGTCTTCTCCTAACATGTCGTCAAAAATAACCCAATGAATTCGACTAGGGTCAGACACGATCCCCTCGTCTTCTTTATGAATGCCTTCCACAAACACAATGGAATCACCTTGACTCTTTTGCAAGAGGCTGTATACCGATTGCCACTCTTTGTAACACCATACGATGCGTTGAGGTGGACGATCGATCAAATGATGTTTATGTTCGATCAAACGTTTGACAAATTCGGTTTTGCCTGAACCGCTCGGTCCAGCAATTAACATGTTTAAAGGATGACGAAGATACGAGGCTTTCCAACTAGCTGGATCTAAGTGTTCGTCAATGACTTTGAATGTCGAGGAGGAAGGAGTAGCAGAAATAGCAGAGTGAGCCATAGTAGTGTAGGGTATGACACGATTGACACAAAAACAGACAAGACAAGAGGTTTTTATACTTTTTTCAAGACACGTTTATTTGAATGCAACACGAAAGACAAATATATATAAAAGCCAAATGGATAAATACAGGAATAAAATACACATGGAAACGATCAAAGTGGCATATAAACAAGTCACTGTACAACATTGTTTGGGTAACGAAGGTGTCCTAGAGGTAGTGTGCAACGTTCTTATAGTCTCTACATGGGGTGCAGTCACATACGTGTCCTCTCGAAAGGGTCTTTTTGGGGGAATGTCCATGACAGTTCTGTATTGAACAGAGGAATTGTCCTCGGTTACATATTCTTTTTCTTCTTCTTCTTCTGGAACTGTCACTAACACAGGTTTAAAAGTGACTTTTTCACTCGACAATGGATTTTACGAACACAACGCTTGGGCATAATGGGATGCTTCGTTTGTCCAAGCCTCAAAATCCCAACATTTCCAGTCACGTACATCTGTCCAATGAGGGTGTAAATCACAAGCTACACACACATCTTCGTACACCGCTTCCGTACGTAAAAGTTGACGAATATTTTTTTCCTGTAGAGGTCGAGACGTATCCAGATGAAAACGTAAGGCTTTTAACATAATGAGTCTCTCGTGGACATTTAAAGGAGTCACCATACTGTCTTTTTTGTAGGTAGTCTTCGTAAAGTGTCCACAAGGAATCAAGAGGTAGACGAAATCCCAGAAAGCAAGTCACTAAAACACACACTACACGTCGACCCAAATTCATAGGGCACAGTTCTTGTAATAAGTGTTCGTAATCCTTTACCGTGTGAATCTTCTCATTGATATCACTCCACGGAATCTGTTTGATCACAAGTGATAAAGGTTGTGGCATGGTTGTTCTATTTTATACTTTTTTAGGTCGAAGACCATCAGTGTATATTCTGCACAGAATAAAATCTTCTCCAAAAGCGAAAGTGATTAATATAACGTGTAATTGCGTCCCACTGCCATTCAGAGTAACGTTCAAGAAGGATCAAACAATCTTCAGATGTAAACGTACCAAATTCAAAACAGTGGAAAAAGATACCCTTAATCCAGAGAAATCTGACACGTTGGTTAATTTTTGTCACTTTCCTCTTGTGAATTTCACGACACAAAAGTTATACAGTCACCCATTGAGATTTTTCTTTAGCAAGGCCTTGCCAAACGTCCTTGTAAATCTTCTCTTGCAATTCTTGTGGTAATGCTTGAATACTATGTTTTAGAGAGGGCTTATATATCAGTCTAGGATTGCTAAACGACATGGAGCAGTATTGTCACTTTCAATCACTAGGTCCCACTAAAGGTAGGTAGTGACAATTCGGAGACCATCGAGCATGTTCCTGGTAAGCGAAATCTTTATGTTCCCACTCGTAAATGGACACATCGCAACTGAAACACTTGACTTTATCCCCTTCGCCCAAGTAGAAGAATCCGGCTCTGGCTAATTCTTCAGGCGTTGGTCCTTGCAGATATCTTGGCCATTTATATTTGAAGGTTTGGAATCGACTTTTAAAGTGACAGTATTCAGGCAAACTCGTCGGGAACGAATAATCGACTTTCCTCACTTCAGTTCGATGCAGATACGGTGAAGTTCCTAAGAGTCCACGATAACGTGTAGCACCGCTTTCGCATCCATCAGGTTTGACACGCACATCATCACTTTCCATGGTAGATATAGGGGTAGTAGTCATAGCAAAGTTCCCACGATATCCTGCTGAATCGCTAAGGTCTGGCATCACTACAATCGCAAGGTTTAGCATCGCACTCCACTTGAGAATTCCCAAATTTGAATGATGTCTGTTTCACTTGATCGTTGTAGTGACAAATGAACTATTGGTCTTGGACAATGTCCCTTTTTATATGCTGCCCAATTTCAAAGTGACCGTACGGTAGAGTGAAGTGATTGGGAAGTCGTACTCTTGTTTGGTACACGATTTGATAGACTTTTTCCAAAGGTCGACTAACGATTTGGTGTGTGGGTAAACGGACAATCTTGTGCGGCTCGTGGGTGGTCACTTTAAACGTTTCATCCTGTCCAGACTGTAAGGCTTCTTGAAGCACGTCAAAGTTCACCACTCGACTAGTGCGATAATTGAGAGTCAATCCTTTCACTTTACATTCGGTATGCATTTCTCCTTGGGAGTCTCGGTATTCGTAGCCGTAATTTTTAGGACCGCCACTTGCAAAACATAGAATCTTGTCTTCCGGATGTTCATCGGTCCAGGCTCCTAAACGGTCTCCTTCGATGACAGGGTTACACTGGTTCGGCCGGTGAATGTAGATGCAACTGTCCGTGTCAAAATACAGCACACGATCTCCTATCAGTTCTAACACTTCGTACAATTTTAAGCGAGCGTGGGCTGTCACGTAAGCCGCAATGATGACATTTCCAAATTTGTCGGCTTCTACAAAGTCTAGTTCTTCTTTGTAATTGACTAAGATCAAGTCCTCACGAATGACGTCCACGTGTTTGATGACTTTGGTTTGGTCGTGAATCATCTGGAAGGTTCGGACAAATACTCCGTCTTGAGTAGTGACGGTTGTTGTGCCATTTTACCCCACAAACAATTGAGCATCACTTTTGAAAACGATCGCCTTCCTTCGTTTTTCTCGATGTGGTCTAAAGTGATGCCTTCCTGCTCCCGATATTTTTCTTTTAATATCTTTTGGTCTTCGGGAGTGTGGCACCAGGACGGATAGCCGCTAGCTTCTTGTTTTAGTTTTAAAAAGGCATCCACGTAGTCTGAAAAAATACTTTTCTCTGTCTCGTCGCCCTTGAGGTATTGTTGTGTCTTGGGAATGTGATACATTTCGTACACTTCTAACAGTTGGTATCCCAGGTCCAGAGCTTTAAACAATTCCACGCTCACCCACGTTCCTGTCAAGGCGCGTTCTTCCTGGCTGTGCTGACAAGGTTGATCTTGGTTGCACGTTTCGGCACAAGTTTGACACAAAGGAAACATCAGTTTTCCTTGGCAATGGTGAGGTAAAACGGGATGCTACAAGTCTGTGGGAGGCAAGACTTTGCACTTGATCAATCCTTCGTACTGACGTATGTGGTCCAAGTCAATGTGTTATGTCATCAATTCTGGGTGCCCTACGGGAAAGTGACAATATTTGCAGACGTAAGGATACAGCGAACACACGTCCAAGTATTTGATTTCTTCTCCATTCTCCTCGTCCACTTGGTACAGCAAGCAGGTGGCATTCGTTCGTCCTCCGTACAAACTATCCCGGGGGTTCAGGGGGTCCACCAACTTGTAACTTTCTACTATGCGTTTAAACTCGGGATCAGTTTTCAAACGAAGATCGTACTCGTGTTCCCACATTTCCACAACCTGGTATCCTTGCTGTTCTAACTTCAAACTTCGTTGACAAGTGGTCTGGTACAAGTCTTTCATAGTCCGTTGTAAAAACTGATTTTTGGTGTCTCGTTGAGGATAGCACATGGGACATACGTGAAATAAGCATCCGTTAAACTCGTACACAATTTGAGGGTTTTCTAAGTCCCAACCATCCACCGAATACGTTCCGATGGTCTTTTCGCCTCCTCCGTTGCGAGCGTGTTGGATCCATTTGTCTTCCTTGTCGCACAAGTAATGGAGCCAGCGTAGGGCTTTGACCGAGTATTGACGTTTGACAAAATGTGTCGTTTGAGGACTGATGACAGCTAGAGCATTTTCAGGCATGAAGCGTTTTCGGTACACTAGGGAACATGCTTTGGCGATGGTACAAGCTTCTTTCAAAGGATCGATCCCTGCGTACTCCATGAACAATTATCGAAATTTTCCACAGCAACGAAGTAAAATGTCCACGTCAGATCGACAGTACTTTAACATTTCTTCTTGAAATTCAAAGGGGTCCGATACGTGAGTCTGGTACAAAGCATGGAAAGCTTCTCTTTGTTTGGTGCGCATGTTATCGGGGTCGTAGTCGTCAGACTCAGGCAAATGGGGTAGAACAGCATGTTGATTGGCTTCAGTATTGAAAAAGTGTGGAAAATAACCTTTGGCCATTTCTGTCATTCCAAACGTTTTAGGCATGCGACTCAAAGTCATGGCCAAGTAATACATTGAATCTTTAAACTGTACTTGTCCTACTTGCATAGAAATGATTTTGACTCCGTTCAAAGTTACTTGATACCGTTCGGTACTTTGTTGTGCATAGTATCTGAGCAGAAATTGCCCATCGTATCCCGAGAAATTGTGAGCCATGACCGTGGCATGGTGATGACACTCTCCGTAACGTTCGATGTCTTCTGGACTCCACGTTTCGTCGATGGGGTTTAGGATCCATTGGGCAAAATCGGCTAGCGTGTTTGGCCCTCGAAAGATTTTTTCACGTCCTCTAGGAATCTTGCTGCAGTGAGGGCAATGACTAAAGATAGGTTCTTGGATGCACTTCTCGCACGCACGGTGAGCCACGCAGAAATTAGGAATGTGAATACCAGTTTCTTGCATGCATTCGAAATCAAAAAAGATAAAATTCCCTTTCTTCTGGGTATCTTCTGGTCGGGGTTGATATTTTTTAATGAAGCATTCGTGCTCCAAGTCCACGATTTGGTGACAAATGTGACATCGTTTCTTCCCTCGACAAACGAGAAACTTGGCATTATTGGTACGTATGCCTTGTCCACAAGTAGGGCACAATTTCAGAAGATGACAAGTACTTTTCTGCCGTGAACCTTGCATCTTCAAATGTTGTTGGTAACAGGTAAGACTGACAAAAGTAAGCTGACAAACAGGGCAATGCACTCGTACTTGTCCTTTGTCCAGACAAGGTTGAGAGGCCAAACATCCCTCACATTTCGATCCACAATGCTTGTGTTGTTCTCGATTGTTATAACCATAGTCACATTTTTCACAGTAGTAACTGAATTTCAGAAATCCAGTGATACTGGTAATGGTATCAAAATGACCATCGTGATGATAGACGTGAATGTATTTTCCATCTTTGAAATCGTGGCCTCGAAACAAAAGAGGACCACGCACTTCTTGAGGGTGTACTTTCAAGGTGTAATGTGGAGCCAAGGCACTTTGCAATTTTTGCATTTCTGGAATGCAGCAAGGGGTGTCTTTGGATATCCCTGCTTGCTGTAACAGGAGTTCTGCTTCACTTCGTTGTTTGGCTCGGCCCAATTTTCGAATAGTTGTCCAGGCTCTTTTCGATTCTATCGTCTCGTTCTTGATGGTATACATTTGTCCCACGACGATGGCACGGGATAAACACATCTGGTTTTGAGTATTGTTAATTTGGACGAGGCTTCGCTTAATGTTGCAAAGGCTGTCCACCAATAACACTTTTTTGCGTCCAGTCCCCTGAGGAAGAGACACGTGAGTCATGAACAGTGTGGATTTTCAATCGGTGATGTGAAACTTGTCGTTGGATTGTTGCACATGTTGAATTTTGTCCATGACTTTGGAAGGTGTTAATTGTGATGGGCTAGTAAACTCGATCCAAACGGGAGACTTCATATTATCGTGATGAATAGAAAGTCTCAAGCGATCGTCTTCTTTGGCTTGACATTGCTGTTTCAGCGCAGTTAACACAGAATCCCACACCTCGATAATGAACCCTTCTGTATTCTCCAAAGGTACATTGGATTTGAAATCTTTAAACTTTACGGCATACGTGTAAGCCGTTGTTCTAAATTTTCGAGAGGAACGCTTTTCCGTCTCTCGAATGTGATAGTAATTTTCAGGCTTTACTAAGGGTGGTGAACTTTGCTTGGACGTCGAATGCCTAGGTGTGGATTCTAGCTCACTCATGTCATCTTCAAAATCACTGGCATGAATTTGAGCCAAGACTTCAGCTACTGTGCTAGGTGATACATTACGTTTCTGTCTCTTACTGTCTTCTCCTTTCTCCACAACATGTTGCGGTCGTTTCATCTTGTCTGCAAAAAGTCAAATGACTACCTTTTAAAGACCATAACCCCTATATATTTATGTCCGATCCGTGCATATATAAAGGGTCAGTGTCTAACCTTTCAGTATTCAATTTATTCTCACATTGACCAGCACGATGGAAGAACCTACACACGTTGAACTTCTCATCAGAGCTTTACGAGGGGTCATACGAAAGTTTTCTTCAGACAACCCGACGGATTACTCTCCCTCCTTTCGAGATAAAAGTCAAGATACTTGCTATATCTGTAAGAAGAAAGGACTCTGGGCTACAGAATGTTCAGATCGTGACAAAAACAGAAAAGGTACAAATAGCGACAAAAGTCAAGATACCTGTTATTATTGTAAAGAGAAAGGACATTGGTCTCCAAACTGCCCTAAGAAACAACAGGAGCAGGAGGTGAGGGAAAGGAATTCTGAACAGGAGGAGGAAGAGGTACCCTCCCCCAAGGAAGAACCCCAACACGTTCACAAAGACAAGAAAAGAAGACGAAACAAAAGTGAAGAGGAAGAAGAAAATGAAAAACCTGTGACAGTAAAGAAAATGAAAAAAAACAGAAAGAGTGAAACAGACGAAACCTATGAACTTTTTAAAAGTGGTATTGTGTTATGTTATGTTGTGATATTGAAATGTAACGTTTGTACTAGAATACACCAGAGAGAAAAAAACGTAAGTGTCACTTGGTTTTGATTTTATAGAATAAGAACATACACTCACACATTCATTCATTCACACGTATATCATGGGTTTAAAAAATATATAAAAGGACTTTTGAGTTTTCATTGAATTAGGCAATTGACATAGTATTTCTTTTCGAAATAATTTGAGTGGCCCTGAAAAATACCGTTGGTGTTTTGTTTGTTTAAATTAAAACAAACTCAGAAACGGGACGAAATCCTCTTGAGCTGTCTTAAGCCTTTGACACGGCCAAGGCCTACTTCGGGACTGGTGGTTCCTGTCAATGATTTGGTAGAAATCACTAACGGTGGTATGGCAGACGTAGTCACAGAGAGATCGGGTTGTTTAGCTCGAGAAGGTCTTTTTCTCTTCGGTCGTGATAAAGAAGTCTGATACATTTGTTTCAGACTCCTTAACTCTGCTAAAATATCTAAAAGTACCGTCGTGACCGTTTGATTTTTACTATTTTCTTTCTGTACTTGGTCTTCTTTCTTCTCTGTTGCTGCTACTGTTTCTTTCTTATGTTTCCTTTTTGCTTCTTCCTGCTGTTGAACAAGAAAAGCTTGTTCTTCTACTTTCTGTTGTTGTAAAAATTGCTCCAATTCTTCTTTTTGTCTTTGATTAAAATCATCGACGTGTACATAAGAAGATGCAGAAGGAGAAGGCAACGAAGGTTCCGGAATAAATTCTTCCGATGTTAAAAAAATCCACAATATCCCAGTTAAAATCAACTTCTTCTGGATGTAGATTTGTCATGACTTTAGTAGTCACTGCTGGTCCATTATTGACAAATCTGTCGCATCGATTGACTGCGCACAGGCGCTAGTACCTCTATATAGTAAAGATGACGTCACAGACTGCTCTCTTCCGATTGAATGACTGACTCACTTTTGTAACGCGTGTTTCGATTAGTGTATACAATCAATCCGTTTCGATCCGCTCTTCCCCTATAAATAACCGCAGTACACGGCATTCACTTCACCTGTTTCTCATCACAGGATGTGTACTAACGTTGAATATTCTACCCTTATTTCTACCATGCTGTTTCGGACTGACATACCCATGTATGTCAGATCATCGTGGAGTGTCATTCATATGACGGATACAGCCTTTTGGAAGAGAAGGGTACACGTGGAAAGACAAGGCTGCTTAAAGAGAGTTCTCTTCTATGGACCCACAGTGAGGAGAAGTTTAAGGAAGAGCAGAAGATATGTGAGATGTCCTCTGTGTTAACAAGATGCTGTTAACATTACACATAACGGCCCTTTTCAGGGCCACTCATAGGCCTCGAAAAGATATTAGCTTTCGTTGCCTCCATTTTCCCGTTGTTGCTAGATAGTCCCATATACAAATATAAATACAAATCATATTCCCCATGTTCAATTTCCCTTGTCCCTATACAGGGGCACCATGTTTAATTTTTCCTTGTCCCTATACAGACCCACCATGTTTAATTTTCCCTTGTCCCTATACAGGCCCACCATGTTTAATTTTCCCTTGTCCCTATACAGGCCCACCCACAATGTTCAATTTCCCTTGTCCCTATAGTGCCCCACAACCTTTTGTCCCCATAGTGCCCCAAGCTGTTTTTGACTGGAATTTCCATTGTCCCCATAAATCTTGTCCCCATAGTGCCCTAAGCTGTTTTGACTGGATTTTCCATTGTCCCCATAGTGCCCCATATTACACTGACAATTCTCCAATGTTAACCAGTTTGACCGAGCTCCTGAAGTGTGGTTGAAGAGAGTTGAGAAAGCAGTTCTTACAGATGGTACAGTATACGAGTTAACATCAATGTGGTTTCCGGATCCTACTTTCATCAGAAGAGAGAGTAAAAACACCATGACTGAGAATACAACACCATTAACCCGACATATGGAGACACAGACAGAGGAATCTTCACTATCAATCACCCTGTCTGCGAAAAGCACGGAAGAGAAGGAAACACAGTGTTCCATTTTCAGTTTAAACTTGAGTTAGGCAGATTTGTTTTACATTAGTGCTAAAAACTTTTATCCCCAAACCAAAAAATCTTCCTCATTTCCTGTAATTTAATTCAATTTCATTGGGTGAGTAGGACAATCAAATTTGACTGTAAATGGGCATTAATAAAATAAAATAAAATAAAATAATAATAATATAAACAAGGGGGGGGGAGGAAATTAAATATTCATCAAATGGCACTGTTTCCAGCTAAATCAATTGGGTCTCCAATGCAGAATTTAACCTTGGTCTCTCATGTGACAAGCTAGGATACTTACCATGATAATTGGATAACTATGAGTGTGTGGAATATTTAATATTAATATAAGGTTCAAATTGTATTCTTTTTTAGCCATAATCATATCCTTTGTAGTTAAAATATTATCAAAGTTGTGTAACAAGTATATTGCAAAATGATACTCCATGTCTTTGAATCAGTATCATTGAATTTTGGATAGTTAGCTGTATGAATATATGATAACCTCTTTTAACTAACTAGCAGAAGTTCGAGGACGAACTTTTTCAGTAAGACGGGGTAGTGAAACAATCCTGACTACTTGTCAACTTATATTTTTATAAAGTGCAATTGCAAATTTCTTTAATGTTTGAGGGAATTTATAATCTTCTTTCATTGTTTACATTCCCTTCATGTTGTAAAGTTTTACCTATTTCCAATGCAAATAATACTAATAGTAACTGTGGTAACAGTTTTTGATATATGACCATTGTATAAAACAAAGGTAATCTGATACAATATGTAAATCAAATAAAAATTATTTGTTTAAATATTAATCATCTGGATAAAGAGTTTTGAAGCCCAGAGTGTACATGATATGATTGTAAATTGTTATTACTTACCGTCTATTTTGAGACAGAAATAGGTAATTGTATCCATTTTCTCTCCAGAGTTAAGGTAAAACTCATGTAAGTTCATAAGTGTCGCCAGCATGATGAATCTGTTCATCATCAATGTGAATCTTTGTATCATTTATTGTGAAATAATTGTTATCTTTGTCGTTTAAAATCGGGCGCCATATTTACTACTGTGTGTATTGGGCGCTCGGCTTTCCACTAGGAGGCGCTCAAGTTAATCTTTCCGAATTCTTCCATATATAGTCATTTTCGTGAAAACATTGTCGTGAATTTCCCGAGTGTGTTCCCAAAACCTATAAATAGGCGTGAGATCCGACGTTTTGGCAGTTGTGGTTCTGCTGGACTCCAGTAAAGGTCTCAGGATCAAACAAACAGAACAAAAGTTTCTAGTCATCCCATCTGATAATTTCAAATATTAATAGCAAGGTAGACTACTTACTACCGACACATTAAATTTAGTACTCATAATGACTACTATAATGTTTATCTGATATTGTTTCACGTTTATTTCCTTGTTATATTAAATAAAAGTCCTCATAAAGTGATTAGGCTGACGACACACTGTCACTGTGTCGTCATCAACACAGCCGTCTGCTATCCATTTAGTATTCGGATAGGCACTATCGAAGTTCCTACTCAATTACATGCATCATTCTGAGATATAAAATTCCCATCCAATTTGTAGTGGTTGTGTCGTTTCAATGGCGAAAAAATATACCCGACACAATGACACACTTTGTTGTCACAAAACGACACATTTTATCGCATTCAATTCAAGCGCACACTATTGACATCCGGTTGCACAAGACTGTGTCGCTCAAAACGACAAACTGTGTCTCAGTCGAGAATGCGACGCATTTAACATCCGGTTCCAGACTGTGCCTCTAACACATTTACCATTGTACTATAAACACAAACCCGGGTCTGGTTCCGAACATTGATTGGATGCACAAATATCCTTACCACATCCGTACGTCATACAAACACATTTTGAGACATACTAACTTATTTTTGTTGTTGTTGTGTGTGTACAAGATTAATTTGGGACAAAGGGAACATTGATACTGATTTTTACATGCCATATACCACTGAAACTAGTGTTTTAATAAGCTTTATCAAAACAAATGTTCTGAGAATTAGTAAATATTATATTTCAGCATTCTGAGCCCTTAAGTTTGTGAGCAAACACATACAATCCTGGAAGTCATATAATAAACTGTGTTGACTATTTATATTTGTTTTCTTTTGTGTGTTTATTATCTAAATAGGACCATTGTGGTGAACACACCATTTATTGACACTACAATTTACTGGAGAGATCTAGTAAATGAAAAGATGTGAGTTGTCCATCTATTCCATTTTATTTGACCTTGACCCCTTGGCACGTTACAATATAATGGTCTTGATTGGATTGATTGATTCCGTTAAAACATGAGAAGAAATCTGTATTTCAAGTCACATGCATGCTGGGAATTCCGCTGATCTATGTATTGTTATGTTTGTTTTTGGAAAGACCCTCGAAGTTTAAGAGAAACATCTAAAGGTAAAGTCATTTCTTTCCCAAAGACTATGTAATGATGTGAATAGCCAGTTAACTGCTGGGCTCATTCGAAATGACATCATTATGCCAGGCAATAGCAACTATCAATCATATTATTGCTATTTTCTACAGTAATATTAATAATAATAATAATGAGGACTTTGTATAGCGCCTAATCTCTCGTAGCCCTAAGCGCTTTACACCATCAATAATGATATGACTACACTACAGAACAACAAATGGCAAAAACAATGAAATTGGAAAACATAAAAACATGCTGAAAACATATACGATACAAAACATGATTAGGTCGCTAAGTTTGTCCATGCAGTCGAAACAGGTGAGTCTTGAGAGCACTCTTAACAAGGACCACTGTGTCTGTGTCTAATTTCAATGGGCAATTCGTTCCACGTCGCCGGGCCCTGGTATGCAAACGAATGTTGTCCATATGACTTTATTTTCACCTTGGGAACAATGAGTATACGATTATCAGAAGAAGAGCGTAAGGATCTAGCTGGTGTATACACATGGGTGTGGCTGGATAGGTATGTTAGACTGGAGTCTGTCATTGAAATACAGCATAGAGAACAAATTTTGTGTTTGATTCTGTATCGAATTGATAGCCAGTGTAGGGTACAGAGCAGTGGTGAGGTGTGCTCTGATCGAGGTACTCTAAAGATGATCCGTGCAGCTGTGTTTTGAATTTTTTCTGAAGTAAATATTGTGATGAACCAGACAGAATTGAGTTACAATAGTCCAATCTTGAATGTACTAATGAACACACAAGTGTTTTTTCTGGCATCAACTGAAAGATATTTACGAATGGAACTGATGTGTCTCAATTCAAGATATGCAGCCCTGCAGATGTTTATGACATTTTGGTGCAATGTGAGAGTACTGTCTAGAATAACGCCTAGATTCCGTACTGACTGTGAAAATTTAATGTTGGTGTTGCTGATATTTATTGTCTGAGGTAAAGGATGTGAATGAGAAAGTCTTTGTGTTGTGATCAGAATAGCCTCAGTTTTATCATGATTCTTCTGCAGCTTGTTACATGTCATTCATGATTTGACATTCAAAATGCACTTCTCTACTCCATGGATGGTAGCATCAACTTCAGTTGAGTGGCTAGACTTGTACATTTAGGTGTGATCAGCGTACAATTGGTGCGACACTGGGTGATGATCTATGACACCTGAGAGCGGCTGAGTGTACAGAATGAAGAGAAGAAGTTGAGTTAGAACAAACTTTTCTAAGATTTTTTATACGAAAGGGAGATTAGAAACTGGGCGGTAGTTCTTTAAATCGTTATGGTCCAGTGTTGGTTTATTCAGCAGTGGCTTTACGATGGCAGTTTTGAAAAATGATGGGAATTCCGCCGATGAAAGAGAGATATTAATAACATCAGTTAGTGAAGGCAATATTGGGTCTAAGCACTCAAGCAGCACTCAAGCAATCAAGCAACAGTGATGTCGGAATTGCATCAAGTTCACAAGACTTTGGTGCACTTTTCATCACGATTGTCCGTACTAAATCTATAGAAACAGGTTCAAATGCTCCTAACGGTTGTCGCTGAAATTCTGCATCATAACTTTATGGTGACGAATCAGTTGAAATTGTGCTGTCAAGCGAATCTCTAATGGTCTGAACTTTGTCATCGAAGAAATTTGCAAATTGGTCTGGTAGATCTAGTGGAGAGAAGGTTGTTGGAAGTGGCGTACATTTGTTCCTGGACATTAGTTTGTTAGTTATCTCGAAGAGCTCTTTGCAGCTAGAACTCTCCGTGATCTTAGTACTGTAGTGGGATGATTTGGCTAAATGGACTATGTTTGTGGCGTTCTTCTTAGCGGCTTCGTAGATTTGTTTATGAATAGTGAGTCTGGTGGAAAGCCAAAGCCTCTCTGATTTTCGGCGATGTCGTTTAGCAGTGCGAAGCTGGTCCCTAACACTGCTATATCAAGAAGAACACTTTTTTTTTATTGATACTCTGCATTTGGTGGCTGGGGCATGTTTTTCAAACAATGAACACAGGCAGTTATCAAGTTGTTCCACTGTTGGATGTAAGAAAGTTGTTAGGTTTTCTTGGATGTCATGCATGAATTTGGTTCTATTTATCATACGGAGGTTTCTCTTAGTAGCAAATAGAGGTGGAGGGTTAGGGACTGATACGTCGAGATGGCATACAATGCTGAGGTGATCCGATGCAAGTTCGTGGGATGCAAGTGTGGATTGCAGATTATCATCTGGCGAGAGGTTTCAACCCCAAAAATATATCGGGGGGGGGGGGAAGTATCTTTTCGTATTGCCATTGTTTTAGCCGTGACGTCTGATCGAAGTCACCCCGTACATAAAAAAAATTATATCAAGAAAAACTCAGTATCCGCTAGAGGATCTTGTAAGTTTATTGTTATGAAACCATGTGGAATAGCTTGTGCTTTTGAAAATGAATGTTTTAAAAGATTGTACTCCATATCATTGTTGCACCAAATGTGATGAATATCAATTCCGTTAAATTTCAATTATCTCTGATCACTTTAGGAATTTGTGTATATCGTTGGTTTATATAAATCACATCAGTGTTTTATGCCTACCATAGAAAATAGTCTAGCTGGAATGGACTGTGTATCAAACATTACATCATCGTACACCACTAAATTGTTAATAGACCCATCAAGATCGTGTACAGATGGTATATCATCGATATTACTGATACATTCAACAACATCTTCACTGAGTTCACCCAACAATTTTGCAATTTTGTTAAAATCATTGACTACATCGTAACATCGTTGATCGTCTGCAAACTGAGCGATCAAATACAACTTATCCCATTTTAGCCATCTCATTATCAGATTAAATGGCAGTTGCGACGTGGCACTCCCAGATCGATCTATAATAATTATTTAAATATAATTTGGTAGCACAGCAGCGTGCTTAATTTGGTTTTGTTTTCTTGTCTCAGAAAAATTAATTACATTCATGTTAAAATAAATAAAATTATAGATCGATTTTGTGTGAAATGTAGAGCGCGTGCCCCAACGGACACACTAACAACTATTGCAACAAAAAATAACAGACCAGCGGTTACAGGTAGGTGTGAACGATGCGGTACAACGAAATATAAAATTATTCCCACAAAGTCGGGTTTTAAAAAAAGCAACCCGGAGGTAATATTGCAGCAAAGTTAGAAAAATTACCAGGTACTCCAAAATACCCATTAGAAAGACATCTTCCGGTATATAATTATTCCGGTCCTGGAACCAGACTTGATATCCGACTTGATAATCAAGATCAACGAAAAACGCTATTGATCGAGCTTCTGATGTTCATGATGTAGATTATCGATTATCTGCAGCATATGCATCTCGCAGATGTTAAATTAAATTGTATTACTGATAAATTTTTCAATTAAAAATGAGCTACATGGTTAATAAAAACCGCGATGAAAGATAAGCTTGTATTAGGTAATTAAATAACCCGATTAATATTATTATGGAATCTATTTATTATTTCCCAAGAGGATATTGGAAAGGTAATGCAGCTATTAGTAAACTAGCCAAAGCAGCAAAAGCTACATGCGTCACTGCAGCAGATTGGTTCTCACGATTAGCAATATGTCAAATTTATCTACCACCATCTAAAACAATCATATTCGCGCATTTTGGTGTCAGCGTTCCTAATGAAGCTCATCAAGCTAACATTATTTTTACCACATGATACTATACGTCGTAAAACATGCAAATACGCGATAACAATTGTTGATGTTGCAGACAGATATAAAGAAAAAAAGCCGTTGTCAGCAAAGATAGCAGCAGAAGTAGCTTCTGCGTTTAAACGAATTTATCAACGTGGTGGTGTGCGATGGCCACACTTATTACAGGTTGATACTGGCAAAGAATTTCAGGGTGCAGTATCACCGTTGATGAAGCAGCATAATGTCAAAATACGACGAGGACATACTGCATACACCGTGATCAGGCACTTTTCGAATGATTGCATCGAACACTTGCTGTGCTGTTATTTGGATATCAATACGCGAAGAAATTAATTTGAGGACAAGAGATCTCGTAAATGGGTGGCAAGATTCCCAAGTGTGATAGCTGCACTGAATAATGAAATAACTCGAACAATCAATATGAAACCTGTTAACGCGATCACCATATATACCCGTGCAACGAAATTATTTTTCGAAACAAGCAATATTGGGTAATATCATTGTAAGATATTTATATGAACCCGTTGAACTTGAATGGGGTGAAAAAAAGAACTACTGATCCTATTTGGAGTATCACATCACATAACATTTTCAGCGTGGTTACATCTACGGGTAGATCCGCAATATACAGATTAGATTCAGCTGCTCCTCAACGTGGATTTACACGTGAACGACTACAGGTGATTCCCGAGAATCCAAACAATTGAATCAGAAATGGTAAATCCCTGTAATGAATGAATTGTCACTGCGTATCCTAACATCCACGGAAATTTTTCATCGTGGAATGCTTTTTTGATATCGACCAGAACAATATCGTTTAACACAAGATTTTCCTGGAATATCAACTTCAGCATTTTGTAGTCGTCTCTCAATTGGTCTAAAACACAGCGGTACAGGCAGCACTGATAACACGTCTCTATGGGTTTAAAAAAAATAATTAAATTTGAATCATGTCTCGGACTATCTTTCTACTTACCACTATTAAATCGTTTGGTCTCCACGTTTCCCAAAAGTCGTTCATGGACGTTTCTGGCATTACCACCCCACCCCCACCCCGCATTTTGTTTACATTGAATTGTATTCGATTGAAATCTGATCGCGTTCTTAAACGCTTTTAACATTGGATCAAGCGCTCTATGATCTTCATTTATCTCCTCGTAATAATCCAAAAATATTTCAGCCAGAAATGGGGGAATGGTCCATCAAATGGTGGTGGTTGGCTGTGATCGCCACACATTATAACGGCTGTGTTTTTCGACAACAGTCAATCGAGAAACGTTTTTAAACATTTTTTTGACCCAACGCATATTTCATCCCAAATGATAACCTTGGGAATAAGTTCTCCACCATTAGAGCAGGCTTCCATACGTCAACACTCCAACTAAGAAAGCTATGGTAAGTACAAGAATCAACTTCTCGTGTTTTCATCTCCCTAGCAAGTCTGTGTGTGGAGTTAACACAATCATGTTTTAATTTTGTATAAATATTTCAATAACACGAGTTGTTTTAGATGGCGCTGACGATCATTCTGATATCTGATTACCATAAGAAATATCCTTGATGGATACATCCGCAGATTCACAATAGCGATGTAGCATTTCTTGCTTTATTCCCTGCCGATAAACGGAGTGAACAACTCTGAATATTTTTTAATAAGTAAAACAAATCAGTGGAAACTCTGACCGTGGTGTTAGGAAATCTATTTATCATCGATAATAATTATCGAAACATAAGCAAGCATTGAGGATCCTAAATGCATATACATTTATTGCAGTGATTCTCCATTGATATAACCAACAATAGTTCCCAACTTTGTTTCGTTAGATAAGTAAACATCCCGTCGATTCATAAACGTTTCTTTCTTTATTGTATCAGCGATTATAAAATCACATTCAGCGTTATCCAAAATTAAACGGGTGTGATATCGTTTATTATCACATGATCCACCTTGGGTAAATTTACCAATTATTCTTATGTCGAGATTTTTTAAGTGTGTTCCTATTCGATATTTATCACGAGCGCATCCACACAAAGAATCGGTTCAGGGGTAGGTAACCACCAAACGGAAGTTTGTTTCCGATATGATATAATTGCTTCACCAACCTTCAACGATATTAATACGTTACTGTCAAGCATATATCGCAGCAATACTATTAGCAACCAGCGTTTTTCCGATAAATGTCTACCAAACCAAACATAACAGCACGGATGAAGATATTTTGCGAATTTGAATGATGCAACACAAGCGAATCTTTTCAAATCAAAATTGAGTAATGGTCTATTACACGCAAGTCGCGTCATCTCGTGCATGGGATGTCCAAATCGTTTAAAATATTCATGACATTCACCCATCCCACGAAAACTTCCGGGGTAACACACGTTCATATCCACGGATATTGTCTCTGAGTATTCATACTGGTTATTCCACAAACCGCCATCCCATATTCACAACAACTTAATTTAACATCTTCGAGGAATTCAACAAGTGTTGGTTTCCACGAATTCTTTTCTCGGGCAAAGTGGGATGCGACTGATAGAACGGTAAAACAATTGATAACTAACTCGTCAACGTTTTCCGTCTAATACTGCATGGAGAGTTTTTTCATTTCTTCGTGGAGAGATTCCATCCGGTATATTTCACCGTTAGGTCGAACAAATTGATCATATGTCCCATCTTCGGAACTCTTAAACACCAACACTGACACAGGATCGTTTTTACTTAACGAGTATATAAAATCAAACATTTCACTGGAGTAAAATCTTACAACGCGATCTCATGGAAATATTGTTATTGCGCAAGTCAAGCATGTGCATCAATATCGATAATTTAAATGGGAGCTCTATTTTATTTATATTTCAATTCGCACAATACTTCTGCTATTGTTTATATCATTATAGGAAATTTTAATTTACTTGATAACGCCGCGACATCGTTCATTGATGCTCCTTTATCCTCGACCAATTCAACCCATTTATTTATCTTTTCACGTCTTTGATCAGTTAACCCATTTCCGTATTTTTAAACTGTTCGATTACTCGCTCGGCTACACAATTCAAGGATGAAAATCTCATCGGAGCTAATTTGTTAATTTCTTGCTTGTTTATCAAATAGAGTGCATAAACATCTACAACTAACATATATGCTCGATCGTAATATATTTTGTCGATTGGAGTCAACGGTCCCGGCTTGGTTTTGTTGTTGATGATGACATATTTGTCATATTGATACATGCCATCTAGCTCACAATCATAGAAAGTTCGTTAAAGGTCAGAGCATATCAATTGATTTTGATGACAGGATGAACTAAAATATTGACGGAAAATATTGCAAAACTTTGCACTTGAATAAGAGATGCCAGGCTCAGTTTGAAATAATCATTTAAAAATGTGATACATGAACGCAAAACTTAATAAGTAATGTGTCTTATACAACATATGCAATAGTTAAGTGCTATCAAGGTGATCATAGTCTTTGTTATAAGCAGTCTAATGCGTATTCTTTTTATTGCTTAGATTGAGCTATATACTGCCACTGTGCAGTGTATACAACGCTTCCCATCTGTGTTTTGTATACATGTTTCTCCAAAATCACATGCAAACCATGAAGAAAAAAAAAGATTCCATTATGATTGTCATGTGCAAAGACCACCACAATGATACCATGGAAATATCTGGTAACCACGGAAACAACAGGTTTCTATTATGTAATACCAGTAGGTTGCACATAGGAGTCACAGTACTAATTACCTCAAATAGTAAATATATGGAAACACTATCATATTAAAAAATTCAATAGCTTATAATTTCTGGGTGCTAATTATCAGATCTATATATTTCTCTATGCACAAATATCCTTAGTGCAAGCTTTTGTGTGGAGAACACTATATTAGTCACTGCATTTTTTATGTATATGTACATGAAATACGTTTTGATTCTTCACCAAATGAATCGGGTGCTACTATCATTTTTGAGTACTCTTAAGTCAAGCCTGTAAAAATACATTGCATCAATAGAATATTGTCTATATTTTTTAAAATTACAGAGAGGATAAACTCTCAGAAGACATTTTTAGCCTTAATTAATGATTATGTTCTATAGTATGCAAATGGCTTAAAATATGTATCTGGTGATGTAACCCTAGTGTTCACCTTCCTTACTTAAGCAAATGACTTGCAAATAAAATTATTTCCACTGTGTACTTAAGTTTCTATTAAGTTTTATTCAATCAGAAAATTTTGGCAATTAACATTCCATATCTTCATTTCCATGTGTATTCATCGACTGAGTACTTACTCACCTGCGACGTTTCATACAAATATTAGCATCAGTTTTGAAAACTAATATTTGCTGTTGCGCAATTCAAACAAATATGTATGTATCTGATGATTAAACAAATTCTTATATTTTGCCAATAAAAAATGAACAAACAATTAATAATTTTATTTGCTTGTTTGATTTCCATTGCGAATTTTATTTCATTTGGGTTACATGTTTCCATTTTATATTTTAGTGAAACACATCTAAAATCAACTGATCAGGTCCCACAGCAGCTAAACTATTGATCGAATTCTTATCAAAACAGTGTACTGTATACTCTTGTATTTGTGGGCACTTAAGCTACCTACCTTATAAGTAGTCCTCTACAGCAGTGGTCTCAAACACTCGGCCCAGCCAAGCCGTATCTATTGACCTGCAGAATGATTGGCTTCACAAGGAGTCATCACAGTTATAACAAATTAAAAACAATGAAGTGTAAATCACATTATTTCTATTTTAAAAAAATCAATATTCTTCAACATAAAATCACTGCATATAGTAAATCAATAAAAGTAACATTAAGAATACACATTGGCGATTAAAACAGACTTGAAGAAAATTACATTTATTCATTTCATAACGGCCCAGTAAAACATATATCCCCCCTCCGGGACGGCACTTAAAAAAAAATATGTAGGAGGTTATGTTTGAAACTATTTATATTCTGATAATGGAGGGTTGGCTTGAAAAATCACATCAGGTGTGGGTTGTGTTTTAAAAAAATCTGAAATCACATGTAGGGGTGTCATAAAACATGAATGCATAATATTTAAATCACATCTAACCCACATGGGCTTGTATCGTTGCTTACAATCGATCGGTCAAACGAGCCCCTGTGATCTAACCCCCGTCTTTGCGGTCTAATTCGCGGCGAATTAATGTGCAGGGGAGATAACTTTAACGGGTTATTTGATTTTATTTGTCTCAAGTTATCCCGTGATATTTGCGTATCCCGTATTCGAGTCACTCGTACATTATGGTAATTTTTTTTTTTTTGGGGGGGGGTCGTGTACATTGTGTTTGGTCGCCCCAGAGTGGTTGGAGAAGTCGCCCCGATTGGTTGGAGAAGTCATCCCAAAACTTCTCACCTAAATAACCTTTTTATAACATAATTAAGTCATCTTTTACGTGATTCATATATATATATATATATTTTTATCAATAAGCGATCACAAAAGAGATATTAACAAAATTAAAGCAATATCATAGTAATATGTATAAGGACGAAATTAAGCCTGTATATAATCTACTGAATGACGACAGGATAATGATTAATAAGGATGATAAGTCAAACATTATTTTTATTGTGAATCAAGAAGATTGTGTCAAAGACGTTGAACGTCAATTAGAAATTAAATTTAAAAAAATGAAAATGCATTAATGAGATTGCTAAAAATAATAATTCAATATGTGAGGAATTTGATATTTGCCATCTTAACATACGTACACCTAAAAAAATAATTCCGTATATTAGGAATTTGATACTTTCCCTCTTAACATACGGACACCTCAATTCTACATATTACCCAAAACTCGTACAAATCCTGACCATAATTTACCTGTAATTTTTCCAGTGCGACCCATTATATCAGGTTGTTATTCATATACTGAAAACCTAATTCATTGATAGTGTTTTACAACCTTTAATGAAATTACTTCCTTCAGACATTAAAGCTACAACTACTTTCATTAAAAATTCAAAGTCTATTCCACATCAATCTGATAATTTCAATCCTGGAATCATTAGATGTAATACCACTATATACCAACATTAGGCATGCTGATGGTATTGAAGCATGTAAATATTTTCTTGATAACAATCCTAATAATAGCACACTATCTAGCGAAGATATTTGTAAAATAATAAAAACTTATCTTGGAAAATAATTATTTTCAATTTAATAATACGAATTACATACAAATAATGGGTACATCAAGGGGTATTAATATGGCTCATTCATGTTCTTTCCTTAAATGTGTGAATTAGAAAAGGATTTCATTCAAAACCAAACGTTTATTCCTTCTCTTTGGTTCAGATTTTTAGATGACATATTTATGATCTGGAAGCATTCAAATGAAGAACTGAAAAAAGTATTCATCGCCTAAATCATTTTCCCCTGACAATTAAATTAATTTATACTGCATCTAGTACGCATGTTTCATTTTTAGATATAAATGTAATAAAAAAAATATTGATAACACTATCTTTACAAATATTAATAAAATGCATATAATGATTTGAAGAGCAGAGCAAAAGGGACAGATAGCACTTCTTTTTGTTAAGTACAGAAACTGAGTTGATCAAATGGAAAAGTTAAAACATTGCAAATTATATAAATTTAATTAGTTATTAAGTTGAGCGAATTCTCCCAGGGCGAGTTCTCCATGGGACGAGTTTTTCACTATTCAGTTACGTCTTGGTTTCGGGAAGGGAATAAACTTAACTCCTCCATTATGAAGATCTGGATAACAACTATCAGAATTGCACTGCCCCCATTAAATTGTGAATCGAAAAATTGCCGAACCGTTGCATACTTTGTAAATATATACAAGAGCCGAGTCGATATCGACATAAACAGCTTGTCGGAGGAAAATTGCAGACGCAAACAGTGCCTGAAGGTGTGTATAATAGCGCTCGCTGATTGTTCAAACGAGCAGAATGATTTACAACTGGCGATAGATCTATTGGGAATTGATGAACTCTCGAGTTTTCTACGGAAACGTGGAGTCCAAGAAGAATATATCCAGAAATTTAGAGGTCTGCTATCTTGGAATTCAGTCTTTCAGTTCCATTTCACATTTAGTCTGATGTAGCTCTATCCGCAAGACAACAGTGTACATTTAATACACTTACCGCGATTTCTCGTGTCTCTTGGCGATATATAAATTTTTTATTATCCAATCCCGTGTTTGATGCCTTGTAAATCTACGTGGAATAACACAACCATGTGTCATGAGGCCATTTCGTACGTCGTGGCTACATAATCATGTTACTATTTTGAACCCTCGACTACATTTAGACACTTGAATTCACTCCTGTACACTATATCTTTACTTTAGTTAAATACACAACTCACTTTTTGAACAATGGCTCATTTGTCTCTCATTTGCTTGTCACAGCTGGTGGAGGTGGTGATGAACGTCGACGAAATAAAATGACACAATTTTGTTCAGTGCACAGGGCACATTTGATTTAAATAAATTGTATGAAAATATGTCAGCTGCCCAGGAAGAATCAGTAAAAAGAATCAATGACACATTTTATTTATCAGACAAAACAGATGCATACGTTGCACCTAAAACAATGGACTGGGTATTTGACCCGAATTTTGAATCTTTAATAAAGAATTCTCTTGGTAAGAATGCATCCTATCAAATGGAAAATAATAATGTTATAAAGCCATGTGGACCAATATGGGGAAAACTCTGTGACAAATATGGACTTAAAAAAGATAAAGCAATTAATGCTTATAGAATTTTAATGAACACAAATTGTCAAGTGCCAAATTTTTCGTCAGTGAAATTCATTAATTAATTCGTAGGCTAGCCGACAATTAACTGTCTTGGAGTAGAGTTTTGAACGAAAAGAATGTTAGTTTACCTCGGTCAGACTGTTACAATATTTAGAGTGAAAACGGACTGAGTGTTTGACACGCATAAAATAGGTGATTCCTCACGTAGAGCTCTCGGAGTGATTGGAAACAAATGATAAGGTGATATTTCGACCCTAAGTGGCATTTTTGGCATCTTGAAAGACGGTTTTCAAAAGGTCCGTAGGAATAGCATTTATTCCGATTGGTCAAATGGATAGGGAAGGGGGTGTGTCGAACCCCAGATTTGGGGAAATATATACTACGTATCAAACGAGGTTAGTCAGTCTAAAAATTTCTCTGCAAGAGAGAACTGCTACTAGGACTCCGAGGGTTCGTTGCAAGAACGACTTCGTAAAATTGTGGTTCCAGGGAAATGAATGTGGAACGATTGTAAGACGCCAAAAACACAAGGTATTTAACTAAAATTCACCTTTATCATGATGTAATGTATATGATGTTTTTCTTTGTCATAGATGCATAATGTATCGATACTATGATACAAATAGTTCAGTATTACATTGATTTAATAACGTACTTTGATATGATTTTTCTTTGTTTCAGATGCATGCGATGTTGATATTTATTGTATGGATAGTCGGTTTTACAGTGATTTAATAATGTATTTTTGAATTCTGAATTAGCATTTTTTACCTTTTATACTTAGGTAGATAAATGGGTGGTGTAGAAAACCTGCCGTGTACATTTATGATTGGAAAGTGTTACATTAATTTGAATTTATCATATTAGTGAATATGGATTGTGTGTTATGATATATTGCCTCACTTTACGTAATGATTTACGGGAATATATGACTTTCCCAAATTCTGACGTCGATGATTAGCGGTATAGCTCTACTGATCTGAAGACTTGTGTACTATTTGTTAGCCGTATAAATGATAACACTGATAGTAAGATCTGATTGTTCAAACCTGAAGACGCACGGACATTCTCAACTCTTAAAGTAGCAAGATACTTAGGGCGTTTTGCCCTTTTCTTTTACAAGGAAAATAGTTTATTTGGAAAGAGTGAGAATCAGCGAGGAGTCAAATAAAAAGAGGGAAAAGAAGTCAGAAGTTAGAGTGTGGAATTCCCGTTCAATCAAAGGGCAAGCTGAAGTCGGACGCACGCAGAAAAAGAAAAATCCACTCACCGAACAGGGTCATTGTGAATCACCCAACAGTCCAATGTTAATGAACATTCGATTCCATGATGAAAGTACTATCAGTCATTAACGGTTAAATTCATCTATTTTATTAGCGTTCTGAATTTTAATTAACGTATCTGCTACTTTAAAGCTTAGGGTTTTGAATTTATTCTGCACGAAGAATCGTCAGAAGGAAAGAACATTGTAAATTATTGTGTCATTCTTCTCTTAATTGTATTGTAACTAAATTCATATTTTATCTTTACGGGGGCTCGTGTGTTGTCTTTTTTTCAAGATACCGTTTTCGGATTACTACATCCATTTGAACCGGGCATATTACACCGTAGAGGTCATTCCTTAGATAAACGAGAATTAGCGGGAGGCGGTTTCAAGTGTTGTTTTTCCAAGTTGCGCAATACCTCTGACCAGGCCTTGTGCGATATTGTACTAATAGCCCTTGATAACCGACAGCACCTTACACAAATGATCCAAACATATCTACTGAAATGCATTATGCGTTTGCAACATACAGAACATATGATAGTTGGAGATGTTTCCATGTCAAGAGATATGAAATAAAACCAATTTTGGATATTTCTCGTCTACCAAGCTTTTACCTGTCTTATCTAGACACATTAACGGCCATTCAGCCGCTTGAACAGGAAGGTGAAGCAAAAGATTGTTTTCTTACTACAGATATCTTTTTTCGCCAACCAGAAACATAAAGCATCTACTGGAATTCAGTGCAGATATTTTTACAAAAGACATGGAAAGTATCAGTAATCTTGTAGGCATAAGCTGTGAGGATATACAAATGTTTATTGATCATTTGAAAGAGACACAGAAAAACTTGTAACTGAGATAAGAAAAAAAGTGAGAAATTTAAAGGTACTCCACTTGGTGGGCTTAATATGAAGCAGCTTAAGTATGTTTTTCACACACTGTTAGGAGTTCAAAAACACCCATATAGAAAGTTAAAGACATATATTGGCAGAAGTGCACACATAGATTGCCAGAAACAAGTTGTCAGAGAAGGAAGCTGATGAATTTGTCAAGTTTTGCATGTTGCAGAAAATTTGAATAAACATGCAGAAGGAAAAACTTAAAATTGGTGAAAGAAGTTCCTTTTCTAAATAATTATTATTGGCTTTCAAAAAAATTTTAATTTTAGTTTTTGTTCTTCATTTTGTTAGTGATGATTGATAAAGAAGTTATACTTAATTTGGGGTTAATACCATTTTCAGTTCTTTGTAGCTTATATATGGCAGCTGGTATCAAAGATGGAAGAAGATTCAGAGAATGTGATGGCTGTTGGCAAGTTTTCACAAAATCTTGGTGCAGGGACTCAAACCAGTATATATACGGCAGTTATGAGAAAAGGCAGGACATGATGATGATGACGATTGTTCATTAGATGTATAATAGAAAAACTGACAATATTCATTGGTTTGAAGACAATTACTACGGTCAAAAATGATACACTCATACAACTGTGGCATAAATGAAAAACCAGTACTTCTGCTGCTGGTGGTGCTTTTGATTAGTTGCTTCATTTGGTGTCTTAGGTCTCTCCAACATCCAACATCATTCAGAGACATGACCTCAGGTTGTTGGTAGATCATTATGGCTTTTAAACCATTTTCAGCACAAGTGAATCTATATGCATCAGCCAATTCTACTACTCAGGTAGACATAAAATGCCAAAAATGGGGTTTAAACAAATATGATGAACGGTAAGTAATTAGAAAACAACATCTTACACCACTCTGCCCAAGTTAAAAGTACATCATGTTCCTGCTTGGCCACCAGTGATGCTGCTGCTGTTGTTGACAACAGACAGTTGACAACAATGATGTTGATTTTAAAGTACACTAGTCCCATAATAATTATTCCTCAATTTTCATCCATTTTTTAAAATCTAATTCAAGGTCGGTTTTAGATTTTTTTTTTAAATATTTCAGGACAGGGACAAGGTATCGTATCAAATATTTTAACTACATCCAGTTGATGGTTGAATGAAAATGATAGAACTCATTTATTGTGGCCTGGTGATGGCAGAAACCTGATTGATGATGATGACATGATAAACTGATTGATCATTAGGGATGCTGAAAGTGTTTTGACATGCTATATTTCTTTTCTTTTTTACATCAGTCATGCAGCAAGGCATAAAAATAAGACAAATCATTTGCAGAAATAGATTTTTAAGACAAGAAAAAATATATTGTTCAAGCAGGCATAAATAATGCAGCATCACTTTCACAAATTTAATTTTTTGTTTATTTCTGACAAATCAAGAAATATACATGGCTAACAGACAAAATAACAACACATGATTGATTACAGACAATAGATACACATAAAAATGTGCAGTAGATTATATATCTATAATCTATATCGTATATATCTAAGAATTCAATATAGATTACCCCTTGACCGCAGTCATTTAAATCGTGCCTGTCCCCAACGCAAAATTAAAGGCACAATAGTGCAGCTGAGGATGAATTTGCTTACAAAACTGTTTGGACATTTATGTATATCAACTGATTAAATACTGTTTAAAAGACAATTCTAAGGTAATATCAAGTACGTAGAGGTTCTTTTTATGAAATACGAGCTCACTGAAATTTTCGTACAAAGCGTAGCGAATCTATCGTCTCCATATTGAAATCGCGCCCGGCAGTGACCGGCAGATCCCGAACGAATAACACACATCATTCCGCTGACCTAAATTTGCATAATTATATGCAAAATTTTGTGCACTGATGCTGATGACGTAAAACACAACCACGCTACCAGAAGCAGCAAAATGTCAACAGTGAGTACGATCCTCTTTAGATCTCGTTCTTTTCTCCTTATCATTTTATTTCTAGTTTTAGTTTTAAGAGGAAACGTTGAAATTTATTTAGAACCACTCTTATGGTTATATTTAAACGGGTCCTACTAAATAATGCTAAGCCCGACAAAGCCAGCCCCCATTAGTATCTCCACATTGTTAAGTTCAATACCTAGCACACCTCTTAGATGGGAAAAGAACCGGAAATAGTTATGTTGACGACCGTCCCAATGTAGCATCAATGGCCCCAACAACACTGGCGCATCGCCTGTTATCTTCCGCAGCACTTTATGCGATTTGTATACAGTGGTTGTTACGAAACATTTCATGAGGGAAAATGTTCTGTCAATGCCAACCGCACCTGCTCCACACTTTAAAAACGATTTAAAGTCAGCCAATTGTGCTTCTGTGTAGCATATGATTGCGGGAAGAGCATTGTCTCGTGAATGAATAACTTCAGCAACGTAGGGATGATGTTCACTCATCATTCTCAAAACATCCAGTAACTCGTCGGCGACATTATGTGAGCTTCCTTTGGTTATCTTCTCCGCTTTTATTCCGGCTTTAATATTCTGACACTGTCTGATATCACGCGGGTAATCTACCGATATATTATGGGATGGATCAGTCATCCTGGCGTACACATCTGTCGGTATCTGGTGTTCTGCAAGTTCTCTAATTTTATCCATAACCTGTGGATTCGCTCTTTCATAACCATCTGAGCAGATTTTTGCATTCCCATGTTGAACCAGCGTAACGTCATAGTCTCCTGTATATTCGGTAACGGGTCAAAACGGACCGGTACCAAAAAGGCCCGGGTCAAAAAGGCCCGGTCCAAAAAGGCCAGTAACGGGTCAGAAATGACTTGGACGGAAACGGGCCGGGTCAGAAAGGACCTGGACGAAATAGTTCGGGTTAAAAAGGAGCTTTTACAAGATCGATTATTATTATTATTATTATTATTAGTAGTAGTAGTAGTAGTAGTAGTAGTAGGAAGCAGAAGAAGAAGAAGAAAGAAGACAGCTTTTATACAATACCCATATCTATTCACTTCCAGGTCAATGGTATTTTTACATGTATTGCAAAACCACGGAGCTGTCCAAACTGAAACACCGGTTAGTAATGATTAACACCTAGAAAAAAAGCAAGGATAGCAAACAGCAGACTTTTGCCGATTACGCAGATTGTACAATCGATATTACGAAAGAAAAAGCGATCACCTTATACTTTTCACACTTCCTTTACCTGTTTTTGTCTAAGATTTATTTAATATGTCAGCAAACTTTCATAATCACAATTATGACAAAAATACAAGTCTCTACGTTATGCAACTGCTGTAGAATTGATTATGATCATCGCACTAATATATAGCACCTTAAAGACATGGCTTAGATCTTCATGAGAGAGATTAGCACCATTGTTCAGTAAGGTAAAGAATGCCTAGAAACTATATTTTCCTATCCCATTGTAGTTTTTTGTAGTTATCGACACTGAAATGTAATGTAATTTTTCTTTAAAACATGGAAGTGGTCCCACCAGATGTTTAAATCTGAGTGCACTATTAGTTATACAAATAACTGCCTAAATACCTGACACAATACAATATGGAACATAGCACCTGTTGCTGCTTCTTTAGTGTTTACACCTATAATAACCTGGACAGGCATATTGCGGTTTGTTGCCAAAATCACTATAAGTCATGCTACTTCACTACCCCTGGGAAAAATGTTCTCAGTTATGCAGACCCAAACTACCATTTATTTTAAATACCATTGATTGGTCAACTTTTCTGTCTAAAATTTGTCAAATTCTGTTTTCAAACTTTTATGAAAGCATAACAGTATAAAAACATTAGTCTATTAAAATGCATGACATAATTCTCAGTATAATTTTAATATTTATAAATGTTGGTAAATACAGTTATTACGTTTGCAAATCAATTTTTCGTTATCTGTTATACAATTTCAGGCTGGCCTCTTCGTCTAAATTCAAGGCCAGTACACATGGGGCTAGCCTTTTACCAGATAGTGCCACTACTGCGGAGGGAGGCCGATCTGTTGCGCTTAGCGACCTAGGACGAGAGAGACGATGCTACAGATTTGAAAATCTTTAAATACGCTTTGGGACCAATACATGCAGCACGAGATCACAACGTAAACGTTTTTGAGCTCTGTCGGCGAACTGTAAGGTCTCAGAGTGTAGTTTCAACACTAGACTAAACTGATCATGAGCTAAATTTATCGGGTTCTAACATGGTAGTGACAAAGCATTGCCGATAACCGGATGGCCTAAAAAGAACTCTTAAACTTGTTAGATCGAATGATACAAGCATAAAATGAGTATGAAACTTACTTATTTTATCAGGAATTGTCATGTATTTGTTCTGAGAAATACACGACTAAAGTAAGTCGTTGATGAAATGTTGCATGGTACTTGCGATTTGCATTGCTAGTGGTACGAGTACACAAATCTAACAACCCACACTTTCAAAAGTTCTAGAGAACTTTTTTTAAAAAGTAAAATTGTATACTGGTTGCAATAAAAGAAAGAATACAAAATTCTACAAATTTCAATATTCCGAGAACAACTTCTTTAGTTATGTGTAATCACGTGACTTATGGCCTTCCGATGTCATCATTACCGACATAATTATTCTAATAAATGCTATTGTTTAGAAAATAAATAATTTTCCTTTAAAGTTCTTGCAGAGATGAGTCGATATAACATGAGTTGAACTAGTATAGGCCCGCTAGTAAGCAGCTACCATACCAAATTGTTTGTATACAGTTGGAATGATCCCATTTTTTAAAATATAAATACAGTCAAAGGAAATGTTACTTTCCTTGATATATTGCTATAGAATACCTTAGAATTAAAGGTTTGAAAGGAAACAAGACATAATTTATATTCATGATGTTGTTCCCACGTAGCAGCGTAATGCAGCAAAATAAAGTTAGAATATATATTATGTGCACTGAAACGACTTTACATTCCAATTTTTAAGAATGTTCGTATTCGTGTGATACATCTATTGTTTTTTGTTGTTTTTTTTTCATGATCGTCGTTTCATACTTTGATGCTTTTGGAGAGCCTTGAAAGAGAAACATTTTAGATTTAGAAAATTCATGTTTTTGTTTTCTGAAACTATGTGAACCTTGACAAAGTGAGTTCATCCTGGCCAAAAAACATGGAAAGGAAATATAAATTTATCTTTAGAAATGCTTATTAACCGTGAACAACATTACTATATTCCTGTTATCCCAGGATTACATTCTATATCATAATACAATATTAACATCGGTAGCTACAGTTGTGCAATCTTGTTGAGTTATTTGATTCAAAAGTGAGTATCTATGTATGCATGATTTTATAGTTTGATGAATATTTATTGCAGTTATTGTATAATTATTAAATATATGTTACTGTTAAATTAATTTGACAGACATTATGGGTAATATGTTTGTAGTATTTGAAATTAGATTTTAATATTCATGTATTAGCGATAATGATTGTTCATATTAACAAATTTATAAATCAGAAATGGCATTAGCATTTGCTTTTCATTTCCTTATACTAATTACACTTATCTTTTCTTCTTCTCTTTATAACCTATCACACAAATGTATGTTTATTTTTTAAAAGAAAGGAAACTATTATTTTCCAATTGTGACTTGAGTTACATTGCGACCAAAACGCAAAGACGGTGCTTACAAAACACAGAATATAACACATATATAATAAAAGCATACATAATATCATGACAAAGTTGGCATGTGAACCAGCAAGTGGGCGACACGAACTCGTATTCAGTCTTGATATGTTATAACAAAGATATTATTGATTTGCTTTAATACAATGTTTTATAACAAATATTATTCGCCTTCTTTTTTCATTTTATATTGAATATGTAGTAGCGTTGCAATTATTGCCATGATCACTTGTCGGACAATTGTGACATATACTGCACCATGATTATCTACTGCACATTATTTATAAACATTCACCAGTCAAACAAGGATTTGGTATTTGCGTATTAGTTACTTTTATTTGACTAGTTCTGTAGTAAGTAATTAATGCCTAAATGGGCCTTTTTGGGTCGGGCCTTTTTAGACCGGGCCTTTTAAGCACTGGTCCGTTTTGGTCGTGGGCCTATTTGGTACCGGTCCGTTTTGACCCGTAACCGTATATTCCACTATGGCGACATCTCTACACTTTAAACCATTTATTCATGTGACACGTTTTTTGTAATTTGTTTTTTTCTTCAGTGTTGCATAATACCTAACGAATGTAATTAGCTCTGACCTAGGTGGCTGCGGTTGCAGCAATTTTAATTTCCTTGTTCCCGCTTCATTTGTTTATGTGTATATCAAATCGTCTTTGACTAGAACTTGACACAGTTTCTTATATTCTCCGTTTACTCTTATCAGATATTTAGTTTTACACATGCGGGACTTCTTTGAGTCCCATTCACCACAATCATCACAGTATTGGGCAGGCTTATAATTGTGTTCTTTTCTTCTCTCTGTATTGTTCATATTATCCAGAACCACATATACATTTTGTTTAACTCCAGGTGGAATTTGTTTCACAGTCGGAATGTCACTCACAATTATATTGAGTATTTCTTCTGTATTTAGTGTTTGTTTCCCGGGAAGACGGTAAGTTCCTGCTATTTCCTGCATGTCTGTATGCTCCGAAGCTCCACTACTGTCTCCAATGTCTGGGATTGATGATGCTGCCGGATCCTCACATTCAATATATCCATTTAACGTGCCCAAAGTATAAGTTCTATCCAGGCATAATCTTTGGGTTTGCGCTAAATTATCATCATCTGTGACAATGGGGTCGGTGGGGATACATTATTCTTCGCAAGTGAGGTCCATACCATTCATTAACTTATTTGGTGTGCTGACCATTTCATTTTTACATGGAACCAGTGCAACAAAATGATTCGGCAACCAGATGCGACCGCCCTGTAATCCAATTCTCGACCACAAAATTCCAAGTGCCTTCTTTGTTTTATTTGTGCACTGTGGCACATGTGTTCTTGTCAAAAGTTGTGCTATGTAGTCAGCAGGTCCGTTTAAATTTTGGGTACAAAGCGTTGATATTACATTTCAAACATATGCAAACATACTCGATTCAGCACTCCCGCACATACCCTCAACCTCATTTTATAAACGAAAAGCATCTTGCAATTTAAAAATGCTAACAACTTAGTAATTTTAATATTCAATTTATAAATTCTAACCAGATTCTCACTAGTGAACCCTAACACTCATCTTTCTGGCGTTTCAAACAAAGCGGAAACAAATTCGTGGTATCCTTCTCCAAGTTAATAGTTATACCTTACATAAACAAGTTTAATTAAAATTTGCGACAGGAGTATGGAATCCGAGACAGATCATAAAAAAATGCACACACACACACACAAATGTACTGTCACATTGTCACTTAAAGTTTGACCACTATTTTCAGTGTTTCCCTTTACCTTCATTAGCGCTTCAGAGACCCTTAACTTTTTAATGTGATCCCCTGTTTTGATACCAAAGTTCTTTTTTATAACCCAGTTTTGAAACCAAGGTGATTTTTTAATCTAAGACTTGTACCCCTAGGTGATAGACTAGTTTTATCCTTGCACATGTTTATAGGGTACAATGCACCCTGAGTAAAATATACACAGAAATATAGCTTTGGTGCCCATCTAGGACTTTCGGAAGAAAAGAAGAAGAAAAAAAAAACATGACTTGATTCAGTACAAAAAACATCCATCAAATCACAAACTCTCATGTATTAATTTCTGATTCACAAATAGCATTAGATTTCTATAAGTTTGATAAGTAAGTATTTTGCTCTCTTGTGTGTCCGCCATTTTTGCTTATAGTAGGTATTTAAATTAGAATCACGTGACTCATAACCCGCCCACTGGACGAAGATGACATATAGGTTTTTGTGGTCACGTGCGGCTTCCGTAACATTTCGTGAAATACAAGTTTTGTTAAAAGCGGGCTCCCATAGAAATTCATTTTCTCTCATTTATTTACCAATTACCTAATTGAATCTTCACAAACTCTTGTTTTTGTAAATTATTTCAGCTTATAAGTCGACACATTCATTAGTTACATGATCTGTGACATTCACAAAATTACAGACACTCTGCACTATTGTGCCTTTAAAATCGCTTCTACCACCCTCTAACTACTAGCTAGAAGTTGGGTAAAATAATATGCTTCTGTAGGGGGTGATGTTTTTCAAATTAAAATGCAGCAGAGGGTGGATCATAATTTTTTTAAATTGTGGGTTGGTTGAATTCAAAATTGCCTTCCCCCCCCCCAGGGAGGTATATGTCTTGCTGTAACAGCCCTAAACTTATTTCATTTGATATACATGTATATAGTTATATAAAGCTATAAATCCTAACTGTATATGTAAATCTGATTAAATGAAACTTGCTATGTCATTAAAAAAGAAGAAAGAATGAAGAAAGAAAGAGAGAGATAAAAATAAAAAAAGATTTTATTCATAGTCAGCATAATTTTAAATTCAACATAGGCTCTAATGACATGAAATACACAACAAAAAGGAAATTAAGTCAACAAATTACAAGATATAGTACAGTATGTCTTTTTATCCACAGCAAGTGCTTGCAATTTTTCAGAGTTGGCTTGGATTTTATTAAGTGATCCAGCCAAATAAAATATGGAACTCTATTTCAATTGTGTCAATCAGAGTGTCAAAGTATGGTATGGAAAACGATAAAGTGTTATCATAGGCATAGTTACAATAATTTTAGAAAAAAACACATTATTTATAAAAACATTAAATAGAAAAGATTCAAGGATTGACCCTGCAGGAACTCTTTTCTGCATTTCAGTCCTCTACTCAAGACACCCTGCAAATGAATGTGCTGCTCTGAATTCAAAACAGAGGTCTGTAAGAATATTGATGTAGCATAACTTCTAAATGGGAATATCATTAGGCGGACTATCAATATCCTAACATAAATCCAACAGTAAGTACAGCAGCAACCTGATATATATTCGTTTTCATCATGATTCTTCTTAACGTTTTTAGTTAAATATATGCTATATGGCATCCACGATCTTCATGAACAACATCCACAATTAAAAAAATTTAAAAAGGTTTAATACCATTAATAACAGTGGCCATATTCGATAATAAATGAGCACTTCCTAAGATAATATCAGGGCCCTGAGTGGCCGAGTGCTGTCCATTATGGATCACTGCCATCTCACCTCTGTCTGCGTGGGTTCGAGTCTAAGATTCGGCTAATGTAGTTATGTGCGAAAGCTTGCCTGTGACTTCTTGTGGGTCGGTGGATCTTTCCGGGGCTTTTCCAGGTTCTTCCTCCACCATTAATACTGGCCGCCATATATAGCCTATATTGTGCTTTAAAAAATGGCATTAAACCATAAAAAACAAAATAAGATATCATTCATTTTCTTTTCTATTTTTTTTTAAATCACCAAATTATTTGTACAAATTTAAAATGCATTTCAGCCTGTATACAATATGTAAAATTTGTTCAGTTCTTTTAAAATTTGGTTTTGTTCCTTATTTGAGAAGTTGTTTCAAGCTTTAGTAACTTCAACCATTATTTTTGTTGCAGATAAGTACTACTTGTATTATGTTAGGAGAGGGATAATTTGTCAGACCTTATGCTAAAACCCACTGTATCATATTGTTACAATAAAATAAGTCCAAACCAAACTCAAGCCTTCTGTGAAATTCTATTAAGTAGTTCTTACAAATATTTTTATTTTAGAATTTTATAATTTCAATGCCAACAATCATGACAGTGCACCAGCATCCTTTCTAGAAAACTAAAAGCTATCTATCCCACAGTTCTTTCAATTCAATTTCATCCAATTTTACTGTGGTGTTATAAAGATGCTGTTTATATCTGTATTTTTAGTAACAGTGGATATGTCTGATGGTGGATCAGCATAATTTAATCAAACTTTAGAGCAATTTTTCCATGGATCCTTTCTGTCAAATTTAGTTTAAGTCTGGTGAGCTGATATTCTTAAGGCATTTAAAAGCTTTTATAACAGTAATACTTATAGTCAGATAGTAATATATGATACTGGGTTGGCACCATCTAAATTAGGTCAGTAACCTATGGCATAAATATAAAACTGGCTGAAATTAATGAATAAAACAGTAATAATAGGAGAAGTTATTTCAAGGTAGACCTGAGACCCCCATATCAAAGAAAAGACAATCTTTTCCAAAAGGGTAGTGGACTTAATTAAGGACAGCATTTCTAATTTGATATGATCTCGAGGAGATGTGTATGCAAATAATTTGGCTAGAAATGAGATATGTCTGAGAACTAATTCAAATAGGTTGTATATATGGACTACAGAACATTGACAATGCATGTATACTATATCAACATAAGCTTGAAACTTTGTATGTAGAAAACAAAAAATTCTGTTTAATACTACAATTACAATCTGCTTAATGACATCGAATAAAGCTGAATTAAAACCATGAATTTCCTGAATTATAAAGAATTATTCATCAGCTTCTTAGAGCAACAACTTTATCTGTAACATTAAGTGATCACATCTATATGAACAATGCTGATAATATTAAATAAATTATAGTTCCCCAATATTCCATCAGTGCAAATTATCCTATATGCTGTACATGAAGATTAAATCAAAACATTAAACCTGATATCACAGATATATAAAGTATTCAAATTATTAAATTGGCAAATATTCCCTAAAGAATTGAAAGATATCACTAGGTCAATAATTAAATCTTTTGTTACTCACATATGGAGATGTATGTTCACTGACATGGTGAACACTCATGCTCCTACTAATATCAACTGATTAATCAACAAAATCAATCAAATTGGATTACTGATGTTATAATGAATGCTATTAAGACAAAGGAACAGTTTCAAGAAAAAAAAAAGATACCACTAATTACAGATCATGAAAAACAAAGTCAAGTCAATCATTCAAAAGGTAAGGAAAACTTATTATTCTACTGGAATATCTGATACATGTAGTATTATAATATAAAATCCTTGAAAACCTTCAATGACTTAAGGCCAAATCTAAGCCATTTACATGTATTAGTGATGACAATGGTAATATTCAACAAGAACCTCTTGAAACTGCTAATGCACTCAGTGATTACTTTGTGAATATATACAAACAAACATATGCACATCACAGCTCGTACAAGAGTCTTCAGTGATGAATTAAATGAACATATTTCTTCAAAACAGCAAAGAAGAGTGCTTCAAAATACCATTAATAAGTCTAGAATTCACTTTAAATTAACTACATAAAGTAGCGCTACAGGTTTTGATAAAATAAGAGCTACATTCCTAAATCCTTCATCTTAAGAAATTGCATTTTCATTTATGTAGATCTTCAATCTACATATAGACACATGAATTTTCCCAAACATTCTACAAATGACAAAATGTATCTCCAAACATAAGAAGGGTGATCTTTTTCATATGAACATCTCTACACCTAGATCAGTTTTAACATCCTTTTCATAGACATTATAAAAACATGTTTCTTGTGAATTTAGAAACTACCTGAAATCTTTTAATTTATTACATACATTACAAACAGGCTTTTGTAAAGGATATTCATGGCAGACTACACTAATGGAGCACAGTTTTATAAAGATAAATATAGCCAAATCAAACATCACGATCATTGGAAGTCAAGCAAGAGTAAAAGCTGAGAAAGATGACTTTAGTGTAACGATAAAATGAGTGGATATACAACAGTAAGAAAATGAAAAACTATTTGGCATCATACTAGATGATAACTTGTCTTGGAAATTGTAAGTTGATATGGTCAGTGAACAAGTAAGCTCACTTCTTTATTTCTACAAGAAAATAAAATTCAGAAAAATATTGTACAAAGCATATATCATGCCTCGTCTAGAATGATGTTGTTCTATCACAGACCATAATGACTGAGAAAATCAATAAAAGCTACTAAAATGTCAGTAAAAAGCGGCTAAAGTTAGTCTTAACACTGATACAGATGTTATTAAAGGATGTAAGTGGATTTCATTTCAGCACCGAACTCCTTTTCAAAACTAGTCTACAAATTGGTATGTTGGTTAACTCCTGGTTATATTAAAAGTAGTTTTAATTTTGCTGAAAATATACATATATATTTATTAAGATCCATCACAAACAACAAATTATATTCACCAAAGCCAAATTCATACTTTTAATAGCAGTGGGGTTTTTTTCTGCTGCAAACCTACGCATTCCATACCAACCTAAGTAAAGTCAGGTGAATTACAAAGCTTATTGGTCAAAAGGTAAACATACACTACTTCTATTCAGTAGAAAACTATATATATTCATGAGAAAAATATTGCATGTCACATCTCTGATGGCAGACAAAGAAGACATGTTAACTATGTAAAACAAAGTATTACATCTATGTTGAAAACAAAATTGCATTGATAGTATATGTACAGTTTTGACACACATGCACTATATTGATAGACCCTGTATGAATTTGTATAAATTAATTGTTAAGAAAAATTGTCTATATTTTATAAGAACGGGCCTAAGTGAACCTGATATTGAACTTACATAGCTTAATAATTTAGCATATCACTAATCAGCCATGTAAATCTTAACAACATAATGGCATATAACAAATCTGATGATACTCATTCAGTATGTAATTTTAATGATATAAGGCATAATTCAAATCTGATCATAATCAGATCCGAAATAAAGCCTCTAGAGAGATAAGCAATAAGCCAATCAGATGTAAGATCACCTCATTAGGACGCATAGATCATGCTCTCAATAGAACACATCCAAGATCTTAATGTCATAACCAATATATTCCAAATTTGATTAAGATACGAAATATGGTCTTTAGAACAGTAACATGTTTAACCATTCGGATCAGTTCATTTATGCTGCTCTTTGTTGAGCAATTTCAACTTTTGGTGATGTAAATCAATATTCCCAAATCTTACTGAAATTGGTTCAGACACAGGGCCTTTGGCGTGGTAACAAGCAATTGCTGATGCAATTTCATGTGATGCAAAATGCATGAAAGATGCAGGACCATACCATACCATAAGGTGATTTGATGTTATGGCAATGTTAACATAAATTAACGATAAATTATTCTTATGCATACTGATTTATTTTACTTAAATTCCAGCTTAATTTTAAAGGTTAGTAATATAAAAGCATAACATTATTTAGAGAAATGTCAACTCATTTAAAATATACAAATCCCAACAATTCACTGGCAAGATATCCTGCTGTACTGTTGCCAGAAGAGAAAGAGTTCATAGGAGAGGTGCAATTGAGACAACATGTCATGGCTTGATGATAATTACATTTTGGCCCATATATTGAATATCTGATTAGCCATAACTTGTCACTAGAGCTTAAAATTTAATACAGATAAAAAAAGAGTTCTAAATTTACGACAGACATTTCGTCTTCATATTGTCAAAACAGAAAATAATAAAATTTGAACAATACAAACAATCAAATTCTACTATTGAAACATTTTTTCTTGTTATGTACTATTGAAATATTCCTCCTGTTATTTTGAGTTCACTGCTCTGTATGTTTTCCTTCACTATTTTCCTTTTCATGATAACTCTCAGGAACTGGTTACCCTTTCTTGCCATAGGCTATATCTGCATACTCTGTGCAGTTCTCTATGCCTCGGATTATAACCTAAGTTCCCATTTTTTCTTGAGGGTGGATCCAGCATCAAGTCAGCATACAGCAGAATATCATTGTTCCTCAGTAAAAGATGATATAAATAAGTGGATAAAATCCAATCCATTACTCCCTAAAAAAACTGTCCAACTCAAGAGCACGAACTTGTACATAAAAATTGGTATAAATTTAAATAAAGTCCTTTATTCAAAATCAATGGTATCAATGGTTGATGAATCATTAAAATTAAAAACTCTTTAACAATTAAAACTTCATGATGTTAGAAAAAGACATTAAATATTGTTGAATAGTTGAAACACTGTAAAGTGTTAAGCTATTTTAATATATCCATATGTACAGAACATGTTTAGTTTCAATAATTTGTACCGGATTTAACCCACCCAATCAGCAACATAATAATATAAATGAGTTTAATGTTATCTCAGTTGAGAGAGTTTTGAAATTCTGAAAGGATGGTTTACTTATTATTTAGTTTAGAACATGTTTTGAATTTATCAAGAATTCAGACTCTCAAATCCAACTTGTATAGTTCAAAATGCACTCATGGAAACACCTGTTAATATTCTCAAATAGTCTAATTTTATTTTTCCAATGAACATTTTTTGTATCCAATGAAGTCAGTCACATAAACAAAGCGTATCTCATTTATATATTCTTTCCAAAGAAATGTAACCCAACTAACATTTCAAATTCTTCAAACTATTAACTTTTCCCCAAGTCTTTTAAGACAAATGCTTGACATGTGCATGGCAAATGGTATCAGCAGACAATGTAGTAAATACTCATGTATGTTTTAATAATTTTACATTGTGGTATATTATTAATCGCACCCTGCAGGTTCGGGGTTGTAGAATTGGCCCGACGTGCCTCGTCACGTATCGTAAAAGGCGACTAAGTAGAGGCAACCTGTTTGCCGTTTGTTGCGACCCATGTCGGAGGAGGAAAGGATCCTGGTAGTTGCAACACACTACTTTGGCCTCTACTTCTCTTAGACGGGTGGTCGAGATGGACCCGGTCTCGACAAATCGGCTGGTCACGCCGAGCCCTAGGAGGTCTTTTTTCCACTTACACATCTTCTCTTTCTTGTATCTCTCTTGATACCACCGTTGCCCCTACATTCGTTTCCTCTAGCTTTCACTTTCCTAAGTTTTTGAAGACGTTCTAGAAGGCGGTGGCTCAACGGGTCAATTGGGAGGTAATGTTACCGACTCTAGAAGGAAGTTTCATGGGTCAAACCCAGGTTATTTTATCTAACGAGTATCGCGTCTGTGTATCCCTGGCACTTGAAAAGTGGCCCCTCATTGGGCTCCTTGGCAGGTGGTAAGCATGGGTGCTGAAATTTGTAACTCTTAATAATGGCATACACAACTAAAAAAACCAACAACAAACGTACCAAACCACTGTCTGACTCAAATGAAGAAACAAGTGGCGTGGAATCATTTCCACGCTTCATAGTTATTCAGTCTAAGGAAGATGCTAAACCGCTTTCAGCTTTATCTCCGTTTGTAATCGAGAAAGCTATTTCGGGATTCATTGGCACACCAAAAAGTGTGAAAAAACTAAAATCGGGTTGCCTTCTTGTAGAGTGTGAGCGAAAGAGGCAAACACACAATATCATGAAAATGAAAACATTCTTTGATATTCCAGTAACCTCATTCGCCCACACTACACTGAATTCGTCCAAAAGCTTATTGCAATGTAGTGACTTGGCTGGAGTCACCGACACAGATATCATCGAAGGGATGAAACATGAAGGTGTCACTGCAGTGCGAAGAATACGTATTAAACGTAATAACATTATGTAGAACACCAATACATTTGTACTCACCTTTAGTAAACCGACAGTGCTCAAAGTGGTCAAGTTTGGGTTTTACAAGTAAAGGTCGAGATCTACATTCCAAACCCCCTTCGATGCTATAAATGTAAAAAAAATACGGCCATCACGAGGATCGATGTTCCAGAGCCAAGACATGTGGCCGATGTGGAGACCACCCTCATCAGGAAGCTGATTGTAGAGCAACTCTGCATTGTGTCAACTGTGGCAAGGAACATAACGCCAATTCCAAGGATTGTGATACATGGAAACAGGAAAAGGAAATTCAGAGTGTAATGTTTACCTCGAATATTCCCTACCCAGAGGCCAGAAAACTTGTCCAGGCAAAATAATCCCTTCCTGACCCATCCTTCTCCACAGTCGTAAAACACAATCCAAAAAGCACGAAGGACGCCCAAGCACAGACGCATCAGCCAGTTTCAACAACAAGTGCCAATATCCCTAATTTAATAAGCCACAGAAAAGCACAACTTCAACTCAGACAACATTTAATAACAACCCACCACCAAAATCACCAAAACAGAAACACAAAGCTCAAACAAATAAATCGCAAAAGTGGTCAGATGACCCTATTAAATTGTACAACAAGTCTGGAGATTTCGAGAGCATGGATGCAGAAGAAACTGCTCCAAGTACTAAAAGTAGATCCAAACCTAGTAAAACCAAATATACTCCCGTACTTCCTCCAGACAAATAACAACACATACTTCCTCCGCGAATAGTCTAACCTAGCTCTAGAATCTCCAGCATTACAATATAATGAAGAACTATAGAACTGTCGAGGACTTAAAGCTAACTACAATGATATTCTTCTGCTTTTAAATGAACATGATCCTGCATTGTTCACAACAATAGAGCCCCTCACAGAGTCATTCCTTTAAATACAAATTTACAAGCCATTGCTGTAAGTGTCACTCTACATCGAGTGATTACTTTTTGCTCCATTTACTTACCACCAAACACCAACCTAGTACAAAAGGAATTAGACAATCTTGTTGAACTACTTCCCGCGCCCTTCGTTTTACTCGGGGATTTTAATGCCCATAACATGTTATGGGGATCGAATCACATAAACGACCGAGGCCATAAAGTAGAAGATTTCATTTCTAGACACGATCTATATCTATATAACACTAACTCACCGACATATTTACACCAGGAACGGGTACATAAACATTCATAGATTTGACAATTTGCTCTCCTTCACTGCTTTAGGATTATGAATGGAAGGTCGCTGATGACCTTCACAGGAGTGATCACTTTCCAATCACACTTGAAAATAACTCTAAAATTGATGACGCAATTCCACAACGGAATATAAAGAAGGCCGACTGGGCTATGTTTGAAACACTATGTAAAACTAGACTAAATAATGATACAGTATGCAACGCTCTTAATCCTATACAGCATTTTACTTCAGTTCTAATTACAATTGCAGATGAATCTATTCCCAAGTCCTCACTGAACAGCAAGAAATCGCAAACACCTTGGGTAACCAAGGAATGTAAAGAAGCCATTCGGCAACAGCGAGAAGCATTAATAAAACAATTCAACAATCGTCCAACGCCCGAAAATCTAAATAAATATTGTATTGCCTGGGCTAAAACTCGACGCACAATCAAAGAATGTAAACGTGCATCCTGTAAGAAATATATTTCTTCTTTAAGCTCTCGTTCCTCAATGAAACAAGTTTGGGATACTATTCGAAAAATAAATGGAAAGAGGAAACACAATTCAATTCGACACCTAAAACCAAACAATAGCAATTTCAGTTCGAAATGTGACATAGCAAATATTCTTGCTGATAGTTTCTCGAAAAATGCATCATCATCTAGTTATTCAGAAGACTTTCGAAGATTAAAATCTCAAAAGGAAAAGTCACATTTAAAATTTACATCGAACAACACTGAAAGCTATAACCAGCTGTTTTCTTTATTGGAGCTTAGGTCGGCTTTAGACAAGGCCCATGATACATCTGCTGGGCCTGACGAAGTACATTACCAGTTCTAGAAACACCTGGAATGGAATTTATTGTGGCAGATGAGGTCAACCATTTACTTAGGTTACTATATTTATATAATCAGCCTATGAATGTGATGTGAATTTATTAAATGTGGGTGAGGGAAGCGTGGTATGCTGAGTTTAATCTTCTAAACATCGACTATGGAGCAAGTTTAGTAAGCAATGAATAGAAAAATTTCTTTTACTGTCATTGACTGGTACCTAAAATCTGATATTTAAATGAGTGAAGAAGTGGTATATATATATATATATATATATATATATATATATATATATATATATATATATATATATAGTATGTATGATGGTATAATGTATCAATCATATTCTACAATATGTATAAATGTTTTGCTAAAAGAAAAGAAGTCTCGCAGAGTTTACTTTTAATTTGGATGAAATATGATAAAGTAGGGTTTGAGATGTTGAAAACAGCTGGACAATGGATCAATGCAACAATCTTGACTTATGGAACATATTATGCTCACTAAGATTAATAGAAAGGAAAGTTAAAAATCAACATTGCCAACAAGCCACCATACCTTAGGACCATTAGATGCAGTTACTCCAACATCTTATTAGAAATTTTCATCACATGGATCGGCCTTTGCATTGCTTGAATTTTGGTACAAATTATCAGTTGAAAATAATTGGAGAGTATTATCTTAAAAGCTAGAGTGTTTCCCATGCCCACCCTGCATCAAAAACTGAAATCTGCAACTACAATTTAGGTAGGTAGTACATGTTAGTGGATGCAAATAGATAAAAAACATTCTGAAATAGCTTCTCCTGAATTTAGGGGTGTTTCCCATGCCCACCCTGCATCAAAAACTGAAATCTACAACTACAATTTAGGTAGGTAGTACATGTTAGTTGATGCAACAAGATAACAAAAACATACTGAAATAGCTTCTCCTGAATTTAGGGGAGTTTCCCATGCCCACCCTGCATCAAAAACTGAAATCTCCTTAATATAAAATGATTTGTGATCAATTTAATTCATTCACTTTTCATATTCTGATTATAGTGTAGTATATGCATGGTAATACTGCCTGTGATCACCTGACTGAACTGAATTAAGAAAATCAAGACAATGTGTTGCTGCTAATTTCAATCTTTCATCACGTCAGCATGGTTGGTTGGCTGGCAAGACAATGTATTTCACCTCTTCATTGTATCAGCATGGTAGGATGGCTTAATTATTTTAAATTTGTACATGTGGATTATACTATGTGTGAACAGAAGTAATTCATAAAGGATTACAGATTTTAAATAGATAAGGTTTTATTACAGAAGTAATTCATAAAGGATTACAGATTTTAAATAGATAAGGTTTTATTACAGAAGTAATTCATAAAGGATTTCAGATTTTAAATAGATAAGGTTTTATTACAGAAGTAATTCATAAAAGATTACAGATTTTAAATAGATAAGGTTTTATTACCAAAGTGCTCAATAAGCATAGAACAATACCTGTTAGTTTGATTCTCTCCACAAGGTATGTTCTGCTTCAGTGTTTAATGTTGATGAGATGGATTAGAGTCTGTACCATGTATGATCAAATGTAAATTGGACATGATTAAAGATGTTAATTGATTATGGCTGGATTACTCAAGAGATCAAGTGGCATGAAACTAGATTGGCATGGCTTCGGTGCTTAAAGTCTCGATATCTTAGAAAAAGCCATTGTCAATACACTAAAATTCCAGCAACCAAAATATCACTAGATCCAATGATGGTTGGAAACAAAACTATATGTGGTAACAATCATGTCCAAAGGGACACAAATATATTTTGTTTTCTTCCTGTAAAGCTGATCTAACTTTAAGTCTGTTACATTAGCAGGAATGACATCATATGTCATACAGAATTCCAATTTCTTAAAAGTATAATACCTGTGGTAATAAATATGTCATTGCCAAAATCCATATTTGTGGAATATGCACCAAATATGGATCATGTTAGACTCAAACATTATTTGACAAATTAAAGCTGAACATGATCTTACTGTTCTATGGTCATAAACTGAGTAAACAGAAAGAAGCATAACCAAAATGTTCTGTAAAACATTGCCAATAATTCCAAAAGTTATAAAAGGAAAATGTAATACAATGTTCAGTATTATGAATCAAATCCAAAATAATCCTATTTTTAAATTCATGACCAAATTAATAAAATGTTCCGACTAAATTTCAAATCCTCGAATGCATGTATCACAATGACTTTATCCTCTAAACAATTCATAATAGCCCCAGAATGACATTCTAGTTCAATGAGCACTTTGTAACTCCAAGGAATAATCCTAAAAAGTCTCCTTTCAATTGTCTACATGCAAATTACCCAAACACGCAGACCAATTTTAGCACACGAAACACCCAAAATAGGAAAGAATCCAAAATCTGAATCAATTTGATTGCTTAGATTTCCCTCATATACACTTTCAAGAATCTATCATTATGTGTTGCAATATATCCCATGTGACAGATCTTACTGCTCAATGCAATATCTTATATGTTCGCGTAACCAACCCATCAAATGTACAATGACTTAATTCTTCTTTGAACCATCTGACCGTAACAGGCAATGAGAAATTAAGCAAAACTTGTCAACAAGTCTTATTATTAGAAATCTGACATCTGCTTATATATGAATGCAGTATACAGGCACTGTAATATCTTAAAATATAATCTATAACCACATACAAAATTAGCTATTTAATATCTTCTCTATTAAGTTTCACTTCAATGTATGGGCAAAGACATACAATCATGTATCAAGAGTTACTAAAAGACATTGAAGTACATAACATAATAAAAAATATTTTTGTGTGAGTGAACACCTCGAGAACCAGATCAGAAATCATGAGTATGTACCAGACACTTCTATGAAGAACTGCATCACAAAAATACACAACAGATATATAATCATCTGTAACAGAAATGTAAAGAATCTTCCTGATATTAAACCATGAAATCTGGGAAACTGTTATGACTCTATGGTCTTAATCTGAGCAACAGAAAGAATTAAAAACCAATCAAATAGTAAAATCAACAAATAATGTTATTTCTCTACGATACAAAGTGAAACTTTCATCTTAAATTGGTCTTGTCTTTTATATCCGAAATAATCATAACAACTAAATGGTTCAACTAAAGGAAGATGGCATTATGCTAAAAGACCTGATTGGCAAAGGAGAGAGAACTGATCAATAACTACTACTAAGCCTCATACATCCCTGTTTTATGAATTATGCATGGAACCCACTCCTTAAAACTTGAGGGTAAGATATTAAAAGGCACCTTTACTCAAATGTAAGATGTTTTTTTAATTTAAAGACCACATGAGACATTCTATTTAGTTATTAGAGAGAGACAGATCTTGGACTCTGCAATTCTTAATACCCAATCAGATTTTCTAAATGCGAACTGTCTCGATGGACTTTTGAAAATTGAAACACATTAGATAGGGCTGCTCTATAAAGCTAGATAGTATAAACCAAGCATTGTTTTTCTTGCATAAGGAAGATAATAAAATCACACTCATAGAGTAACAGAGGACAAGAATGGAGGTGAAAAATCTGGGGACTGTTGTCTAGGAGAGAGCCCATGTGCTACAACAGAAAGTCCCTCCCCTGAGGTAAGGTCCCAGGACTGACAACCTGCAGATTGAGAAGATCAGTAAACCAAGATACATGGGGTCACAGAGGACAAACACAATAAGCTGAAGCATGGAGAGCCTTATTTTGTACATGAAATGTGGGATCATGCTGAAGAGTGTGAATGTGTAACTGAATAAGTGATCCCACATCATATTGAAGGCATCCAATGCCCAGGCCCTCTGCCTGGACACTTGCAAAACGGGGAACTTCTTGCTCAGCCTGGTGGCAAATGAGTCCACCAAGGGTGTTCCCCAAAGACAAAACAGTGAGTCTGCTATGTATTGGTGTAAAGACCATTCCTTAAAAACTATCTATCTTCCTTTTAATTGCCAGACATCAAGTGAAGTGCATACTGGAAGTCGTTTCTGTTGAACATCAAATGCTTATCATTTTTAATTTCTCTAAAATCTAGCTGTCAGCTAGAGTTGCAATTACAAATTTTGAAATGTATTCAATGGAAACGAGCTGTTTAGTTGGTATTTATCAGCACTTCTAAAACATTATAGGCTATTTCATGTCTAAGAAATGATATCAAAGTGCATTTTAAATAACACACAGAGGTAGCTGACGTATGGGATGACGATTTCTCATTTTAGCTCTAAGATTCAACAAGTATGAGAACAAATTTGGCTTAAAACGAATAGCAGTCTGTTTCTAACCTGGGTTTCCAATGAATATTCCCACCCAATATCTCATATTTGGACATGAGGATCTATTGAAACTGCATATAGAAAATTTGAAATCTGCCACCACCGCACGGTAGCAACATATGGTGGTAGTCACTAAACAGCAGGTCTAGAAAACTTAAATGTATCATTATCAACTTAAACTGGAATGAAATCGATAAGGAAATGATGTATTTTCTCAGAAATGTTAAGTAGTATAATTGTTATGTCTTTAAGCCACTGACAGGCTAGATGAACCTACAGCATAGATGAAACCTGACCCTGTAATCACCATTTCCATTACCAGTCGTATGACTTAAAAAATCTCAAACAACAACAACGTCAGAAGTCGAATAGTCACGTTATATCAACAACAAACTCCTTTCTAATGTTGTTGTACAGAAATTCAATTATATTAAATGAAATTCAAATATTTTTTTTTATAAAATCATCAATCTGGTCAGTCTGATTTATCAAGCAGAGAGCACATGTCAATGTGGCAGTCATGTGATACAAGAAAACTTAAGAAGTTGTTGTTAAAAAAAAATTCACTACAACATTTGAAAATGTGGATTTGTGTACTCATGTGAGTACCAGCTCGCATTTCATTAATGTCGTAGTTTTCTCTTGTCCTTTAGCAGATTAAAGACATAACGATAATAATAGTCACAATTTCTGAGAAAATAAGTAATTGTCATATCGATTTCGTGCATGTATCACCCAGTCTAACAATGTTCAAAGTTTGCTCGGCCATCTGGTAAGTGGCTCAGCATTGTTGCCACCATGTTGGCCTCTTGTGATGCTAGCCTGGTTTTCATACCTTCCATGTAGGGAAAAATATAGAAATTCGAGCAATCTGTGGGAAAACAAATCTGTTACATGAATCTAATGCACTGAATGTTTGGATTTACTCGGCATACATGTTTACTGCAAGTACCCAAATGATCCATATGGCACCCTTCAAATATTATGGTTAGAACTCGATATATTTAACTCACAATCAGTCTAGTTATGACTCATGAATGTTTCGAGCATCAAGTGTCAACAAAAAAATTCTGGGTCTTTCCCGACTCTCAATAATATTCGTGAAATTCAAGGACTTTCAACAGTCTTGAAAAAATTTATCATTTCTCCCAATTTTTCCCAATTTTCCAATAGCGTGGGAACCATGTCATTCTTAAAGCAGCTTTCTTTGTTTAATCATCTTTTTTGCATCATAGTTTAGGCTTGTGGATTGTTTTTTTCAATAACATTTTCATCAAGGATTCATAAATCCCATCACATGATCAGTCATGCTAAAAACATTGATTATGGAGCAAGTTTATTATAGAATGAAAAGAAAAATTTCTTTTGTTGTCATTGAGTGGTACCAAAAATGTGATATTATAATGAATGAAGAAGTGGTGTATATATATATATATATATATATATATATATATATATATATATATATATATATATATATATATATATATATACACCACTTCTTCATAAAAAAACATAGCAGCACATTTTCTCACCACTCTGCAGCTAGTTGTCTTTGATCTTGCCGCCTAGCTTGTGGGTCATGTTGTTCAGATGCACTCTTACAATGACAACCTGTACATCTGTCGGGCTTTCAGCAACTGAATGTTCTGATTGTAAATATCAGCACAGCTAAAAGGAACAAATGATGAACACAATTTCCCAATCAACAGGTAGTCGAAGCAGGACTAGCAAGTCGTCCAGGAAATTGATGCGTACAGAGGACTCGTGTATAAGTGATTTTCTGAATCGGATATATAAAAATTGTGTGAAAATACGGTTTACGCGTTTTCTACACCTCTGAAAGTGATCTGTGATTAAATCAAGTTTTTTTTTGCTGTGAAAGTTTCGTTTTTAACTTTATTTACATTTAAGATGGCTACCGACAGCAGGATTAAAGGCAAACGTAAATTTACAGTCTTTGGAAACTAAATATCTGACTGTTAAGGAAGTTAAGGGATGAACATCTCGCAAATAGGTCTGTGACATTTTTTCACTTAAAAATAACACACGTCCACGACGGTTGAAAGCTGCTGAGTCTATAAAGAAAGACTAAGTTGGAGGTAACTGCGCTCCCCAAAGGAAGAAGCAAGACTGCTACATTTGAAGACGTGAAGGAAGCATCAAAATGGTTAAATGAAGAATTATAGAAAAAACTTAGTGTGGAGAACTTCGCTGCAGCAAGTGGTTGGTTCAGTCGCTTTAATGTTCGTCATAACATCGGATACAAAAGTATTTGTAGAGAATACATGTACTGTTGACAGTTTTTCTCTTCCCTGTGAATAGCCCCAACCCATTGGCAGCCTCAATAACATGGGTACAGAATGAATGCTGAAGTTGATGGCATTAACATCGTTGTTTTTCGCTGCTAATATAGCACGTTCACTGAGCCACTGATGATTTTTGTAATTCTGTGCGATATTTGGGAAAACGTTGTGAATCAATTCATCTGTGGTTCCTGTAATTTTACAGAAGCTTGTTGGCAACGTGATACATTGTGTGGATTCATCGATTTCCATTTTCCAATTCCCAATATCCAACAATTGTATTGCGAAATGTTCAACTGATGCATCGTATTGTAGTTCTACACGCATATTGGTCTTCAAAGTCAATTTCTGCATGTGTCGCCATAAAACTGATGATTTGAGACATGCATTTAATTCATCAGCAGCTGTTGAACGTGGTATAACTGGTAGAGTTTGTCGAAAATCACCTGACAATAAAATAAGTGCGCCACCGAAGACCTGTTCATTTCCTCTCAAATCTTTTAGTGTACAGTGAAGCGCTTCCAAAGCCTTTGTGTGCGCCATAGTACATTCGTCCCATATAATGAGTTGACATGATTGGAGTACTTTACCCATTCCATAATTTTTGTTGATATTGCATGTTGGTGTGTAGGTGATTTGCATATTCAACGGCAATTGTAGTGCTGAATGCGCTGTTTAACCACCATCCAAAAGAGTTGCTGCAATTCCAGATGATGCGATTGCCAGTGCAATATTGTGTCGTGATCGTATAGTTGCCACAATAAGTGAAATGAGAGAAGTTTTTCCAGTGCCTCCGGGCGCATCTAGGAAATACAATCCACCGCTTTGGCTTGTAATTGCATGCATAATTATATCATACGCTATGCGTTGTTCTGGAACCAATTTCGGAAGATTTGTTTGAACAAATGTACTCAATTCGTCGACATCAAACTGTGTTTCTCGTTGCAAATCACAATCGAAAAGGTCGTTTGCAGATCGTTTCGGAGCAGCCATTCCCAATTGTACCAATGCTTTGTTAGCGATTGCCAAACATATCTCCTCAATCGAAACCAATGCCTCATTATACACGTTTGGTGTGAATTGAAGGTCCGGATTTTTATTTGTTGCACGCAAACGATGTAAGATGTCTTCACTCAAGTAGTCTTTGTATTTTTCCCAAAGATCTTTTGGATTGGATGGGAAACACGTTGTCAATATGATTGCAAATAACGTGTGTATTTGCTGTGGTTGAGCAGTATTCGATGCATCAGCGAGTGAAGTTTCCCAATGTGCATCGTTTTCCAAAAGATTTAATTCTTGGCAAGCTTCACGATAAGTGGCACATACTTGACCGTTTACTGTTCTCAGTTCTTGGAAGAATGTCGGTCCACGTACGTTAATTAACACTAATCGCAAGTAAAAGCATTCTGCATTGTTTGGGTGAACAGTGTATAGACGGCCTAATGTGTCGGTCGAATATAAGTTGGGATGTCCTTCAGCTGCTTGACCTTGTTTGCGACGTTGAAAATTTTTCACTAATGCATTCCATGTATAGTATGTTGGCACTTCAGAGGAAAGTAACGTCTTTGCAAACATATCATTCCCGCACAATGAGAAAAATGCAGTTAACGTTGTTGGTGGTGGTGACAATGCTCTTGCATGTGCATTTTCTGCTGTGAAGTATACGCGATGTCCATTTTTAAGGTGCACTGCCAAATGAACAACTGTTGGATGTAGTTCATGGATTGGAAATGAGAAAATGCGCCATACTGCTTCATTGCTACTAATGTAGCGTCCCATTTGATATTGGTAGATTTCATCGATGGATGCATTTGCATTTCCCACTCCAAAAACTGCCATATCAATTCCTTTGTTAACATATTTGCAAATGTACTTGATCGATTTCACCGAATTGCAATACTCGACATTGATGTGTGCTTTGTACATTTTCGAAAGTAACGGTGAATACGGCACAACCCAACGATTATCGACTTCAACATCATTGTTTCATACTTTTAAAGTTATGGATTTGCTACCATGTTCAGTTGATCGCCGACGATAGAGTGGATATCCGTCATTACCAGTGATAGTCTCGGCAAGTAAGTGTCTTGGGTATCGATTCGTGAATTTCCCATCAGACATGCATGGTGAATTGTTGTTGAGTAAGCCACATGGACCATGAAGCATGTTTTTGGTGACGACTTCAAATAAGTCTTTATCAAAATCGACAGCTGGTATTTCTGCTGAGATGACGTGATCAATTTGATCTGGTGTGACTTTTTGGATGAACGATATCAAAATGTGTGCATGTGGCAAACCTCTTTTTTGCCATTAAATGGAATACATCCAACAGCGTGTCTGTCCAAAAACATGATGCTTGACAATGAAATCTATTAAAGATTTCAATTTTTGTTTGAACACACGCGCGGAAATATCATGACGATCCGATGATGATTGTCCAGGTAACAAATGTTCTTGTATTTCATCCCACGTCGGATTGCATGTGAAGGTAATAAACAAATCTGGGCGGCCATATGCGTGAACATATGTCATTGCATCTTGTGCATATTCATGCACGTGCCGTGGACTCCCTGTAAATTTGGCCGGTAGTATGACCATTTTTCCGAATTCATTGAGATTCACATTGCCATCATTAACAACTGCATCACGTAAATGAATGTACTCTTCAGAACGCAACTTGGTTTGATTTAATCGAATGTAGAGGAGTCGTTCGGTTTCGATTTTCGCATACATATCGACAATGTCTTGATGGAACAATTGTCGACATTTCAAGACATGATTTTCAGCGCTTTCACAAATCATCAATCGATATGAATAGCATTTCATGGCACTGACTTTCTTATTCGTTTCCTCATCTGTTTGTGGATTTCTCATTAAGACGTTGAAATGATATCCATCTTCTCCTTGCCAAAATGAAATCGGATATTGCAATCCGTCGTATGAGCGATGAGTTTCTGAGACTCGCTGAACATCACCATTTGTGCGATGAAGAATTATATCACGCGAGTTAAATTCTTAGCCAACTATAACGATCGCCACTTCATCAATTGTTGGTACATTGTACTGTATTTCGTGTTGGCCGACAGGTGTTTTGTCTGCTCTCACTACAACTTTGTTGTCATCAGTTGGCATAATGCAGCGACTATTTCTCGTTTAGTACCCGTATTGAATTGACAACGTTGATCGATTCGTTCATGAGTGTTTCCCATGAAATAAATTTGAAGAAATTTGTGATCTGCGTTCGTTAGTGGTAGTAGTGATCCTGCACGATGATAAATTTGCCCTTGCACTTTAAATGTTGGCATGTAATTCTCGCGCACGATAATTGTTGCACCAAATGATGTCATTTGGAAACATGAATTGTACTTCCTTATGTTTGCCAAGAAATGTTTCGATTGGCTTGTGTCACCTGATACCAATGTTGATAATGGTTCGGGTGGTGAATGTAATTCTGGCAATTTCACTTTTCCACCCGCGCAGCACATTCCTGGTGTTTCATTCTTAAATCTGAGGGCATTGCAATACACGCATGATTTATCCATTTTTCCAATAAGCACACTTGGATGATGACTGTAATCATAATAAGCATTGTAATGGAATGCACTAAGATTTAAATCAACGTGCATTGTTCGTCTGGATTGAGCAGTGCGAACTCAAACGGTTTGCAATCTTGCTTCCCGTTGTTCGTCTGTTTCAGATGATCGGGTTTGAGCAGTGCGAACTCGAACGGTTTCTAATCTTGCTTTCCGTTGCTCGTCTGTTTCAGATGATCGGGTTTGAGCAGTGCGAACTCGAACGGTTTCTAATCTTGCTTTCTGTTGCTCGTCTGTTTCTGAAGCTCGTGATACCTTTATCTTTCGTGCTTGAGGTGTAGATCGACCAATAGCTTTTCGTTTATGTGTCATAATTGATTTGACAGCGAAAGTAATGCTTCGTAACAACTATTACAAATTCACACCGCGATTGTTTGACGTAACCAAGGTGCGAAACAAACGTTATTAAGTAAACGTGACGTACACCGATTATGAATTTCATACAGCTGTTGATTTACGTCATCATAGTTTCAGCCAATCCAAACCGTGTTCGATCACGTGACGTATATAAGGCGCCTACTGTTCGATCACGTGACGTACAAATTCACACCGCGATTGTTTGACGTAACCAAGGCGCGAACCAAACGTAACTAAGTAAACATGACATGTCTAAGGCGCCTACAGTTCACACCGAAGACACGCGAAATTAGGTACCGCTACAGACCGTGTTCGATCACGTGACGTATTTAAGGCGCCTACTGTTCGATCACGTGACGTATCTAAGGCGCCTACCGTTCACAGCGAAGACACGGTAAATATCGCAAAACTATATGAAATACACACATTTCTTAATTGTACAATTTAAATGGTTGTACTAATTCAGAAACCTTCGCGTGCATGCGCAGAACAACTCACCAAAGTTTTATCGCAATCGGATGAACGGTATAGGAACGCATACGACACAAACAAACAAACAAACAATCATTCATTTATATATATATATATATATATATATATATATATATATATATATATATATATATATATATATATATATATATATATATATATGATGTATCAATCATATTCTACAATGATCCAATGTATGTATCAATTTTGAATTAAAAGGAAAGAAGTCTTGCAGAGTTTACTTTTAGTTTTGGATGAAATATGATAAAGTAGGGTTTGAGAAGCTGAAAACAGGTGGACAATGGATCAACGCAACACTCGGACTTATGAAACATACTATATGCTCACTAAGCTTAATGGCAAGATAAATTAAAAATCAACATTGTCAACAAGCCACCATACCTGAGGACCAGTTACTCCAGCATCTTCATAGAAATTCTCATCACATGGTTCTGACTTTGCATTGCTTGAATTTTGGTACAAATTATCAGGTGTTGATCGTTTTCCCACCAGGTCAGCATTTTCATATATATATCTCCTGAAAATAATTGTAGAGAATCATCTTAAAAGCTAGATGCACATACATGTGTCAACAACTATAATTTAGGTAGGTAATAAATACATGTTAGTGGATGCAGCAAGATAAAGATAAAGACACAATGACATAGCTTCTCTTGAATTTAGGGGTGTTTCCCATGCCCACCCTGCATCAAAAACTGAAATCTCCTTAATATAAAAAACAATTGTGATCAATTTAATTCATTCACTTTTTCCAGTGTAGTACATGTATATGTATGGTAATACTGCCTGTGATCACCTGACTGAACTGAATTAAGAATGGCAAGGCAATGTACTGTTGCTAATTTCAATCTTTCATCCTGTTAGCATGGTTGGTTGGTTGGGAAGACAATATATTTCACCTCTGCATTGTATCGGCATGGTAGAGTGGTTTAATTATTTTAAGTTTGTACATTTGGATTATACTATGTGTGAACAGAAGCATAAAGGATTACAGATTTTAAATGGATAAGGTTGTATTGCCAAAGAGCTCAATAAGCGTAACACAATACATATTGTTACGTGCTTAGGCTCGAATAAACAGTAACATAGAAAGAATGAAAATAACAAGCCTGTAAAAACTTAATAAACAATTTATTGAGTACAAATATTTTCCAGAAAAGAAAAATAAACTTACGGTTTTAAGAATCAATTCCAAAATTAATCCAAAAAGAATTCACAATATAATCCACTAGTGAAATGGCAAAAGTCCTGGTAATATAATGTCCTAAATAAAAGTGAAGTATCCAAGATGAAAGACGATGTCATGTGGTGAAGTCAGTTCTTTTCTTTTGAAAATTCAATGAGCACAAATATTTTCCAGATAAATAACACAATAAATCCTCTTTATGCAAATGAATTGAATTATACGTATGCAGGCAATGCATAGGTATGTAGGCAATGTACTATCTTATAATAGAATTAATAACAGCATACAAAATTAGATATTTAATATCTTCTCTATTAATAATCACTTCAATTTACGGCCAAAAACAAACAGTACACATAATACAGATACAGTCATGTATCAAGACAATGAAGTACATAACATTATAACAATATTTTCTTGTGAGTGAACACCTTGAGAACCAGATCAGAAATTACAAGTATGTACCAGACACTTCTATGAAGAACTGCATCACAAAAATACACCACAGATACATAATCATCTGTACCAGGAATGTAAACCAAATTAAAGTGTATACTACAAACTTCCATTTTAATAAAAATCAGCTGGGATGAATTGGGTCTTTGTCTAAGTTTATAATATTAGTAACTGATGTTTGTTTCCCAGATTTTATTGACATTATTAAACGAGGTGATAGTAATGAAGTAATGATAATGAGAACACAAACAGTGTCCCAGAATGATGTTCTACTTCAAGGAGCACTTTGTAATTCTAAGGAATAATCCTAAAAAGTCTCCTTTCAGATTATTCTCAATTGCTAATTAACCAAACACGCAGACCAATTTTAGCACACGAAACACCCAAAATAGGAATCAATCCAAAATATAAATCAATTTGGTTGCTCAGTTTTCCCTTATATACACTTTCAAGAATCTATCATTATATATTTCAATATATCCCATGTGACAGATCTTACTACTCAATGTATATGTTCACGTAACCAACCCCATCAACTGTAAAATGACTTAATTCTTCTCTGAACCACCTGACCCAAACAGGCAATGCGAAAATAAGCAAAACTTGTCAACAAGTCTTATTATTAGAAACCTGACATCTGTTTATAAACTTGTGCAATCTACAGGCAATGTACTATATTAAAATATAACCAATAACCACATACACAATTAGCTATTTAATATCTTCTTTTTTAATTTTCACTTCAATTTATGGGCAAAGACAAAAAGTACACATAAAATAGATACAGTCATGTATCAAGAGTTACTAAAAGACATTGAAGTACATAACATAATAAAAATATTGTGTTGTCAGTGAACACCTTGAGAACCAGATCAGAAATTATGAGTAAGTACCAGACACTTCTATGAAGAACTGCATCACAAAAATACACCACAGATATATAGTCATCTGTAACAGAAATGTAAAGAATCTTCCTGATATTAAACCACGAAATCTGGGAAACTGTTATGGCTCTATGGTCTTACTCTAAGCAACAGAAAGAATTAAAAACCAACCAAATAGTAAAATCAAAAAATAATGTTATTTCTCTAAGATACAAAGTGAAACTGTCATGGGAACTTACTCTTGTCATTTATATCCGAAATAATCATAACAACTAAATGGTTCAACTAAAGGAAGATGGCATTATGCTAAAGACCTGATTGGCAAAGGAGAGAGAACTGATCAATAACTACTACTAAGCCTCATACATCCCTGTTTTATGAATTATGCATGGAACTCACTCCTTAAAACTTGAGGGTAAGATATTCAAAGGCACCTTTACTCAAATGTAAGATGTTTTTTAATTTACAGACCACAAGAGACATTCCATTTAGTTATTAGAGGTAGAGATATTGGACTCTGCAATTCTTAATACCCAATCAGATTTTTTTATAAATGCGAACTAACTTTTGAAAATTGAAACACGTTAGATAGGGCTGCTCCATAAAGCTAGATAGTATAAACCAAGCATTGTTTTTCTTGGATAAAGAAGATAATAAAATCAGCCACCACACTCACAGAGTGACAGATACCAAGAAGGAAGATTGAAAATCTGGGGACTGTTGTCTAGGAGAGAGCCCATGTGCTGCAACAGAAGGTCTCTTCACTGAGGTAAGGTTTCATGGCGGAGCAGATTGCAAAAGATCCATGGGGTCACAGAGGACAAACAAAAGCTGAACCATGGAGAGCCTGATTTCGCAAATGAAATGTGGGATCATGCTGAAGAGTGTGAATGTGTAACTGAACATGTGATCCCACATCAGATCAAAGGCATCCACTGCCCAGGCCCTCTGGCTGGAGACTTTTGAAACATAAATGGGGAACTTCTTGTTCAGCCTGGTGGCAAATGAGCCCACCAAGTGTGTTCCCCAAAGATGAAACAGTGAGTCTGCTATGTACTGGTTTTAAAGACCATTCCTTAAAACTATATATCTTCCCTTTAATTGCCAGAAATTAAGTGAAGTGCATATTGGAGGTTTCCTTTGTTGAACATCAAATGCTTCTCATTTTTAATTTCTCTAAAGTCTAGCTGAGCTCGAGTTGCAATAATTACAAATCTGAATGTAATCAATGAAAATGAGATGTTTAGTATCTGCACTTCAAAACCATTATAGGCAATATCATGCCTAAGAAATGATATCAATGTGCTTTTAAATAACACACACAAAGACATAGGTTGGTCAAGGCTGATGTATAACCTGGAAATGCACCAGAGTATCTTCAGGACTTATTCAGGCCTTTTTCAACACAATACCAATTGAGATCAATCTCATATGGAAAATCTTCTAGTACCAAAACCAAGAACAGAGCAATTCAAAAAGAGTTTTCAATACTCTGGTACAATTCTGTGGAATAAGCTTCTACTACATGTAAAATCGGCTAAAAATATTAGAGCATTTAAGAAGAGATATCATCAGCATGCATGTGTTTCTAATAGGTAATGAAATTTAGTATTTTAATACGAAACATGCTAATATAAGCACTAATTATTGCTTCTTCACACAATGTGCATTTTTTATACTCTCATTAAGACGGCCTCAAGGGAGAATAATCCTTGACTAATGAGTCACCTTCTATAAATAAAGCATTATTATTATTGTTAGGATTGGTTTTTTGGTAAAATTAATAAGATTGCTATTTTCTTTAAATTGTATTAAAGTAATGTTTTATTCATTTATATTAAAGTAAGTTCTAAAGTGTGTTAAGATTAATTTCATTTATTTCCAAAGCACAACTATATATTAATGGAAGGAAAATAGTTGATGTGCAAGGTTGGCAACGTAAATCACTAGCTATACGAATGTACAATTTGTGTGGAATTAAGTTATAAAGCAACATCTTACTGAGTCAGTCAGCTCCTAAGTCTTCTCAGTAAAACATATATTCTGAAACCCAGGTAGTGGCAAAATCCCAATTCGGTTAATAAAAATGGAACAAACTTATGTTAGTGACGTAAATACAGAATGGTTCTTATCTAATGATGGACAGTCGTCGCTACAAAATGGTTCTTATCTAATGACGGACAGACATCGCTGCTGGCTTAGTATGTTAAGACATTGTTGCTGGCTTAGAATATTAAGGAATTATCATATTGGGTCCTAACTTGTGCCAAACGAATATAGATAAACCACAAATTTGAGTTTTAGCTTATGTCAGATGACGTAAAATAAATCGGTTTTGACCGGATGAAACTGATTCTTACCTGACGAGAGCGGATATATTTTCCCACCGATACGTTAACTCTGACACAGGATGCATATTAATAGACCACGCATCAAAGGGTCAGGTCAGTTCCGTATCGATGAGAAAATAGATCTTTGTCTTCTCATTGCAGGTAAAACAATTGTATATGTAACTTCTTTAGGAATAAGTACTTTTAATGTTTGAAATTTTAATAGCAGCATTGTTATGTTAGCAACATTGTTCACTTAATACTTTTATTTATAATATAGTGTAATGGAATGTTTAAATGTTTTAAATAATTCATACTTAATTATATTTATGTAATTTTTATTGTAAAGGTTGAATTCGCTACCAACTTCATGTTTTGATTTAATGATTGAAATAAAGTATTCTTTAAGTAAGAAAGAATATTATCTAGCAATACATTTTAAATGTAAATTCTATTTTAAAATAAATAAAATGCATTTCTTTAAATTAATTGTTACATTAATTATAGTTATTACATTTTATACTTTTGACTATCTTAAAATTGATCGAGAATTAACTATATGTATAATATTCTAAAATGCAGACGTTATACGAATGAAGGAAGTTGGAAAGCTTAAAAAGGAAAATATAATATGTATTTCATGAATTTTTATGATAACGTTTTTAGATATGTTTCTAGAATGTAGTCAATATATGTGTGTTGATTAATTAAATAAAGTCAGTTCCGTACCGACGAGAAAATAGATCTTTGTCTTCTCATTTCAGATGTAGCTGTCTTATCATCGCGGCGACACTCTTTTAAGAGAGCCTTCTCATTTTCTCTCTCTCTCTATCTCTATCTCTATCTCTCTCTCTCTCTCTCTCATGTTATGACAACAACATATTTTTTCATTCATAACAAGTGGTGGAAACAACTCATCTATTTTTTTCTTCATAACATTATTATTATTATTATTATTATTATTATTATTATTATTATTATTATTATTATTATTATTATTATTATTATTATTATTATTATTATTATTATTATAACCCATAAGCTAGAATTAGGCATACAATGATCTACAAAATGAGTACAGAATTTCTATATATGGTAGCACTTAAGAGTTGCACACAACTGGTCATGGGATTTATCTTTTGTATTTTAGAGATATCTATACCTTATTTCCACATTTCTCCCTTATTTTGTTTTACAGGGGAATCAGGAATGTATGATTTCATGTCACAAGCACAGGGCATGTGTGCTCCCTGAGATCATGTTATGACATACAATATACATGAGCAGACGCCCGTTTTCCACAATCTCTGCTTTTAAGAATTTTGCTTTTAATTTTCAAAGAAAGTGATACCGTATTTTCGCGCATGTAAGACGCACCCAATTATAAGACGCACACATATATAAGACGCGGGTTTTGACGATTTGTGAACAAAATATTTAACATAAGACGCACCCATATATAAGACGCGGCTTTTGACGATTTGTGTACAAAATATTTAACATAAGACGCACCCATATATAAGACGCGGGTTTTGACGATTTGTGTAAAAAAAAAAAATACATTAGACTCACGTGGCATAGCCATCTACCGCACTGAGCAATTTACATCCAGTGGTTTCCTTTCCTTTATCATAAATGAAAATTTGTCCAATGTTCCATCACCCGTCGGATGGAAGGCTTCATAACCATTTTTAGTTGAGATCAAAGGCCAATAGCGGATGGGTTTAGTACCTGGTATCTAGATTCTAGAACAATAAACGACGGATGTAAAGGCGGCTTCTTTGATCCGCTAGGCTATGTCTTCAGCGGATGGGGTTAGTACATAGACCAATAAACGCCCGATGTATGCGGTTAGCATATATAAACGTGGGAACAGTCTCTTGTTATATATAAATGTGTGATCAATTTGCATAGCATTTTTAAAGTTTATAAAATTGTCACGATGCCGAAGCGAAAATCATATACGGCATGGGAGAAATTGAAATTACGAAAATCATCAATGGCTTCAGAATGTGTGGGATGATTCCTGAATCGGCTAGCTATATCAGTTCTTCGGACGACGATGCAGCTGCATCCGATACCACTGACACAAATGAGGATCGATTAGCATCCGTTATGGGTTATTCCCCGACGACGACAGGGAATTTGATTAAAGTTTCAGTGGATTTGATGCCGAAACTGATGACGATGAAAATGAAGATGAATAGAACAATACGGTACATTGATTTTTGATCAAGTCAAACACTATTTAGTAACAGTTTATTATATTGTGTTTAATACATTGTATGACAGTCACAAAAGCACACGTGAGTTTCGGCAGTCATTGGCTGATGTAATAGTTGATGAAATGGTTACCGAGGTCAAGGAATCTCGTGTTTACTGTGTCATGCTTGATGAGATCACAGATGTTTCTGTGTCAAGCTTATCAGTGATCTGATATTGACTTTACTAAGGTTGATCCCCTTCTCCACTCTACTGTTGAGCTTCTTGAAAGTCTGGTAGTAACATTTCAAGGTTTCTTTCTGAGATTCCAGCAGAACCAAGTTTTGATTCATCAGGTTTGTGTACTTTTGAGTACAAAGGCCATACAATTAGCGATGGTGCTAAGCAAAGGTTGGAGGCTGCATCATCTTGTGCCAAATTTATAGATATTGTTATAGACAATCTAAAAGCAAGGTTCACAGAGAAGGGTGATTCGATAGTTTTTAGTGCTTTAACCAAGTTGTTTGATCCCTATTTGTATAGTTCACAGGCTAACAGTTCCTTTCTTTCAGAGGTTTCAGGTATTGTTTCAGATTACTTGTCTACTTGTGGGTTAGGTAATCAGTCAGATGTTAGTCAGGAGTTGGCTGACTTTGTGGCCTATGCTAGGGTTCAAGTTCTCAGGAATGGTAAGGTGTATAGAGGTGTTAAGTACTTGATTCAGTTGGCAGTGAGATCCAGGGCAATATACCCTTGTGCATCTGCGGCTTCTGAGAGACTACTGGTGTCACCTGTCAGCACAGTAGACTGTGAACATGGATTCAGTAAGATGAACCTCATAAAACTGACATCAGAAATAAACTCTGCATCTCATCTCTTGAGAATTTAATGAGAATCAGCATGTACAGATGTGAAAAATTAGACTTTGAAACTGCATTCAACAAGTGGGCAGCCCTAAAATCATGATGGATCTTCATGTAACACATTGTAACAATTTGATTGTAAATAAAGTATTAATTTAACTAACCCATCTTTTGTAATTTACATTGCCTGTTACTTTAATAGACAAAATTATTTTATTAATTTCCTAATTGGAAGAGCATCTAAAATTATAAAACATTTCTTGTAGTATATCATTATGCAACTTACATCTCACAAACAATGGTATTGATGCTTTGGCTGGTGCCCTGATTCCATTGTATGCAGAACAAGTGTAGTTATCCATATTCAAACATTCCACAGATTCAATTCTGTATTGACTTTGTACAACTCCAGATTTAGTCTAAAGTACAGCGCTGTTGCTCTCTTTCAGCCATGTTATGGTAGATTGTGGGCTGCTGTCAACATGACATTGGAATATGGTCGATGAATTTTCAATGACCGTGTTGTTATTATTCACAGACAGGTTCACTATTCAAAACAACTGAAAACATCAACTCCATATACAGTACATGCATTTTTATTACATATAAAACACTATGGGGAAGTAGAAAAAATTGAATATTGAATTATAAACTGACAGGCTGCATAATCAACCCATTGCCTGATAACTAGTGGCCAATACAATAATACTGCATGTAAAGCTGTGAGGCATTAAAAATGAATCAACGCAAATGTTGATATAACAAAATGATACAATCATCTGTATTATTATGTTGCTGTTGAAAAGTTTAATGTAACTATTAAAAAAATCCGGTATACCATGACTTTATATTGTAATTTAATTGATTAAATATAGTTTGAATAACGCACAGTGCATTCTAACCTGGCCCCTTGTTTGGGCCCCTCTTTGTCTGCTTTGGTTCTGCCAAACATGAGGTCAGTTACTAATTTTAGATATGGTGCCATGTTAAACCAATCAGATGATGGAATTAGAACACGTGATCTAACATTCGTCAGCTATTTTGAGGCAGTGATACATTGGCTTGGATGCAACAAAGACGTGCTTTTCAGTGCTAGCGTTATAATAAATTATCTGTAAAAAGAAGAGTAAATTATCTGTGCCAAGAATTATTTCCGATTGTCATTTCCATATATGTAACTCTTTATTTTTGGGAGCATATATCTATTAAGTGCACAACGGCTTCTCGTAGAGCAAGATGAACTGTTAATCGTTTGGCCACTGTTAGCAATACAGAACTAAATGATGGTGCCAGTAATGTGGTGAATTCAACTTGGGCAGACATTCCCGAAAATTGGACGACATCAAAACTGGTTAAACAGTTGGCTGTAAAAAAAAAACATTAAGGTTTCAGTTTCCCTTGCTAAGAAGAACCTTCTTCAACTTTACAAGGATAATGTACTAAAGCTGTACCGATGACACCTTTTGCTGATTATGCCAATACCGCGTATAGCCGATTATTAAAATTGCAGATACTGCTTATGAGACCGATTATTTCAAAATTATAGTATATACTCACATATCAGCTGAATAATTTAGGAAAAAATAAAGGCCTGGAATAAGAATGGGGGCAGGGTCGGCTTATCCGCGGACCAATGTCTAAACTTTACCGTTTTTAGGTCTTTTTATTGGCTACTTTAATGGATGTAAATCTAGGGACATGAAACAATATTTTTTCCGTGTCCAAAAAAGTAACTTTCGGTGACCCAAAAATTATTAAACTGTTATAATGTAATATCACTGATTTAAAACAGAAAAGTTAATATTCATCTGCCAAGGTGGATTTGTTGTCAGTGAGTAGCATTTGCACTTTGAGAGAAAATGGAAATTTTGAGTACATGAAGACAGAATCAGTGTGAAATATACTTGTATATTGACGAATTACATTCTGGTTACCTATGTGTAATAAAATCCACGATAAAACAATGCATCGATCACATCCTGATACAAAAACAGTACGATACTCAATGTTCGCATTAGCACATGATTGAATAGTTGTTATTTATATGCTTCATGTACATGTACTTAAATTGGCCTTGATTTTGTTCAGTGTTTTCACAGGGAAATGAAAAGTTGTTAACAGTACATGTATTCTCCACAAATACTTTCGTATCGGATGCTATGACGAATATTAAAGCAACCGAACCAACCACTTGTTACAGCGAAGTTCTCCACACTTAAGTTTTTTCGCAAATGCTTCATTGAACCATTTTGTGGCTTCCTCTACATCTTCAAATATAGCAGTCTTGACTTTTGCTTCTTCCTTTGGGGAGCACATTTATCTTCAACGTAATCTTTCTTTATAGACTCAGCAGCTTTCATCCTTCGTGAACGGGTGTTATTTTCAATCGAAAAAATTTCACAGACCTCTTTCGTGATGTTTAGCCCTCAACTTCCTTAACAGTCAGATATTTAGTTTCCATAGACTGTAAATTTAATTTGCGTGTACACTGCTTTTGGTAGCCATCGTAAATGTAAATAAAGTCAAAAACAAACCTTTCAGAGCAAAATAAACTTGTTTTAATCACCAATTACTTTCAAAGGTCTCAGAAAAGCGTAATCACGCGTATTTGGATGCATTTTTTTATATCTGGGATTGAGACAATAACATGTACAGGAGTCCTCAGTATGCATCAATTTGCTGGACGGCAAATTTAAGGGCTTGCTAGTCCTGCTTCGACCACCTGTTGAGTGGGAAAATGTGTTGATCAATTTTAGCTGTTTACAATTAAAAAATTCAGTGGCTGAAAGACCCACAGATGTATATGTTGTCCGTACATCTGAAGACCCACAGATGTACATGTTGTCCGTACATCTGAAGAACATGACATACAAAATAGGCGGCGAGATCAAAGACTTGACTAGCTGCAGAGTGGTGAGAAAATGAGCTGATATTTACAATGACTGATTTAAGAGGTAGAATGACCCATTGATGTACTTGTGTATACGAAGACTACATCAAATGAATAACTTTCACCTTTCACCTTTATTATTGTTTTCATTTCCAACAATAGCAATCTAAGTAGTGCTTGTGACCTCAAAATCAAGACATGTTGTAAGTTAGACAAAATGCTGTTTGCAAATTTTAACAAGAAGCGTTAAACGGCTAATTGGTGAATATTGTAATGAAATTCAACAGAGTGTTAGACGTTGCTTGAACTGACATTTCACGTGGAACATTATAGATGATGCCAAACTTAGTGCTTGGAATAAGACCTTATATTGACCTGACAATTCACTCTCACGCGAATGGACAAACAAGGGCTACATGTCAGTGCTGTAAAGAAGTTTGAAAATTAAACTCTATGGCAACCACTGTTTCTACTCGTCTAGAAATATAGCCATTTCATGTATGCCCAATTTGCTTCTGGTAGGGGACTGCAACATTTACTGGTGGTACTCTTGAACTCCTAGTTTTAAAATCCTAGCTATACCTCAGTGCATTCTTTGGAAACCTTCGAATTGATCAGATTTCAATTCTTTTAAGATGCCGCGAGAGGTCAGCTTTATACGCCCAAACAAAAGCCTAGAGTGTTTTTTTTTATCCAACCGCGACATTAAAGCCTGGTGGCAAGATCAACTAATTGTTGAACAAAGTATGGGTTAGAACTGGCAGCTTGTCGACAACTGATTAGAAAACAAAGGATTTGTTAAAGCTGGGACCTAGGGCTTCTGTTGACATGTACGTTTAACTTTATCTTTTTATGATGGAGTTTATATTTTTGAACTTTGTTATTTTTTTAATTTGTTTACATCGGCACCGATTATTTCTGCACAGGAACATTCTTTGTGAAGTCTATCCATTTAGGAGGCCTGAATTAAACTATTATGCCAAGCCTGGTTAAAATAACTAATAATAAGGACTGACTATATTCTTTCCCTAGAGTTGTGCTAGACAAGACACACATAAACTATGCTTCTTCCATCCCTACATTGGCCACTACCCCTATAAATAGTGATGTTCTTCATGAAGAACTCCATGCTCATCCTGATTTAGATTTTGTAACATATAATAAATGGTTTGCGCGAGGGTTTTCATACAGGTATGCAGAGAGTACATGTACCTTCAGCAACTTTTGAATGTACAAATTTATTGTCTGCTAGAACCCATCCACACGTAGTTAAAGATATTATAGAGCAGGAGAAACTAAAAGGATTTCTGACAGGACCTTTTGATTCGGCGCCTTACCCCATTTACAGAGTAAACCCTATAGGCATCGTCGAGGGTAAATACTCCAGAAAAGAGACTAATTGTTGATCTCTCTGCCCCGCATAATAATCAAGAACACTCAAGCCTTAATAGCTTGATCGACAAGCATGAATTTTCCATGAAATATGTAAAGATCGACGATGCCATAAAGACAATTAAAACAGCAGTTATAGAGGCGTAGTTATGTAAATTTGACATTTGTGATGTTTTTAAACTCACGCCCATATACCCTAGTTTGTGGCCCTATCATGGCATTAAATGGAACAATCAGTATTCTTTTCATGTACGTCTAGTGTTTGGTTCTCGGTCTTCACCAAAGATTTTCACCAAACTGTCAGAAGTTATAAGTTGGATTGCAGTGAATAATTATGGTATTAAGAATTTGCTCTATTTGTTGGATGACTTCCTTACAATTGATGACCCTCACCAGATGGCTGATAGAACCATGGCCATCATGACAATGCTGTTTGCTCGTTTGTGAATTTCACTTTCTCCTCATAAGACTCTTGGTCCTACCACATGTTTAGACTATTTGGGAGTAACTCTGGATACCTTAACCATGCAAGCAAAATTACCAGAAGAGAAAATAGAATTAGAAAACTTCTGACTCAATTCATCAAAATAAAATCTGTAACTAAACGTGAACTTTTAGGTCTCCAGGGACACTTGAATTTTGCCTGTCGTGTAATTGTCCCAGGCAGGACATTTGTCTCCTATTTATTGCAAATATTGACATCCGTTAGGGAGTTGCATCATCACATACATGTTTCTAGAGAATGTAAGAAAGATTTACAGATGTGAAGTAGTTTCCTCAATGAGTGGAATGGGATTTCTCTATTTAATAATGATGCAATCTCTGATTCTTCTGATCTGGAACTTTACACTGATGCTTCAGGGTCGATTGGTTTCGGGTGTTACTTTAGAGGTCGTTGGTTTGTAAAGCCATGGGCAGAGGAACTGCATCCTTTACTAGACCATAAACTGTCCATAGCTTTCTGTGAATTGTATCCCATCATGTTAGCAGCAGTGTTGTGGAGGCAAAAGAAAATACTCTTCCACTGTGAGAATGAGACTAAGGTGGCAATTATTAAGAAAGGCATATCTAAGAGTCCTGATATTATGAAACTTGTGCGCCGTCTGACTTTGACAGCTGTCACTAATGGATTTGTTATATATGCTGAACATATACCAGGGAAGAAAAATGCTATAGCTGATGCATTATCTCGTTTACAGATTACACGATTCCGGCAGCTGGCGCCCACAGAAGAACATCAACCGTGCCCTCCTCCTGTAAGAGTACTGCTCACCTAAAACCTACTGTAAATTTCTTGTGGGATTCTTCTTTGACCCTGGACACCAGATGTGCGTATTCAACAGGATTCCAAACCTTTAAGTCCTTCTTGCAAATGGTAGGATTGTGGAGTTCAGGATCTAGCTTTCCACCCGTGGTCAATGAGGAATCCATGATTTACTTTGTTGCAAATTATAAGCAGACGTTGCACCTGACATATAAAACTAAAAACTTTACCTTGCCGGTATTCGGCATTCATACTTACATCTTGATGTCAGCACATCATTGTCAAATAACAGCTCCTTACTTAGACTACAAAATATTTTGAAAGGCGTCAGAAAGGAGCAAGGTGATTCTCGATAGAAACGCCTTCCTATTATATATGATACTAGCAAGTACCAGGCATGCGTTGCAGTGCCACTTAAAGAAAGAAAGTGTTTGTGTTTTAATCCTGGTTTCCAATCTTACTTTCCGTTGCTCGTCTGTTTCTGAAGCTCGTGATGCCTTTATTTTTCGTGCCTGAGGTGTAGATCGACCAATAGCTTTTTATTTAGGTGGCATAACTGATTTGACAGCGAAAGTAATGCTTCGCAACGACTATTACAAATTCACACCGCGATTGTTTGATGTAACCAAGGCGAAAAGCAAACGTAACTAAGTAAACATGACGTATCTAAGGCGCATACAGTTCAAATCGAACACACGCGAAATTAGATATCGCTACCGATTATGAATTTCATACAGCTGTTGATTTACGTCATCATAGTTTCAGCCAATCCAGACCGTGTTCGATCACGTGACGTATTTAAGGCGCCTACTGTTCGATCACGTGACGTATCTAAGGCGCCTACAGTTCACAGCGAACACACGATAAATGTCGCAAAACTATATGAAATACACACATTTGTTAATTGTATAATTTAAATGGTTGTACTAATTCAGAAACCTTCGCGGGCGTGTGCAGAACAACTCACCAAAGTTTTATCGCAATCAGATGAACGTTATAGGAACGCATACGACACAAACAAACAAACATTCATTTATATATATATATATATATATATATATATATATATATATATATATATATATATAGATTGTGTAACACATGGCAGTGCTTGGAACACTATGGACTGAATGAGTACACTTAACTCTTACTTCAAACTGCTTATGCACTTGCTTTTTATGCTTTTTTGCGCTGCAGTGAATTTACTTTTCATGGCACGCAATTTTCTACAGCAACCAGTCTGTGTATGTCAGATATAATATTCCATATGGATAAGCGCCTATTCATTTTGCATCTTAGGGCATCCAAGACTGATGTTTTCCGCCGAGGAGTGGATGTCAGTATTAATGCTATGAATTGAGATGTCCTTATATGCCCCTACCAGGTGATGAAGAACTTCCATCGTATTAGGACATTAGCTGCAGCTCGCCAGTGTGATCCTCTGTTTCTTATGGACAATGGTCGTGCTTTAAGTAGAACTTTCTTTATCACTATCATTAAGGCTATTTTGTCCAGGTTAGGTTATGATTCACATTGTTATATTGGGCATTCCTTCCGCATGGGCACAACAACCAGTGCAGCTAAGGCTGGGATTCCAGACCATCTTATCCAGACCTTGGGTCGATGGTCCTCAAATGCATATTGCAGCTATATTCATGTGCACCCAGACAGAATTAGCTTTGCCCAGAGACAGATGTCACAGCGTGAGCTTCAATAAGTAGGCCTTGTTTGTGTAAATGCTATTCATGCTTTACAATATCATGTATTCATGCTTAAGCTATCTTTTATGTAAGTCATAAATTTCTACATTCATGCTCATCAGGTGATCATGCATTTCTAAACTGTTTTGTTTCAGGCAATTTTTATTTTTTATTTTTATTAATTGACATTATCCACATATATATATATATATATATATATATATATATATATATATATATATATATATATATATATATATATATATATATATATATATATATTTATATATATATATATATATATATGCATAATGCCAATTATCGGACACACTTCACAACCCTCTATCTCCCACAAGTTCCTAAGGAATTCCTTTTCAACAAGAAAAAAGTCAGAGCTGGGCTGGTGCAGTGTACTGTGACAGGACGTGCCCCCGTTATACCAAAGAATATTTTATATGTACAATAAAGAGTATATTGAACCTATGTATTGTGTGTTGTTTAAATTATACACCTGTCAAATGTTTAATGGTCCTATATTTTGATAACTGAAAATTGTGTACAATCAGAGAGAACTTGGACTGTTTTGACCGCAACAACAATAGGCTTCTTTCTTACTCAAAGTGCAATATATCCAAAATATTTGGATCAGGTCTGTGATGTACAACTAATGTTGTGTGAAAACATTAATTTTTCTGTTTTAATCGATGACCCTAACTTTAGATACTTTTGATTCCAAATTCTGAATTTTCCTTACAGATTCAGATATTTTGCATCCTAAGAAGGGCTAGGAAGACAATTGAAGCAGTCAATTAATTAGTTAAAAACCACCATTCCTTGTCTCTGCCAATGTTTGCAATGAAAATCCATTTCAATCAATTTAGCCTAGGTCATAACCGACTTTTGATCCGGAAATCGGATTCCACCGGATAGTATGAACTTCCGATTAATCGGAGTCGGACAAGGCAGGAACGACCGATTCGAATAACAAAAATAATAAAGTTGAATTTCTATAGCACTGTGTCTAACACTGCGTGTCATTCGATAGTGCGTTAATAAAGTTAAATAAGAAGTCAGAAAAGTCCAATATGGTCAACACAACCACGCTGTGAGACAATCTATTTGAACTGGCGGGTGAAAACCGGAAATGAAGCCGGATATGGTAAAGTACTAAGTAACATGTTAGACATGGCAAAACCAGATACCAGAAACCCGGAAACGGAAGATGAAATTTTTTAGGAAAAAAAATACGGATTTAGCATTTCCGATTAATTGATTCGTATCCGGAATCGGAAAAATTTCATGCCCAAAATCCGGAATCAGAAATCAGTAGAAAAATGCTAATCGGTTATGCCCTAATTTAGCCCCTGTCTCCACACTTGAAATATGGGGATCTATGATGGTATCATACCAAACATTCTTCTAGTATTGCTGTTTTACAATCAATGTTGTCCCTATTGTTGCTGAGGCAAGCTGAATGATCGATGTCGAAGAAGAAATTACTGATAATAAATGAACAAAGAAAAACAAAGAGCTCGTCATGGGACATGAATGTTCTATCACAGAAACTGAACTAAATATAAAACGTGACCTAAGGTACACAATACTATATGCCCCTATCTCATAAAACATGGAGTATAACATGTAGAACATATCAGATTTAAATTCAATGATCAAATATAACATACTGATAATATGGCTTACAGGTAACATCCAGGGTGTAGTTGGACTTGATGGTGATTATCTCCCTTACAGTCACACCAGAAGGCTGTATAGTGTTGAATGCAATACATTCATATGTACCCTTATCTGCCCTATTCAGATTTGCGATATACATGTCTGCCTTATTCTGTGTAAATGTGTTGTTCTGAGACTTTGTCCAAGTAATCGATGATGGATCACACTTGAAATATGGGGATGTATGATTGTATCATACCAAACATTCTTCTAGTATTGCTGATTTAACAGTCAATGTTGTCCCTGTTGTTGCTCAGCCAAGCTAAGTGATCTATGTTGAAGAAGAAATTACTTATAATAAATAAACAAAGAAAAAAAAAGACCACACTGAAAAAGAAACTGAACTAAATTTAAAACTTGACCCCTTTAACATATTATATGCCCCTAGCACACATAACATGGTGTATAACATGCAAAATATATAAGATTAAGTTAAATGATCAAACATAACATAACTATAATAGTCTGATAATATGGCTTACAGGTAAAATCCAGGGTGTAGTTGGACTTGATGGCGATTATCTCCCCTACAGTCACACCAGAAGGCTGTATAGTGTTGACTGCAGTACATTCATATGTACCCTTATCTGCCCTATTCAGATTTGCGATATACATGTCTGCCTTATTCTGTGTAAATGTGTTGTTCTGAGACTTTGTCCAAGTTATCGATGATAGATCAGGTCTGGAGTCCACAATACAGCTTACATTGATTGGGCTTCCTTCATCTTCTGTCCTGCTGGGCAACTTTATGATGATAGGGCCATCTGAAAAAGGACATGACAATTTGACAATACTTACAAGTCTCCCAAATAACATGGGATGCTTTATGACAATACATGTATCGATACAATAGATGGAGAATCAATACAAAATGATAAATACCTTAGGCAAGTTATTTTAGTCTTCAGCAGTCATGAATAATTTCTAGTAGTTGATTATTTATTTTCTAATTAGAAATTCTTTGGGGAATGCTGTTGTTGGCACAGGCACTCATTATTGTTAGTAAAAATGAAGAATAAAAACTATTAAGAAAAATCATTCACCTACTACAGATTAACACAAATTGTTTGTATTCACTCCCATTCCTAATGCCTCAACCTTTTCTAAACATATTCTCTGCACAAGCAGAGACATAAACCAGATTTGCAATTGAACTCGTACACATTTTATTCAGTGTACTGCTTTAGACATGTACATGGTCTATCAATGGCAACTGTGTGGTTACTAGAAGGTTAGTAGAGAATTTCCAGTGTCATTTTTTATAGGTGTAGTCTGTATATTTTTTGACTAACACAATGTCAGGATTTATTTTACAGAGTTTAATGAATCATTACGTAGATAATCTGTTTCTTTTGCTTTTTCTAGCATGTGACAGTCTTGCTTTCATAATACCTTTCCTAGGATGATCTCTACACTGATGTTATTATGGAGGATTATACTGATTATGAGCCAAAAGTATGTGCTTACCAATGTTAATTATATCTTTCTAATTTAAGAGGACACAATTTGAGAGGAACAAAAGCCAAATCAGAAAATTGCTAATGGAAAGTATTTTCAAAATCTGAATGAAACACAAAGACACGTGAGAATAAATATGATACAATTTTATCCCGTCTAAGGCATTAATGTCCATGTAAACATCCATTTTGAAGTTATAAAATGAAATTTCAATTTCATTTTTTATATATTGTAATTTAAATTATCAAATATAGTTTGTGTAACACACAGTGCATTCTTCTCCGGTCTTTGTTGCACCCCTCTTTGTCTACTGTGGTTATTTTGTGAGACATGACATCGTTTCCGCTAGGAAATGTTAATAATCTAGTAACTAAATGTAGATATAATTAAAAAATTAATTTAATAAACCACAACCTTTCAGTATATGCCTATTACATGTAAAATGTATAAACGGTAATCTGTAATAATTGGAACTGATATAAAACTGTCCCTTGAGCAGTTTAAATATCAGCGATTAAAAGAAAAGAGATCAGATATAAAATCAAAGTTTCACATTAACTGGCTGACAATAGAAATTGGGGTAGGCGACTATTGTCTTATTGACATAATGGCAGTTTAACAAATTAACAATTATTCCTTATCATTGCACTTATCTTGCACTAATAATTCAAAGAAACCATGTGTGCTACAGAATGTGTATGTAAGCACCAGAAATTCATTGGCAAATAAACGATGCCAAATTTTGTTGCAACTGAAGCCAAAGACTTCATTTTAAGAGTTCAAATCTGCAGTCAAACGTTACCGTACATGTATGTGGCCATTGTTTTCCCACATTTTGTATCCCACCCTATTTCCTTTAGTTTCAGTTTTAAGATATGTAACACTGTTTTCTGAATGAAATATTTATTTTGAATAAGTTTTTTAGGGGCACATATACTGCAGCGTATGTTTTATTTTATTAAGTCTTTTAATTTAATCATGGTAATGAAACTTTACATATATGGCAGAGGAATGTCAGTTGTTAATTGGCCGAGTTTCTTTGGCGGAAATGGAGATTTTGTTTGCAGAGAAAATCACGCAGCCTTCATTGTGATCATTCATGGGTTTTAAACTAATTGGTGACAAATTTTTTTAAAGAAGTACTTCTGTAGTAGCTAAACAACCTGAAATTTACGTGAATAATGTTAAATCTTAATGTATTTACTGAAGACAAAAACTGTCGTGTGATATTAATTATTTCTTCACTACAATGTACACAAGTGATGGAATAGAAGATGGCATCTGTGGATTGCACACTTGATAACAATTTATATATGGTTTTTCTTCTTTGTTTTCTTTTTTTCTTCTTCCAGCTTGAAAGTTAACAGATATGAACTGTTCCGGTTTGTGGAATTTCAGTCAGGGCTAGTAAGTTTATTTAAATCATCAGCCCGGGTCCTGTGCTTAAAACATTTCTTTCAGCACTGACCAGTACAGCACACAATCTATTTTAATGAGGCATGTATATACTTACAGATTTGTCAATACGCTAACTGTAGCCTGCATGTAAACTACACTGTAATTGAATCATAGAAAGGAAGCTTCTTAATGCTTAAATTAAATACGTATGATTTCCTTCTCGCAGATTTATTTGTCGTGTGTTGCTTTTTGTGTGTGTGTGAAAAATTACTTCCAACAAAAACCGTTCTCAATGACCTTTTACACCTGCCTGGGTGGTAATGGATATTGTTTCACACATAAGTCTGTTCACGATCAAGTCTCTTAGCTCATAATTCAGTATTATCTCTCATAGATGTATATTTTACAATAAATCCGTGTGTGTGTGTGTGTGTGTGTGTGTGTGTGTGTTATGGGTAGTTATTTGCTATTTACATATAATACGATTGAACCTCATCTTTCTTAAATTAATTTTTTGCATTGTGGCAACAAAAAAATTTGTTTGCACTGGACACCATCACTTAATCATTTTCACATTTTTGCACAGCACACATCTCATCAGTATTTATTTTAAAATTACATTGTTTTGTTTCTTTAAATTCCAAAATATGAAATTTGAGTACCTTCTTACTACTGTACTTTTCTGCTGCTATGTCTTAAAAACATTGTTAAAACATACTTCAACATATATAGTTATGAGCATATCTCGGAAGCAGATTCAACATTTGAATATGCAACCCAAATCTGGTCTCCTCCTGTCTGTCTCGCCTGCCATTTTTCTGTTTGTATACGAGGACTGGCTAGTATGACGTCACAAGACCACGTGATCTGTATTCTCATTAAAACTCGGAAATACTCGGCAATTTACGGAATCATAAGCAGCAGAGGGGGCGAATCAGACAACTTTTTTTTGTTTTTATTTTTGATTATACCCCCTCCAAAATAACACTAGACCCTTCTCGCGAAAAAATAAGTCTCTGACCCTTGTCTGAAAACATTCGCGTCGCAACGTCGTTGTCACTCACCCCCTCTGCTGCTAGAACTTTCAGTTGGGGTTAACCGAATATTTGATCAAGTCCGATACGATATCGTGTTCCAGACCTTGTCTGGGGGACGAAAATCACTACGATTTCACAAACAGACTAATCGCTAACACCTCATCTTGTAAATCAATCAGATTATTGGACTGGTCAGTGAGTTTGAAATTAATTCTGGTTAATGAATTATTATGACATCGCATATAGACTGGATTAGTTGGATCCTCAATAATTAGAAACCCTGGAGGAGCTGTTGGTGCAAATGAATACAAAATATATCCTTGCTGAGCTTGATTTGATCGTTCTAAATTTATTTGATAGCTTCCTTCGATCACATCACACACTAAATTGATTGCTATCACCGATGAAATATTCACATTGAACGGAGCAATATGCCTGCCACCACCATCTGGGTCATTATTATGTTTGAGGATAGTTGTTTGTGGTTGTGATGGTGTTTTTTTCCACGTATCATGGATTTTTTTGAAACCTTCATCGATGGCATCATCGAGAGATTTTTGTAGTTCTGAGATATTATATCCTGGAAGTTTGAATGTTGGAATATCTCCTATGCGGATCCTATATTCTATTGCAAATAAATCTCTTGTTTTAGGACTACTGTCACCTAATACTTCTTGAATAATTTGTGAATGAAATGTTTCCATGTCATTGATGATTTTGTTACATGTTTCTACGACACTGATAAATTCATCTCGGGTGAGAGTGCCGGATCTAAGAGATATAAACAACAACGAAATATCGTTATTGAAAGCTGTGAAATTTTCAGTGATTTTATCCCGGTTAGCAAGATGATGAATAAGTCGTACTCTTTCATCATATTCTACTCTAATGAAAAAATATGACTTATCATAATCTTTATAACTCCTTACTGGATTATCAGATTTTGTCCTGTCTGTGATATAATCGGTTTTTTGTGGTTCTGGTAATTTAACGGTTTTTCCTCCGGGTGGTAATTCAGGCCATCCTAGTACTGTTCTTATTGAGCTTTGATAGATATCTACGACATAACCCTCTGTGCTTATTTCAATGGCAGATGATAGTGTCGGCACATGAACTGTTATAGCTATTTTTGATTCTTTTCCAGTAATCGATTTTATTCTACGCGCGAATTCATCATTGATTTGTTCAATTTGATATGATCCGGTTGGTATGGAAACAACGTTCCAGTCTGGGGTACCGTCGGGTTTATTCTTATTTGCAAATACCAGTGAATTATTCGGTTGTTGACCACCAAATGGTTTTGACCTAATATTTGGCCAACTATGGTATACTCGTAATTTTGCTAGCGCGATTTCCTTCACTGGGACCGGAGAGGGGAAATTCACACTGAATTCTGGATTCGTTGAGGTTATTGAGATCATGCTTGTTTGTACTGGTTTTGTGTTCTCCACTATTTGTTGAAGTAATTCCATCTGTGTTGTCATTGTTATTATACTCATGTTGTATTTCTAATTTTGACATCGCAGAATCATATATATCTACCATCGCTGAAAACTCACTCTCTGATATAATTGTATCATCGAGCGATGACGATATCAATGAGGATAATTGCGAGTATGCAGTGGACACAACATGAAATTGAATTATGTAGTCTTTTAGTTTCCGTTGGCTGCATGAGGATATTTTTTTTGTGATTATTGAAATTATTCCAGCGATTGTTGTTGCCGCAGAAATGCAAATTGGAACAGCTATCGGAGCCATCATTGTCACTGAAGACAGTATAATACCAGCTCCGGTGATTACACCACTCACAGCGTACACAGTAACATCAATTGCGGTAATTCTCCTGCGATATTTTTTAATTTTCAATTCATACTCCTCAGACAAGGTTTTGAGTCTAGTTTGATACTCTCTGACCTGATCATAGCGATATTGAGATGATGAAATCATTTTTATTTTAAACACGCTAGCGTTTTCAATTACGATATACTTAAATTCGCTACGAATTCCACATACCACGTTGTTGAGACCCTAACCAAATGTTTATCAGTAGATATGATTGTGAACTTTTCAGTTGTATTCTTGTCGATGATCGTTGAAATCGTATTATTGACCCCAGATGAACTGGACGATGAAATATTAAATTGAGACGATGGTGTTACTAGTGTTAATCGATAAATACCCTTGACGGTTGCAGTGATGTCTAATTTGTTGTTTTCAGGTGTCCACTCAAATGATCCGTGTTGGATTGTGTATACCACGTTGTTGGTTTTCTCATGAGGAATTTTTGTTTTTTCAATGGCTGTTATCATCCTCGAAAGATCACCTTTGATGCCTTCGATGGAAGTTTTCGTCTCATCAATGGATTTTTTAATATCAGGGAGTTTTAGTTCAATTTTATCTAACGGGTTTCCAATAAATTTATCAATGGCGTCGGTTGTTGTTTTTGTTGCTTCGTTGATAACCTTTTGATCATCAACAAACGTTTTAATTTCAGCGATAGATGGTGTAACTACAATTGGGGATCCAAAGAACTTATGAACGACATTTCTACGGAAACTATTGTAGTTTCTTAAATGATCTTCAAATTCTTTATCGTGGTTTGTAAATCGATCTGTAATCGTCGAAAAAAGTACACCCGGTTTGAGTTTACCTTGATCGGAAAATAGCGCAACGGTGTTCTCGATTGCGTTTTGTTGTTTAACCAAAATATCAACCAGAGAAATATTACTGGATTTCAATTTACCCTGTTTGTCTTGAAATACAACTATTTCATTCGGGTCAACACTTGTTAAGTTCAACGTCTCAGCGATTTCATCTTTAATTTTTTTTTTTATATCCTTGATAGAATCAGGAGTTGCAGTGTCATCGGGTTTGGGTTTCAGAGGTCTTCCCCAAATATCAATCATGATATTTTATATATCTCTCTCTAAAAAGCGATTACTAGTGTAGTCATTTACGACAATGTGTGGTGGTTTTCCCCTTGGGTTACCCAAGGAGTTAGAAATAGCGTCAAGGACATTTAATACTTCACTGCCGCATATTGGTGGGTCATTGATTTGTTGTGTTGGTAGCGTAGAATACCAAGTCTTCATTGGAAGGGTTTTTATATAACGCATAAACTCTTTTGGTGGGGCTAATCCATATGAATCAAAATAGACAATCCCACGTGGATCAATAGCGTATGCAACCCAGTGAGTTCCAGGTCCGGTGCTGTTATCGAGATTAATAATACCTGTTTCAGTTTTGTTTGGTTGATGTGGTAATTGATCTTTCATAAAAACACCTCTGAAATTTTTAATCACTAGTTGTTTAGCAGCATCCATTAAATCAAAATTGGACATTGGAACCATAGATTTCTGAATTAATAAACCGTTCCTGGTAGTCTCAGGCCTGATCCGTGAACGGATCTTCCGCTGTACCATGAATACGGGGTTCCTGGTAGTCTTAGACCCTTTCCGCTGTACCATGAATACGGGGTTCCTGGTAGTCTTAGACCCTTTCCCTTTTTTTTATACCCTCGACCTTTCTTCGGTTCATATGATTCAGCAATGCTCTGTACCGCTTTTGTTCCCAAGCCTCCAACTACCCCCAATGCGGCCGCTTTTGCTACTGCTGGGGCTGCTGCCGCAACCAATGCTGGTATTGCAGCAAACAACGGAAATATACCACCTGTTTTTATCATATTTTTGATAGCAGCCGCAGAAAGAGTAATCTGAACACCTTTTTTATCCTTGAAAGCATCATTGAAATGTTTCACTTGACGAGTTGTCAGCGATAATTTATTTGCCCCGCCATTCATTTGATTAGGTTTCAACGTGATTGTGGTTCCACATTGTTTAGCGGATTTTGATTGCAATTTTTTTAACTGACCAGGTGTCAATGACACATTGATATTACTATATGACATTATACAAATACAGATTGATTCTAAATCGTAAAACGATTCAATGGAAATATCCTTCGGATTTTCAATTACATATTTTCCACTGGTGCATCTACCACTCTCATTCTTCCACCAACACCTTCAAGTAACATTGATTTATCACTAAGAATGACAGCAACTGCTCTATAATTCGGGATAAGGATAGTAGGTACCCCACCAACTGGTGGACCAGTCGGACGGGTTACACGGGCTCTAAAGTGTATATCAACGACAGATTGTCTCATCAAATCAAGATGTTCCAATGAAAAGTAATAAATCGGATAGAGGCTTTTAAAATCCAATTGTGATATTTGCAAACCGGTATCCACATTTTGATCACGTGCCATAAATGACAACAGGTTATGATAGACACGTGCAATATGATTCTGACCGTAATCAAGTTGTATATCCTCGGATGGTTCCTGCTGTCCGTTTATTCTCAGCGAGACTTCACTAACACCTAACTGATCAAATATCATATGACTTCGTTCTTGATTACCAACTCGCGCAGCATTCTGTAACGCAATAAATATATGACGTGGAGCTGAAACCCCTTGTTTTGATGCCAGGTGCCATGTGAATGTACCATCAACACTGTCTTGTTTAATATCCGTGGTCACTGATAACCAACTTAACAACGACTTTCCTCCTTGGTCCATAAATGATAGTAGTCGCTGTTCGTCTGTGATTGATGGAGTTAACACTGGCATCCATAATGATAGTTTTGTTAGAATGACTTTACCGGCAGCAACCCCAGCATTACGCCAGATTGCATCATCATCAGTACCCTTTCGTACAAGTGCTATTGTGTGTTTGGCTCCATAAATAACTTTTCGGACGTTTCTACAGAATCCAAATATGTGATGTAGTGGAATCGCACATGAAAATCGTCGACGCTGCCCATGCAACGTTGCTACACGTGTTGCAAATCCTAAATTGAGATTACCATTAACGCCTCCGAGAATATCAAACGTAGCTCCGGGGGGTCTAGCTCGACGTTCTGGATTAGCTCCTTCTTGTTGATTGGCTTCTGCAGTAGCCTGTGCTGTTAACACTTTAATGAATTGAAGGTGATCAGCGGTATCAGAGGTATCCTTTGCAAACATCATAGATGGACCCGCTGATCTTGTATAATCATCAGAATATCTCGCTAACCCTATGATTGTTGTGGCCATATCAACTTCACGGTCAATGGATTCAATTTCTTTTCCATCAATGAGATATCTAGCGCTTTCAAATAACGCCATGATGCCGTTATTAACAAAACCAACTCGGACATTTGCGTTATTGGCATATGGAGGATCATTATTTACGGCATCATTTGTTACAAGTTCTCCTTCTACTTCAATAAATGCCTCACACGGTAGAAAATATTTACTGGTATCATGAACTTGAAGTTCAATTCGCGATCGGAGATCTGGTTGTACTGCGTGATAAGAATAAAATTGATAATCGCGTACAGAATCATCTTTACGCACTGGGGCGTCTATATCAAATGCTGGATCAGATGATTTTTTGAACATTTTATTCTATTTATCAGAGTCTAAATCGGATTTTCCATTTCATCGTGAAAAACGCTAGCGTTTTCGTCGTGGTTTTCTAAAGCCACTTCCTGCTATCATATTTGCAATATTGCTTTGGTCTCCTTGATTTACCATCGACGCTAGTTTTTCATCTACTGCGTTATTTATAATTTTACTAACACTTGCAGGCATTTCTTCTGTAGACGGTAACGGTTTCTTTTTTCGACTCACTAATGATGTTATTTTATCCTTCGCAGTTGAAAACGCTTTCCCGGCAAGATCTCCAACAGTACTAATACCCTTATCACGAATAACATCAATGGCTTTCATTCCAAGTTGTTTAGCTAACGGCATCACTTTTGGGGCTGTTCTTGAAAAGAATCCTAAAATGGTCTTGCCGAGGCCATCTCCGTAGTATGCTCTATAAACTGAAACCGTGAATTAACTACATAGATGAGGGTTGGTTTATCATGATTGTAATGGATGATCATTATTATAAAAACAATAGTGTTTTCAATTGTTATTTAATCGCTATGATACCCGTTTGCTAACTCGTCAATGAAATCTCGATAAGTTTTGATATCCATGATACCACCGGCAAATAATCGTCTACAAATATCAGCTGCTTCATTAATTATTTCTGGAGAGTTATTTCCAGCTCGGAACCCTCCTACAAGAACATCTAATCGTGATATATCATTGATAACACTATCAGGACAAGTGTTTCCAATCCTTGGATTTTGCAATCCACTTCCGCTATAACCAGCTGCTTCATCTAGTTTTTCTAAATCCGTAGTTTGTAAATAATCATCATCATCATCATCATCAGGTGGTAGTTGTTGTTTTTTTGTCTCCGTGTTGGTGTTTGACGTCGTTCTTCTAAATCATCATCATCATCAGGTGGTAGTTGTTGTTTTTTTTGTCTTCTTGTTTGTCTACGTGTTGGTGTTTGACGTTTTAGTTCTTGCCGTTCTTCTATTTCTCGTTGTCGTTCTTCTATTTGTTCTCTTTTATAATTACTAATTCCCTTTTTAAATTCCTTGTACCCTATCTCATCCTTATTCAAACGACCAATCCCTTTATTTAGTTTATACAAATAATCGAACCAATCATTACTTGATATTCTATCATTCTTATACTCGTCCTTTAAAAAATCTTTTTTTGAATTATAGCTTTGAGCAGCAAAATTACCAAAGGCTTGATAATCCTTTGATTTCAATAAACTAGGTTTTTTTATTAATATTTTAGCATGATCAGTAAATTTATTCAGCAGAGAAACAGTCGTTTTTTTCGGATCAGTTTTTTCAGTTTGTTCAGTTTTCGCTGCTAGTTTTTCAAGTTCACCAATAACAGATTTCCCCGTCTCGGGACCATCTCCCAGTAAAGCACGCTCTACTCCTTTCGTTGCTGTGGTTACTGGTTTAAACAACTCTTCAGACCCCAGAGCAAAATCAGTTTGTAAACTCTGTCGTTCTTGCAGTTTATTCCTGACAGAGTCGCGAATTGGTATAAATTTCTTAATTGCATCTAGTCGCTCACGAGCCAATCGGGTCGTTAATGCTTCATTGACCATTATTTGAAATCAGAAACCATTTTTCAATTGTAAAACAATTTTTCCCATCGATGATTCCATCCTTAACGGTCCAATTTTTTATTGCTGTGAAATATTTTTATTTTCGCAGTGTGAAATATTTTCACTGATTCAATAAAAAAATGACAAAAAAAAATGAAAATCTCAAGGAGATTTTACTGTCTGACAAAATATATTGAGGGGCTGGTCAATCAAAATAGTTCATTTTCTTGAATTAACGCTCGTAAGTTTCTAATTTTAGAATTAACTTCCTTTTTCAATTCATATTCGTTACCCAATTCTTTTCGTATTCCTTCCACGATAGTATATAACGGAACAAACACATCTACTTCACTGGAAAATGCAAGAGAGTCTCGAATAGAATTTTGAATTTTTTTGATGAGTGCATATTTCTTTGGCAACATATACTTGTTAGTGCTAACTCCGTATTCTATATCCTGAAAATCCGACTTGATTTGATCAGGATTTAACCCATCTGACAATCTAATATTCTGATTTTTCAATTTTGCAATTTCAACTATGATGCTATTCATAATTTCAGAATTCATATATGATAATACATATTTCTAATTCATTTTTCAAAAATAAAAGAGCCGTTAATATTTTTAAAAATTCAGTCTGTATATATAAATATATTTTTAAAAATTCAGTCTGTATATATAAATATATTTTTAAAAATTCAGTCTGTATATATAACTATCTTTTTTAAAAATTAATTCTGTATATATAAATATCTTTTTTAAAAATTCAGTCTGTATATATAAATATATTTTTAAAAATTCAGTCTGTATATATAACTATCTTTTTTAAAAATTAATTCTGTATATATAAATATCTTTTTTAAAAATTCAGTCTGTATATATAACTATCTTTTTTAAAAATTAATTCTGTATATATAAATATCTTTTTTAAAAATTCAGTCTGTATATATAAATATCTTTTTTAAAAATTAATTCTGTATATATAACTATCTTTTTTAAAAATTCAGTCTGTATATATAAATATCTTTTTTAAAAATTCAGTCTGTATATATAAATATATTTTTTAAAATTAATTCTGTATATATAAATATCTTTTTTAAAAATTCAGTCTGTATATATAAATATCTTTTTTAAAAATTAATTCTGTATATATAACTATCTTTTTTAAAAATTCAGTCTGTATATATAAATATCTTTTTTAAAAATTCAGTCTGTATATATAAATATCTTTTTTAAAAATTCAGTCTGTATATATAAATATCTTTTTTAAAAATTCAGTCTGTATATATAAATATATTTTTTAAAATTAATTCTGTATATATAAATATATTTTTTAAAATTAATTCTGTATATATAAATATATTTTTTAAAATTAATTCTGTATATATAACTATCTTTTTTAAAAATTCAGTCTGTATATATAAATATCTTTTTTAAAAATTCAGTCTGTATATATAAATATAAATGCAGACAAAAATAAATATCAACCATGATGAGCGATTATCAGTCATTTGGCCCCCTTGATATAGGCCGTTGTGGTTCTATTTGCATTCATTGGGTCCCTTATTAGGCCTTTGTGTCTTTCATAGGGTCCTTTGTTAGAGCATTTTTCTGTTTCTGTTTTATATCAGAATGTTTTTTTTTGTTTTTGCTCTTTGAGATATGACCCTATGACCGTTTCTATTAGCCTATAATTCATTCTGGGGTTACCCAATGTGCATCCACGTTTTGGCCGGTAATTCATTTTTGAACACCATACGGGGTAACCCAAATGTGATGGAGAGCTAATTACATCCATGGATGGTATTTATTTTAGGTCATTTATATTTACATTCACCGGAAACATATTCCCCTAAGAGTGAATCTAACTCGTCAAATAACGGGTTATAATCACAAGAGGGTATGTTTACGTGAAATGACCTAGAGGTTACATATATACGACAACACATCTTTGGAACTCCTTGGTTGCCTTCACATCCAAGTAAGCCCAAGGGAAACCCGAAACATACATCTCCGGAAGGGAGGCCTAACGTGGCAAACGCCATCTTAGACCGCCCAGAAGATATGCTTGGGGTGACGTCACAACATATACTTAATTAAGGACAGCACAAATACCGTATATATTTCCACTGAGTGTTGTGGCAAATTGTAGGTATACATATACTTAATTAACTTAATTAAGGATGGATTATAATTCAATGATGATGGGATTATAATTCAATGATGATGGGATTATGATGATGGGATTATGATTCAATGATGATGTAATGTAGGGCATTTATGTGTTTACATTCACATAACATGCAACCATGAAATTAAATTCATGGTTGCGTAAGTTGTCAAAAACCGACAACCCACCGCTACCGTAAATTTGATAGCATGGGTTTTGCATGTCACAGAGGGGGCGCCTTCCTCCCCTCAATTAAATAGAAAAAAAAAACATCCAACCGTTTCACCATCAGACAATTGTCTGCTATGGGGCGCGAACATGTGAAGAATAATTGTCTGGGTTTACAAGCCAAACACGATACCATTAGACCACTGTTCACGTCTATAAAGAATAACGTTTTTTAACGTATATATGTTGTAACTATTCATATGGTATATAAAGGAAATTAATACATCAATCCGCAAGTATGCTATTTTATTTTCTTGAATTACTTATTAATGGTGTTTCACAGTATTTAAATGAGACAGAATATTTGACTCAAACACTAGAACAAAGAATATAATTGTTTGAAAACATGTCTTTTCTTACAAAACAATGCCCAGCGCTGAATCACAATACCCATTAAACAAGTTAACACAATCTAAGGGAGAAAGTATACACGTGTGTTATCCTGTAACGCCTGTATCTCCGGATCACATCCTATGTTATGAAATACGCATTAATCGCACGTGACACAGAATATTTGACTTAAACACTAAAAAAAAAAGAAAATATATCTTTTCCTAAAAAGAAATACCAAGCCGCTAAATCACAATGATAACTCCCTTGGTTATTATCATTTAAGAGTAGTCTCCCTTGGTGTTATAGACGGTACGCGTGTACTGTATTTTGACATACGAAAATAGAATTTTCTGATAATACTATTACGGAATGCTTCATAATTAACAAGCACGGAGGGGTGAGGTCTGAATTCTTGGTTCATTTGTATAATAACACTATTTTTCTAATTCATTGTTTGGTTTAATTATAAGTCTCTGTATATAATCTTGAGCAGTCTTTATTATTTTGTCATCGTTGGGGTCAATGGCAGTATTTTTTATTTTTTTATCATAATAGCGTTTTAGTTCCCTGTATCGTTTTCCGCCGCACATAATGCATAATTGCGACCCCCCCCTGACCCCAACCCCACATTGAATACAGGGTAACGGACCTCGGCTTCCCCGACGAAAGCTTTGCATATGATACCAACAGAATTCATTTCTGCATGATTTGTTACACGGTGTCACTGATCCAATCATAAGCCATTTGCAATGATTCATTATACTTAAATCTTTCATTTAAATGCTTGTTTTAATTATAGTATGGAGGAGTTCGAGAGATTATCGAAAATTAAGCCTTGGAAAAGTGTTCAATTCAATCTTGATAGAGTTTCTGATACACCAAAGAATAAAATTCTTGATAGAACCTTGATTAGTAAAATCAGAGACTGTTTTAATGAATTCAAGCGTGATGGGGCAGCTCATTGTTGGTCAACATTTCGAATTGATGGTGTTGTTGACGCTACCATGAATGATGAAAAAGCAGCAGTGATAATCTCACGTCTTGGGGAAGAAAGAAATTTTTTTCGAATAAAATTCCTTATCCGTGATAATGGAAAATGGATAATTAGGGACAAATACGAGCCTATTCTTAAGGACAAAAAAACTGTCACTGTGACTCAGGATTCAAAACCAGGAATTTTGACTGGACTTGATAAACCCTACTACGAAAGATCTTATCCTGTCACAGTAGTTGTTTACGGGATATATCCACTCAATGAAAAACCTGATATTTCAAAACTAGCACCCATGAAATATTCGACAGGGCTCAATTGTGTAGCAACACGAATAATAGAACACTTCACAAATGCGTCCCGGGGAAATAAACTAACTGATCTAAGACGAAAAAAAATAACCGAATGGGAACTGACAGTGAAACAGCATGGGGCAACAATTCAAGATATAGCCAAATTAGAAACATCATTGAGATTTCCAATATCGGTAAGGACAATCACCGGAGAAGTATTATACGAATCGAAATATAAATCACAGGGAGCTCCCATTGAAATTATTGATCATAACGCACACGCGTGGTCATCTGCAGTAACAATATTCCCACGGGATAGAACCGTAAAATATCTGTTTGGAACCGAAGAGTTTTTTTCAGAGCAGAAATTATTTGATGCTATTTACCATTTGAGTAAAAACGATTCTGTGTCAGTGTGGCTATTTCATAGTACTTCAGACGAAGAATGTAGATTTGATCAGTTTGTAAGGCCCAACGGAGAATTGTACCGTACTGAAGAGCTGCATAATCAAATGAAACAACTAGCTAGTGAATTTTCTCCCCAGAGTTCTGGGGGGGAAGACAACGATCAATTATTAGCAAACTGTTTTACACTTCCATCAGTTGTAGCACATTTTGCTAGGAAGAAAAACGCGTGGAAACCAACCCGAAGTGAGTTCTTATCAGCTGTCAAATTGTCCTGTCTTGAATACAGCCATGGAGGATTATGGAACACAAAATACACCGCTGATACCGTTATTTCAGTTGATATGATTGCATGTTATCCAGGAAGTTTTCTTGGGTATGGAGAGTGTGAGAAATATTTCAAACGATTTGGACACCCTACACACGAAATGACCCGTGTTGCTATTAATGGACCACTGCCACATTTCGATTTAACCGGATTCGCTTGTGTAGTATCATTTGAAATGGCTGAAGGACTTCATCCGTGTAGTTATCTTTGGATTGGTAAACACATGTCTGAAAAACACTGGATGCCAATAGTGTTATTACGGTATATGCTTGATTGTAAGATGTTAAAATCATTAATTGTCAGTGAAGCAATTATATCCTATCGAGCACAGAAATCAGTCTGGTTACCACAACCTGATCTAGAAAAAATAATTAGCGAAGAGCGAAAACTGTTTCCTGATTTTAATGAACAACAAATCATGGATTGGTCCAGACAGTTATTTGAAATCAGAAACAATGAAGCAAAAGATCTTGGACGAAGAATAATCGGTAAATTTACCCAAGGTGGCAAAGATGATAATACGAGATATTCTTCACGATTGATTATAGACAATGCTGAATACGATTTTGTAATCAAAGATTTAACGAATAGGGGCTTATATGTCAATCGTAAGGACGCATTTATGTCAGATGGAACCAAATTGGGTACAATTGTTACTTACACTGATGGATACCATCAGCAGTACACATATTTGAGAGCTTCTATGCTTGGTTATGCTTCTATCAATCTGTTTTCAATGATCAATAGATTTCCTACCACCGCAGTTAGAGTTGCTACTGACTCATTTTACATAAATAGCAAAATGGCTGATTTTAAGGCTACTGGCAACGAGAATTGGGGGTCATGGAGAATTAAGAAGGAAATGCTTCATGATTATATTCCATCAGCAGATGTTACCATTGAAAATAATTACTTAGAAAGCAATCAGTGTTCAGAATTTTCTAGTGCACCACCGATTTCTGATCCAATCTGTAGATATAAAACAGTTTATTTAAACGGCTGTGGTGGGTCAGGAAAAACAACCCGGGCAATTGAGTTATATCGTGGGAAATCAAACATGATTGTGCTAACACCGACTCACAGACTCGCCAGAGAGATGAAACAACGAGGGGTAAATGCCTGCACTTATCATAGTTTCTTTAGATGGAAGGGAGATAAATGGACTCCTGAGCGCATGGGAGAGAAATTTATTCCTGAAATTATCATGTGGGATGAAATAGACACAGTGTCCGAAGATGTCTTAAAAATATTTCTTGAGTGGTTGTTATTGAAGAATACAAAAGTCGTCATGTGCGGGGATCACGGCCAACCACCACCATTTGTCGGTGCATCTCCCCATGAATGACTAAAGGGTTTTGTAGACTATTATGAAGAAATTGATACCGATCATAGATCACTTGATAATGAATTAAAAGAATTTAAGAAACTAATTAGATTACAACCGGATAGAATCCAGTGTGAAATAGCCCGTGAAATAATTTCGGAAACTCCCATGAATGAGTTTTGGGAAGCGTGGAGACCAAATGATTTAATCATTGCAAGTAGAAAAATAGTCAGGGATACACTTCAGATGAAGTTATTTGAATTGCATAAACAAAAATTTGCAACACTTCCAGTACCGTTATGTTATAGGCCATCGGATACACGAAAACAGAACATCGAAGTTGATCTTCCAGGACCAAAATCCGAAGGATTTCAAAGACAGATTCTCGTATTAAATGATATTGTGCTGGTTGATATCAATGTCGTTGAAGATGCATTGCGTGCTAATAAATCCCCATGGACGCTAGGTTATGCAGCAACAATACACTCTTCACAGGGATTGACTATATCGGATACAATTGTTTGGATAGTAGATAATCGCATAGAATGGTCGAATTTAGTCTATCTCGCAGTGTCTAGAGTACGAAAAATAAATCAACTTCGAAGAATTGTCTTCGATGATGAAATCATTGGTGGCGATGATGAAATCATTGGTGGCGATGATGAAATCATTGGTGGCGATGATAATGACACCACAATAGATGATATTATTGATAAAAAACTCTCCGGTTACAAACAACAAGACAAAAAAAAACAACGAGAATTTGATATTGATGCTGAATTAATAATTACTCTGAAGCAACAACAGAATAATCACTGCGCGAGTTGCAATTGTATAATGCGTTGGCAGTATTCGGATAAGGATCCTCGCCAATTCACCGTGGACAGAAAAAATAACAATCTCGGTCATGTCAGAAATAATGTGAAGTTGACTTGTCTTGAGTGCAATAGACGCAAGGGTGCTAGTTAAGACCATGGGGTGGTAATTGAGTATCCTCAGGTATCACTTGTAATTGTTGTCTAGTAAAACCCCGTTGAGGGGCAGTTGAATCCAGTTTATAGATTGGAAGTCTACCCGTAGATCGTGTTATACTAGATATCTTATGCGTAGTGACGCTCCAAATAGGATCAGTAGCCCTTTTTGTGCCACCCTCAAGCTCTCCTGGTTCGTATAAGTACCTCACAATGACATTACTACCAAGAATTGGTTGGGAAACGTTAAAATCTTTTTGAATTTCCATTTCAGGTATTGACTTCTTTTTAATCGCATTGATAGGTTTCATGTTGATGGTTCTAGTAATCTCGTTATTCAGTGCAGTAATCACAGCTGGTAACCTTTTAACCCATTCACGGGATCTTTTTTCTTGGATGAATTCTTTTGCGTATTGATATCCAAATAACCGCTCAGCAAGGGTTTTATTAAATCGTTCTACAATGGCCTGATCAAGATGAAGTGCAGTATGCCCTCGTCTGATAGCGACATTGTGATATTTCATTGTAGATAACACTGCACCCTGAAATTCCTTGCCCGGGTCAACTTGTAACAGATTTGGCCAGTGCAGAGGACTCCTTCGATAAATCCTTTCAAATGCAGAAGCCACTTCAGTGGCTGATTTTGTTTTTAACGGTTCTGCTTCTTTGTATCGACTTGCAATATCAACTACGGTTAATGCGTATTTGTAACCACGATCATGTGGCAGAAATAATAGATCAGCCTGATGAACTTCATTGGGTCCGGTCACATCAAAATGCGAGAAATTGATTTGTTTAGGCGGTGGTAGATAAATTTGCCATAGTGCCTGTTTGGATAACCAATGAGCCGCAGTGGTTTTTTTTCACTTTCGCAGCGCTAGCGAGTTTATGGATTGCTGATTTACCCCTCCAGTATCCTCTTGGGGAATAATAAATAGATTCCATGTTGTTATTAATTACCAGCCCCTAACATCAATTTACTTTTCATAGCCGATTTTATCAAAAAGGAAGCCAATTTTTCTTTGAAAGATTTATCAGAAATAGCATTTAACGCATGAATTAATTTCACATCTGCTAGATGCCTGTGCTGCAGATTACTGCTTTTATAAGATACATCATGAAGGTGACAGGCCTTATCAATAGCGTTTATTGGTTCCTCACCGGGTCGGGGCTGATTTTGATCATTGAGTCTGATATCAAGTCTTGTTCCCGGTCCACAGTAGCTATATCCTGGAAGGTGTTTTTCTCCGGGGTATTTTGCCCATGGGGTTCCAGGGAGTTTTGCTAATTTGGCTGCAATATCACCTCCTCTTTTTTTTTTAAAGGTTCCTTGAGTTCCTTGGGTTTAGAAACAAATCTAAATTTCTTTGTACTACATTGTACGCATTTACCAGAAAGCGCTGATCGGTTATTTTTAGTTGTAATCGTCGTCAAGTCATCTGTGCCAGTACGCGCCTTACACTTCACGCAATATAGATCCATAATTTATGTATAGAGATATGAATATAATTGATTTTTCAGCGACTAAAACAAGAGAACCAGTGAAGCATCATGCAGCGCTACCAAACTCTATCCGCGCAATTATAATCGGACCATCTGGATCCGGTAAAACGCAATTGTTGCTCAATTTAATAATGAGATGGATGAAGTGGGATAAGTTGTATTTAATTGCCCCTAGCGTAGATGATCAACGATGCTATGAAGTGCTAAAAGATTTTAATGAAAACGCTTCAGAGATTGCCGCCGAGGATGTTATTGAATTTATAACCGATATTGACGAGGCGCCATCCGTGAATGACCTCGATGGAAGTATCAACAATTTAGTTGTATACGACGATGTCATGTTAGATAATCAAAAAAATCCTGCTAGAATATTTTCCAGAGGAAGGCATAAAAACACTGATGTGATCTATGTCACTCAACGCTACACTCAGATTCCAAAAGTGATTAGAGATAACTGTAATATGCTTGCTGTATTCAACGGCGTTGATACACATACGCTACGAAATATTTGGCAGACATGGTGTTCTGATATGGACTTCAATCAATTTAGAAATTTCTTTAGTCATGCTCAGTCTACCCCACACGGATTTGTAACAATAAATTTACATGACCCTCGAACACGATATCGTATCGGACTTGATCAAATATTCGGTTAACCCCAACTGAAAGTTCTAGCAGCAGAGGGGGTGAGTGACAACGACGTTGCGACGCGAATGTTTTCAGACAAGGGTCAGAGACTTATTTTTTCGCGAGAAGGGTCTAGTGTTATTTTGGAGGGGGTATAATCAAAAATAAAAACAAAAAAAAGTTGTCTGATTCGCCCCCTCTGCTGCTTCATATCTTCTTCGCAATGTAATCAATATCCGCACACGACATTTATTTTAATAAACATTATATACGAATTAAAATTTGTAAAGAACTACATTTATAAAATAAAAATTTTCATTTCTAGTCTCCTTTAAGGTGGATTCACTATATATAGTTATATATATATATAAAGTTTATCTTTCAGACCTGACAAAATTAATGATATACAAGAGGTTGATAAGTAATCAAGTACCAGTAATGTCACTGTCTTTTAACCTACAATAGTTTCAAGCACAAATTTTTATTTCAAATTAATCAATATAAATATGCCCGAATTGTCCCATCTTTTTGAGTTCGCTTGCGTACAGGGGATGAAACAACTGCAAATAAAATTAACAAATCCTGTACACCAATAGGCAAAATGTAGGTATGTTTCCATGTAAGTGTATGTTGCAATGAAAATTATTGGTAATTGTTCAATCCTTAAATCATGCAAAGTGAATCAAAAGTGGTTACAAGACAACTTAAAAATCATATTATTGAAATATACAGCTTGCTGGCACTGGTATCTGCCATAAAAATGGGGGAAAAAAACTCATGATAAAACAATCATCAAATCAAGGCTCACAATCTGATTCCTCTATGAGTCGATGTTAATTGTCTTTTACTATATGCACATTTCATCAATTATACCTAAAACATACATTAAGCCTTTCCACAATTTACATTTTAAGTAAATGACAATATTTGAATTGCAAATTACTTCAGTTTCTCATTGTCCTGCCTACTTTAACACTTCTTTAGACAACATCACTTTTGTTCTGTTTGGAAGTACATTAGGGTGTTATCATAATAAGTTTTCCTCTTAGGACTTATGGAATCAAGCGCCTATGATGAAACTGTCACATATAAGGAATCGAATATTGTATGCCTCACAATCAAAAGTAGTTCATCTGATTATAAAGGAACAAAACATATACCGCCGCTATTTCACTTATTTTTACCTTTCCAATCATTAGTCTTCAATCTGTCTTAATGCTACAATATTCGTGGCAGAGCACCACCTGTTGTTTAATGGTGTGACCGCAAAAGAAACCATAGAAATATATTTTATTCCCACATTTGCAGACAATTTATAAACCCGCTATTTTATTTTCATTAAAAAAATACTGTTTTAAATAAAAATGATCTCCTTTATTTGTAAAGAAAGAGTTAACAGAACACTGGTTTCCTTTTTGTTATTCACTGGTACTGAAATAAACATATAGGTTGGGTCGGCATGACGTCACGAGCTTAGCGACCTACTTTCCGCCATATTGCCGAGGTGAAAACAATCGCTTAGTAACAGTACGGTAGCGTTAGTTATGTTCGATATTACAAACCAAATTTCTTTACCTATATTTTGTTTCTTATTTCTATTTTCTGTTTAGAAATGTTACATGGTCCTCTGTACATGCATGATTTAAAACCATATATGTGTGTTTCTCGAATATTTTTTAGACGTAATATATTTTAGGTTGATAAGGAAGGAAATCTAACTCGGGAAATGATACCACCATATAGTGCAGACTACATTCATCATCTGTCCGCTTCCCAATACTCCTTTACCCCAACAAGTGCGACACAACTACACAATCTGATTTATATTTTATATGGTAGAGTAGAATACATGGTCAACATCGTTGATTAGATTCTATTACTGTAATAAGATGTTAACCGTCAAGGTCTTGATTATAAATTCGTAGAATACTACGAGTTAGCAGGTCATATCTTTAAAGAAAAGCTGTAAGTTCTTTCGGTAGATGTTATATTCCAAAGACTCTTTACATAGTTACGAAAAAGATATTTTACATCGGCTTTGTCTTACCAAGAGAAAAACGGTGTTCTTTTGTGGGATTTGTTTGGTATTTCTCCTTTTGCTTGTTTGGGAATTTTAATGACAATCGACTTGTAAGAAAAAAAGAGAAGCATATTGTCCGTATCCAGAATTCACTAAACTTTACCATCAACCTCTCATTTTGCTAGGCCTACCCCTACTCCTCCGCTAGAATAGGGGGGTAAACTCACTCAAGTACCGAAATGTTAACGCTTGCGCTCATGTTGAAATGCTTTACGAATGACCATGTAAATACTCCCATATTTCGTGTCTTTACACATAAAAAAAAATACTTCTATATTTTTGTTACCTTTACATAAACATGTAAAACGTACATAGGCAAATGCAAAGAAGGATGGCAATTTTTTTTCTTCTCATTTCAATACAAAATGAATGTAGATTATTTTTTAAACTCGACTCCATCACCTTAGATTCTCCAAACTCTCAAGAATCTGCTTTTCGACCCTGACAAACTTGCCAAATCAATTCGTTTTTCTGCTTGCCTGTAGACTGGAATTTAACATGCGTCAAAATATTTCTGTATAAAATTTTGAATTAGCATATTATGTTGTTAAACTTGCATGGTGATAATTAGAGAATACCCTTTTCTTGCTTCAGCGAAAATTGCGGGTCCAATGCTATCTTTTACAAAATGTCTTAGCACTAAAAAAACCTTTCAAGTTTTGCGTGGTTTATTTTTAAAGTAGTTGGTTTGTTGGTTCGTCGGATAGATGGATGCACGGACGGACATACAGACAACCATAGATAGATAGATAGATAGATAGATAGATAGATAGATAGATAGATAGATAGATAGATAGATAGATAGATAGATAGATAGATAGATAGATAAGAGCTCACTTGATCATGTGTGCGGCAAGAAATCTTTAATTCTAATCATTAATAAATGCTGATACTACTATATCTTGCCAGTGTTTCGGCCTTCAGTGAGAATAAATTAATGTAGATTATTTTTGAATATACAGTAGGTTTGTGAAATGAACTGATTGTCATTTAATACGCTATCATTGCTTAATTTATCATTCCAATACCACATCCACATCTAAAAGTAGTGAACATATGACTGTTTAAAAAAAGACAGTTTTCGGTTTTTAAATTTCCGTTTTTATGTGTATGTGAATTTAATTAATGCCTGCTAATTACGGCAGTATCCTGGTCGTTCTCATGATTAAAGAGATTAAAGAAATGGCACACAATCAGAGTAATCAATCATTTAAAAGAACAATTCAGGGTGGGCACATATAGTTGGCTCGTATGACATATATTTAGTTTGGAGTTTGCATTATAATGGCAAATATGAACGATGGAGTATCAAGGAAATAAGCGTGGTTCAGTTCGATTTATAATCTGCGGAAGATATAAACGACGAAAAAGCTGAGCGGTTAAAGGTATAATTTGCATTTGTTTATTTTAAACCTATAATAGACACTTGTATATTTATGTAGTTATTGGCGTGAGAGAAAAGACGTATTTGGTAATTTAGGAAGAGTTTTTAATTATTTAAATTTTTCTTTTGCATATGATGGTTTGTGCAAACACAAACACTTCAAATCTTAAAATGCGTAAATGTTCCCCACACGGCATACGTTACTCAAGTAACTAGAACAATGGCGGTTGTTTTCACCTCGGCGGTTGTAACCATGCACTAAAAATGCCCGGATGTGAGAAAGTGCCCGGATTCCCGACCCAACCCATATCGCACAGCAACAAAGAACAGTTTTGTCTTTGTAAAAATTGGTTATTAACGGTATTTACAAGGGCCAATATGCATTTCTTCTGTTTCAATGTGTGGAGCAGACACAACATGTCACAAGATTAGTGTCTTTTACAGACATAAACACAAGCTATGCCTTTTGTATTCATCGCAAAATGTTCCAATCACAAAATTTATTATCTATCTTGACTTGGTTAAATATTATAATTAGCAAGGGAGATAACTATAATAGCGTATCACATTGAAAACGAAGAAAACTTAAATTATATAGTATATTTCACGGTATATCCTTGGGTGTGTAAGTATAATTCACAACTTTGATAACTTAATTTTAGCTAAATAATATAGTAGATGGATTTTAAACGAGTAAATAAAATGAAGGAAAAAAGTGGTGAGAAAATACAGGGACAGTATGAATATTATTATATTACAATACCGTTAGGTATTATATTCAATATTACATTTAATGAATCCATTCCTAAGTAATCTCATATCTTATAATTAGTTATTTATTTAATTCATTAATTAATGTATTAATTAATTAAGCAAGTAATGTATTAATTAATTAAGTCATTAATGTATTAATTAATGAATGTATTAATTAATTAAGTAATAATGTATTATATAATTAATTAACCCGTTCGTTGATAATTAATGTATAAATTAATTAATCAATTCATTATTAATTAATTACTGTATTAATAATAATAATAATAATAATAATAATAATAATAATAATAATAATAATAATTTCAATAGAAATTACATAATTTACACAACAGTACAGAAGGGATACTTAATTATAAGAATTAAATTTAATTATTGCATTCCTAACATCAGAAGAAAAGAAAAAAGCCATTTAAGGATTTAGAAGAGGAAGTATTCTTTCATGTTTAAGGAAGGACATTTTGTTTGGCTTTGTTTTATAAACATCATGGTAAAACATGAGAATAAAAATTATACATGTCTTCACTCACTTTAATAAGGCACATTAAATGTTAACACCTTATGAAAAGACCATGTTGTTTCCTCATGCCACCTTTTAATTGAAGTTACAAAAAGTTGTACAACAAAATGTACAAATTATTAAATAATATATAAGGAGTTATTACTGAGTAATAGTGTTAAATCTTACTATATTGTTATCACTGAATATTATCATGTGAGATAATTTACAAAACAGTAAGTCTGTTTTTTTTTCATTATAAAATTTCGATGAATAAAGATTAAAATGAATGAAAATATTTAATTTAAAGTTAATGGTTTAAACATTTTAAACTTGATTTCTGAATATAGATTATTTAAAGTTGGAATTCTTGATATATGTTGGCATATTAATTTGATGTCATTTAATTATTTTATTTTAATATCTAAATTTAAATAAATTTATAGATATCATTAAAAAAATGATATTTATAATAGGATACGAGAAAAAAAGTAATTGTATGTAGCTATTAAAGGCATACAACTTAAGTAAAAACGAATGAAATTATATATTTATTTTTTCAGTTCACGATTACTTAATTAGATGAAAAATTACGATTCAGGCTGTTTCTGAGGCCGAAATCAGGTTAGTATCGGAAATTTTGTGATAAAAAACGCGATTTTGAATTATTGTCTGCAGACAAAAATTCGCTGTTTGCCACGCCTATATTCATGTAACCTCTGTGTTGACCTCTCCCGAAGATTAAGAATTTTAGCCATGCGCAAACACGTGTTTACAAAAACAATGGCGTGTTCACAACTAGATCGAAAACCAAAACTTAGATTCTGAAAGGAGGGGGAAAAAAAGCTCTTTGGGCAAATTATGGCAGCACACGCATATGTATTGGTGACCAGCATGAACGATGGAATAAAAAGAAGTCCACTTTGAGCCTGGAAACTAATCCAGAGGTCGCCAAATTCTTGCTGGATACTGGTGTCATTGTGAGTCTCAATTTTGCAATGAACAGTCAAGTTTTTATACCGCTATTTTATATCTGTATTGTTAACTCTTTATCAAAACTCTTAAAATAACATATTTTATATAAGCTGGCATTATTCCATTTAGCTTGAAATAAAATGTCACAGCCCTGCAACAATATCGCTGAAAACCGCATGTACGTACACCACTGCTGCTATTTTTGAGGCCATCAAAAGGGGTATTAATGATCATCATTTTCGCTCGCAACCATAAGACTTGATTTAGAGGCAAACAGTCACTTCTGTTTTTTTTTTAAATAAAATTTTTTTTATATATAATGTAAATGGTGATGGCTGTAAATGAAAGTAATGCAATACAGTTAAGTATATATTATGCATATTATTATTTGTAAAGTATATAATATTATTGTGTTTAATAAAACATTTATTTTCCCTTGCTATATTAGGTAATGAATTGAATGGCAGTGCAAGGAAAACATCAGAAAAATGTCACAGAAGACATGGCCACAACTTCTACACCTGGGCCAACAATTCATAGGATACAAATTCCTGCTGTGTCTGATATAACCACATCATAATCAGATATGGCATCTGTGTAAGTATTACTACATTTTTTAAAAAAAGTTTACGTATATTTACTTGTTTACAGATATTTTGGTAGATGCACATCTAAGGATTTACCTGGAAATGTATCATTTTATATTAGTTTAATAGTTTGCAGTTGGTGAAGATTGTACATTTTGTTAAAATCTGGTTTCTTTTATTTAGAATAATATTTTTGTTGTAAATTGTTTGTTGGCATATGTCTATTTTTTGTTATTGATATGTTCCTCATCATGCTGTATGTATTTTAGTTAAAGGTCCTGAATGGAGAATAGTCTTTGACTAAATTAGTCACCCCTTTAAATAAGCTATTATTATTATTTCTTGAAGCATTATCATTCAGGTCTTAATAACCAAGAAAAATGATAATTTATTTTGATACAAAACTAAAGATTCCCAAGTTCAACATTAGTAATTACACATTTCAAAATTTTATTTTAAGGGATTCAGTATTGTCTGAAGTTGATGGAAAAGTCTAAAAGTTTTATCAACCCATTTGAGAACGTATACTAACAAAAAATTTGTGATACATACATAAAAGGGAATATTTGAGTTAAGTTTCCTAAAAAAACAACCATTATGATACATGCATGATATATGTAACTAAACTAAAAGTAATGTATAGTATTGTATTGGTATTTGTGGATGGTATTTGTGTATGAAACAAAGTTGCTCCCACAAAAGCTTTCTTTTCTGTGTATTATCAAAAAAGTAAAAATTGGGTATTTACAATTTATCTTAAATATAGTATCAATGCATAATTGAAATAATGAAGATATACTGGTTATCACAGAAAGAAAATGAATACATCTTATTATAAATACAAATCACACTGAGGCCATAGTTATGGTTTGTCCATTTAATACACATGGAGAGGGCAAGGGGGGTTAACCCAAATGCATATGCTTGTGTATGGAGGTGGGTGGTCTACTGATAATATACGTACACATATACCTCGATAGTAATTTGTCTAATAAGTAACCTGCTTGACTGGGTTCAGTTGGTGTTTGAGTTTTAGTGGACAATAGACAAACTTTTTAAAGTTATGCTGCTTATTTCTTTGATGCAGCCAGACATTCAACATTGGTGGACTATCTGTTACATTAAATACATATTATTGTTAATCCTTGATCTTTTATGTGTGGATTAAATATTGGCTGTTCTACAGAATGGGGAGGGCAATCGCATGTATGCAGATGGTGTGTGTGTAAATAAAAAGTATGCATGTGTACAGGGAGGGAGGGGTCAAGCTTTGCCCGATTTTTGCACACATGTCCATAGTTGGAATCAGATTTTGTTTCTGGACTTTTTACTTTTCTGCTTGCAGTCTAATTCACACCGGTCTGAGCTATACACATACAGGTGAACAATTGCAAAAGTAGGATAAATTGGGGATGGAAGTAAAAAGTGGTCAGGAGGAAAATGATGGGTCAGAAGAAGGAAAAACTCCTACTTTTACCCTTATGCCGAATGATGTTTCTAGCACACCTAGGTGTATATCTAATCAAATCTCTTGGAAACAGATGTATTTCAATATATTCAAAATTAGTCCACAAATGCGCTCCCTACCCCCAGGTGACAAGGGAAAAAAAATAGTATGGGTGGAATGAGTTGATTATTCTCTGCCTGTATAATGCTACTGTACATTGGCATTTTCATCGAAACAGATTAATGGGGATTTATAAATGTTAATAGTTCTCTGCATCTGAATTAATTTATTTATTTAGTCATTTTACTTTGTTTCAGAAGTACAGCAGAACTGGAGAATTTCCAGAAGTTTGATTTTATTGTATGCCTCCAAAAGACATTCATATAAGCCATCAGCTTTCAGAGCTAGGAATCTGTTGGCAGCTCTTGATTATAACAATCATATTGACAGATGATGACACAGATGGAACAATAAGGTAATAAACTTTATTCTTGTTAACGTAATAATTCATCTTTGTTAAAATATTAATGCTTTACCTGAAAGTTGATAAACCATCTGTTTGTGGTACAATTTTATCTTTTACAGAAGACATTTTTTAAAATAAATTTCAAAAACCAATTTTGGTTAGAATTAGTCTAATGTAATTAGAAAATTCTGTAAAGAATCTAAACATTTTTAAGATATATGGGTAAGATACAGATTTGCTATTTTGACATTTTTATCTGTAGCAAAATGATTTGTTACATGTAATTCTATGCAATTTTTATTTGGACTTTTGAGAATTAAAAAAATATAAAATGACATTTTCAGTGAAATGTTTGCATTTTGTTGTCAGATACCAAAGGTCATTCAACAAAATAGTGAGAGATGGTCTGCATACCCAAAGAAAGCTGATCAACAGTACCTGTATATTCCAGAAATAAATATGAAAATATTGAAATGAGGTTAGATGATAGAGTTGGCATGAACCAGCCAGTTGTTTTGGACATAAATGATCCTAGGTGAATATCTGATGCACTTGCTCCAATACCACCACCACCTGCAGAAGAGATTGTTACAAAGCAGAAATCTCATTTTAAGTTAAAATGATTTAGGCCTTTTAGTCCGGTAATACCTGTTAATATCAAATTGTTATGGAGAGACTATTCTAGTGATTGTATGGTAAGAAATGTTCTCTACCATGGACCCATATTGACTTTGACTAAGTCTTTTTTGAAGTGCCTACCATGAGCTGAAGTCCAGCATCTGTTCGATTTCCAAGTAGCAGTATATCTTCAGACCACTGTTGATTATGTTCTTAAAGCTTTTTAAAAAAAAACATGCATTTTAACAACAAGATGTAAAACCTTTTCTAACTTTTCATACCCATTGCATTTATACTTGTCTTATATGTATGTTTAGATTGAGGTAAATGCAGTGTATTTTGGACATATGATGTATAAAAAAATGCACAGAAGAGGCTATACATTGTAAATCATTTAATCTTATAGAAGTAACAAGATTAAAATCATGTAATTACAAGTCTGTATTATTGCATAATAAAGTACTTTTTAATAATTTTATTTTCTAAATGTTTTGTGTAAAATTGCAGTCAGAAAGATTTCTAGTATACTTTGAAAAAGAAAAAAAATGTACATTGGAGCAAATGACTTCAATCCATACTCTTCATCTTGATTTAATTGCTCCCGCTAAACATGCCATTAAAGGTTCACATACAGTTTTAAACTGATTTTATAAAGAAAATAATGCTGATAACTTCTTTTGTTTTTTAATTTAAAAAATAAATAAATTAGAAATGATATTCACCGACTATATTTGTTAACAAATTACTATTTACATACTGGTGTTGACCGTTCCAGTGGCCTAGTGTTAAGAGCATCCACCTCATATGCAAGAGGTTGGGGTCCTTGATCCCTGGCCAAGTCATACCAAACACATAAAAATGGTATTAACAGCTGCCTCATTTGGTGCTCAGCATTAAGAGGTTAGTGTATGGATTGGTCGTCCTACTGTCATGATAATGTAACTGGGTGCGATGTCATGCTACATGTCTGCAGCATGATGTCTTAGTGCTAGACATCACTATAAACTGCCACACTTCAAACATCATAGCAATATGACTCAAAAATTGTTCAAGGTATGTTAAAAATCCAAATCACACACACTGTTACAATTCGGAAACAGAATTTGGCATATTTCCATCACTGTATAGTAGGCCCAATTTCGTGAACTTGAGCAGTGATATATTGTTGCAAACAGGGTTAATGGTCAGTTAGCAATTAAAACACCCCTGTGAATGTGTAAGAGTTTGTTTGTCTGTGTAGGCTAATTAGTATCAACACTGGTAGCATGACCCCTGCATTCCTGAATTTGATATGTATATCTGAGCCAGTTTTGCATTGTACTTCGTACATTATATATACTAATCAGTATATGTGTGTGTGTGTATGTGTGTGTGTGTGTGTATGTGTGTGTGTGCCTAGCTACCCTAATTTTAAAAGAAATGCAATAGGAAACATACATTGGGGTGAGGGCATGGGCTTAATTTCAATATTTGTTTCTCTGCAGTAGTTTGTTTAGGTGATGTACTAAAGTTTGGCATTGAGTAAATGGTAATCACTTTTGTCAAAAGTATAAAAAAAACAAGCACAAGATACTAAAACATCAATGTAATTTCTATAGAACTGTCTAGTATTTTTGGAATGGGATGTCTGTAATCAATCTGTTATAGTAATGGTACACTAGTTTCTCATATAAAATGTCTCAGAGACAAAGAGAAAGGAAGAACGGAGGCAGACATTAGACGGACTGGAGGCAATTGGACTACCAGTCCAGAGAAAGATCATACAGATGAGTAGGAACACAGGACAGGAGGAAAATCAATTACAGTCAGATGATGAAATAGGCCATAACTTGGTCGAGTTAAAGACGAGTGATAGGGTTTTAATTTGAGTTTCATTTGAGAGATGACTGTTCTTTAATGATATTAAATTGTTGTTTATTTGACTTTCACATTTTGTGTATTCATTAATTTAACTGTTGGCACCACTGACTGGGAGCTCTGAGCATCGCATCTCTCTATCACTACTTCAATTCCTCATAAAAACAAGCAGGGAGGTTTTTTTGTAATAATTTAAATAATATTGGGATCACCCCTCCCAACCTAAATAACACGGAAAATCTCTATATATTATATGCCATAATTATTCTTAGATGATATCCTTCATTTTTATGCCTGACTGTACTCTTGAATTAAAGTTATGTCTGTACATGCACATTTGTACATATACAAGTTTAGTACATTACATAATATATAACAGTTTTACAGTGTATGCAGCTGTGTACATTCATCTGGGTATTTATATAAAGGGTATAATTATTTCTATGGTAAATGAACACATTTAAAAAACTGAAAATTTGATGCATTTAATTGGTGTCAAGTATATCTGATTTAGTTGTAATAAGACGGCTGATGATGCACATATTGTGTGATATAAGTATTCAATGATGCTTGTGATGAACTAGTATTTAAGTCTTAAAAACCTTATTCTGTTTCCAGAGCCAATTTTTTTCACATGTAATTGAAATTAATGAGCAGTATCTGGATAGAATAGTATCCTAGTGTTTTTAGTTCTGTTGATATTTACAAGCCAATCTTTATTCATGAAACACTGCAACAAGTTTTGTTTTCTCAACTCATGACTATGCGTTATTTATCATTTAACTTAATGTGTTACTGTATATGCACAGTTAAAATCATGTTCACCAGTGTACTTTCGTTGTTTACATCCTTTGCATCCCATGACAATGCTAGTGAACTTCAATTCATGTTTTTAATAAGCAGTCTCCTCACAGTTGCTTTCAAAACAGCCATACATATAATCATTCTTTAGTGGGTAGGTAGCTAAAACAATTTTTAACAAAACTTGTTCATGCAAAATAAAAATTGCATACTACAAAAGAAATGCTTTATACAACTTAAAATAAACATAAATTTCATAATTCACACATCATATCATTGGATAGATCACCCAAGTCTTCCTTGAGTAAATCCAAAATGTTATTGGCAAAAATTATTTATCCATTATACGCCATGCACAACAGCTTGGAATGACATGTCTGTTGCCAGTACTTAGGTATCCATTAAGTCCATAAAATAAATTGCCTATTAGCAGTATGCCATTTCCCCCGGTGGTATTATCTTCTTCTGCTGCCTTTTAATAGTGGTTCTGATTAAAATGATACAAATTATCACATTTTTAGTTGGTTTATCTTGCAACGTAACACAATCTCACAAACACGACAAGTAAACACTTTCAAGAATCGCCCCTTGAAGGAACCTCTTATTGTCAGGATTTTCCATCGTATTGACTTTTTTGCCTACTTCTTGTAATTTATCATATATAATGAGAAATCTGTAAGCAATACATATATTGTGGGTGACTATAATGAACTAAGGAGAAGGATAGACGAAGAATAGGGCAATAATTATTCAAAAGCGAAACATATGCTTACCTCGACTTCATGTGACACTACGACTACGGAGAAGATCGGTAAATTCCGTTTCTGCATAATTAATTAGCAATCCGTACAGAAAATCGTTATATTTTCATTGATTAAACTTACAGATGTACATTTTTTGAAACTGAATGACCTGTAATTACTCATTATTTCTACTATACTTTTCATAATATTATGCATTTGCAAGAACAAAAAAGTCGAAAAACTTAGGTTGTATGCCTTTAAATAGAATAGCGGAGAACTCGCCCCATGGAGAACTCGCCCTGGGAGAACTCGCCCCATGGAGAACTTGCCCTGGGAGAACTCATCCCATGTGTCAGGAGAAGTCGCCCCATAGTGGTTGGAGAACTCGCCCCACTTTGCCTGGAGAACTCGCCCCACTTTGCCTGGAGAAGTCGCCCCAAGGATAATATATAATAATTCTGAGATTTCGCCACATGTTTGTCAAGGTTTTATTTATTGTTGTTTTTTTTTCAACTTAGTAACTTATTAAATCTATAAAATTTGCAATTTTTTAACTTAACCTACCTAAGTCATCCTGAGATGACGTTATGACATTGACTTTTATAACCCGAAATCGACTGAATTGGCGCTGACCGTCAATAAGCCAACGTGTTATGTTATTATTTCTCTAAGTGAACAATTTAATCTGATTTTTCATTGAAATTTGCTAACTATTAACAAATGATAATTAAACTAAATTTAAAAAACAACAACAAACCATTATTGATGCCTATGCGGTCGCTATCGCAATAATCATCATTACTAATGCGTAGAAATCGGACGGTTTCTGAAAGATCAGTTGTACTACATCATTTAGTTTATTTCTTCTTCTTTGTCAGTGTTTGTAATTTTATTATTTCTCAATAATAACACACTATTTCAATTTAAAAGAGAACTTTAAAAACTAATTCGCTACTAAATTACGATTGTAAAATAAACAAGATTACATTATTTATTAATATATAATAACACAATGATCACGCGTACTAGACCAAAACTTACTAATGAGGCACAAATCAATGTCGTCGACTCGTTAACTCATTATATACGTTTCTTTCCTTAATGCATACATTTTTGCTGTATCAAACAATATACGTCTATCATTCCAAAAAGGTACTGATACATAGGTAACCCTTTTTATGCACAGCGGTGGTTTTTTTGTGTGTGGAAAACAAAGGGTTTTGTGAGTACAAAAGGCGCTGAAAATTGACTTGTACGTTTATTATAAATAATACAACCAAATAAATGGTTATTGTTGATGCATATAATTTTTTAATATGGATAACTTACGTTACTTTGTCCTAATAATAGGAAACCAAAATGATAGGATTGAATAAACCCATCTGAAATGTAATCATAATTCATATGTCTGAAAATTAAATCTTGATAAATCTGTCAAGTAATATTTCGACTAATTTTAGCATAAATAATGCTTAATAATATGTATCTTACCAATACATACGTGACAAAGATATACCACAATGCGGAACACTTGATGATAGCCCGCCAAGTTAGCATGACAAAAGGTGTCATGCCGCCATATTTCATTTCTCACTATAAAATAAAAACATCATGTACAACGAGGACAAGCCACTAAAGTTATATTATATTCATTGTACTAAACACCACATATACGTAAGGGGGATTTAAATTAAAAAAAAATGAATGACACTTATGTTTTTATTGGACATTGAATCAGTGATTCATATAACATTCTTACCATTACGTTTGCATGACAAACAATAAAATATAATTAGTATACAGGTGCAGCATATAATCTGGCACATTTAGTAAGCAATGCATTAACACTTAGTTCATCGTTTTGGAACATATCCCACAAATGAAAGATTCGTCCTTGTTTTTCTTTAGTTTTTTGGGTCTGTCTTCTTTTTAGCTTCCCTTCCGAAACCATCTTCAGTTGACTAGGAAGAGCGTTTGCCTCCTTGTATAGAAGAGTCACTACCAGATACAGTGACAGCTTCGATTTCATTGCACGGCGATTTAAGCGGTTATGCCAACCTTCAACGTCGTTGTTAGTTCTAATTGCCCTCTGGAATACTGACCATGTTGCAGGAAGCCATGTTGGATTTGTTATCCATGTGTTTTCAACATACTCCATCAGTTGTAATAACTGTTCAGTAATGGCCTTTTCCTTCATTTTGTAAAATGTATGGTTGATCAGTTCTTCAGGAAGGAATGGCAAGGCTAAGACTTTTCGAATGAATTTATATACTCCATCTTTCATGTTGTAGTCAGACTGAAATATTGCAAGGAAATATATATAAAATGTGTGTGTGTGTGTGTGTGTGTGTGTATGAGAGAGAGAGAGAGAGAGAGAGAGAGAGATGAGTGTGTATTTTAGTATTTTAGTATATGATGTTACATGATTCCGACGGAATTGTGTGTACACATTATACATCAGGTTTAATGCTTTCATCTCTAATGTTTATTTAACAAATATATATTGTTGTAGCCGTATTACATAGTCATATTATTTGAGGAGCTTTTTAAATGTTTGGTATAGAGGTAGTAGTAAGGGGTATATACCTGCAATCCAAGTGACTGGGCTTGACGCCACACTGCTTGTCCCCAGTGAAAAGCACAACCATGGATTGGTTTTTTTAACACTTTGTGCAAAGCAAGCCAGAGACCGTGCTCAAAATCTACAACCATTTCCCTCACTTCTGGGCTACTGGGCAGCATGGTGAGGATACTGCGGAAAACCTTGGCAAATATGAATAACAGAATAATAACACATTGTCTTACTATACAATATACCAATGATATGAACATGATGTTGTCTAATTAATTTAAACACAATTTTTATGAAAACTTTGCATAAGAAGTGTAATACAAATAATACCTTTTTATAGTCCTTTTTCTGTCTTCTAGACATCAGTATGAAAGCGCATGGAAACTGCTTAATTTCACCCGATGCTTTCACAAACGTGTGGATGGACAGCAATTGATGAAACGGCTTCCTCAGCAGCAGAGAGGGTGAACAGACCACGTTTTCGAGCAAAAATAAGGCTTCCAGATAACGTTTTCGAGCAAAATAAGGCTTACAGACCACGTTTTCGAACAAAATATAAGGCTTCCAATGAAATCTCATTTAACCAAAAAAAAAGTCTCCATTTTTGCAAAAACGGAGATTTTACGATTTTTTAATCAATTTTGCTCGCAACGACGTGGTCATCACCCTCTCTGCTGCTAAAGTTTTCAGTTCTGGGTTAATAATTCTTTTACGATTTCAACCGAATATTTGATCCAGTCCGATACGATATCGTGTCCGAGGATCATGTAGATTTATTGTTGCGAATCCGTGCGGAGTCGACTGAGCATGACTAAAGAAATCTCGAAATTGATTCAAGTCCATATCAGAGCACCATGTCTGCCATATATTTCTAAGAGTATGAGTATCAACTCCGTTGAATACAGCAAGAATATTGCAGTTATCTCTGATGACTTTTAGAACCTGAGTGTAGCGTTGAGTGACATATATCACGTCAGTGTTTTTATGCCTGCCTCTGGAAAAGATCCTAGCAGGATTTTTTTGTTTATCCAACATTATATCGTCGTATACGACTAAATTGTTAATATCTCCATCAATATCATCAATACTCGGTGCTTCATCGATATCGGTTATAAAATCAATGGCGTTCTCACCCTTAATTTCTGATGCATTCTCGTTAAAATCCTTTAACACTTCATAACATCGTTGATCATCTACGCTAGGGGCAATTAAATACAACTTATCCCACTTCATCCATCTCATTATTAAATTGAGCAACAATTGCGTTTTACCGGATCCAGATGGCCCGATTATAATCATCCGGATAGAGTTTGGTAGCGCTGCATGATGCTTAATTGGTTCTCTTGTTTTAGTCGCCGAAAAATCAATTATATCCATATCTCTATACATAAATTATGGATCTATATTGTGTGAAGTGTAAAACGCGTACTAGCACAAATGATGTGACGACGGTTACAACTAAAAATAACAGATCAGCACTTACTGGTAGATGTGCAGCATGTGGTACAAAAAAATTTAGATTTGTTTCTACAAAATCAAAGATTTTACAATTCGGAGATGTTTTTAAAAAAAAACGAGGAGGTGATATCGCAGCCAAATTGGCAAAGCTCCCTGGAACCCCATGGGCAAAGTACCCCGGAGAAAAGCACCTTCCAGGATATAGCTACTGTGGACCGGGAACCAGACTTGATATCAGACTCAATAATCAAAATCAACCCAACCCCGGTGAAGAACCAATAAACGACATTGATAAGGCCTGTCACCTTCATGATGTTGCTTATAAAAGCAGCAATTTGCAACACAGGCATCTAGCAGATGTGAAGTTAATTCATGCGTTAAATGCTATTCCTGATAAATCCTTCAAAGAAAAATTGGCTTCCTTTTTAATAAAATCGGCTATGAAAAGTAAATTGATGTTAGGTGCCGGTAATTAATAATATGGAATCAATTTATTATTCTCCAAGAGGATACTGGAGGGGTAAATCAGCAGTCCATAAACTCGCTAGCGCTGCAAAAGTGAAAAAAACCACTGCGGCTAATTGGTTATCCAAACAGGCACTATGGCAAATTTATCTACCACCGCCTAAACAGATTAATTTCTCGCATTTTGATGTGACCGCTCCTAATGAAGTTCATCAGGCTGATATATTATTTCTGTCACATGATCGTGGTTACAAATACGCTTTAACCGTAGTTGATATTGCAAGTCGATACAAAGAAGCAGAACCGTTAAAAACAAAATCAGCCACTGAAGTCGCTTCTGCATTTGAAAGGATTTATCGACGAGGTTCTCTGCACTGGCCAAATCTATTGCAGGTTGATCCTGGCAAGGAATTTCAGGGTGCAGTGTTATCTACAATGAAACATCATAATGTCACCATACGACGAGGGCATACTGCGCTACATCGCGATCAGGCCATTGTAGAACGATTTAATCGGACGATTGCTGAGCGGTTATTTGGATATCAATACGCAAAAGAATTCATCCAAGAAAAAAGATCCCGTGAATGGGTTAAAAGATTACCATCTGTGATTACTGCACTGAATAACGAGATTACTAGAACAATCAACATGAAACCTATCAACGCGATTAAAAAGAAGTCAATACCTGAAAAACCACAAAAAGATTTCAAAGAACCAATTCTTGGTAGTAATGTCATTGTGAGGTACTTATACGAACCAGGAGAGCTTGAAGGGGGTAGAAAAAGGGCTACTGATCCTATTTGGAGTGTTACTGCACACAAGATATCTAGTATAACACGATCAACTGGTAGACCTCCAGTCTATAAACTGGATTCAACTGCCCCTCAGCGGGGTTTTACTCGACAACAACTACAGGTAATTCCCGAGGATACTCAATTGCCACCGCATGGTCTTAACTAGCACCGTTGCGTCTATTGCACTCAAGACAAGTCAACATCACATTGTTTCTGACATGACCGAGATTGTTATTTTTTGTCTACGGTGAATTGGCGAGGATCCTTATCCGAATACTGCCAACTCATTATACAATTGCAACTCGCGCAGTGATTATTCTGTTGTTTCTTCAGCGTAATTATTAATTCAGCATCAATATTAAATTCTCGTTGTTTTTTTTGTCCTGTTGTTTGTAACCGGAGAGTTTTTTATCAATAATTTTAACATCAATATCATCCATTGTTGTGTCATTATCATCGAAAACAATTCTTCGAAGCTGATTTATTCTTCGTACTCTGGATACTGCGAGATAGACTAAATTCGACCATTCGATGTGATTATCCACCATCCAAACAATTGTATCCGATATAGTCAATCCCTGTGAAGAATGTATTGTTGCTGCGTATCCTAGCGTCCACGGGGATTTATTAGCACGCAATGCATTTTCGACGACGCTGATATCAACCAGCACAATATCATTTAATACGAGAATTTGTTTTTCACTCTGTCCTGGAATATCAACTTCAATATTCTGTTTTCGTGTATCTGATGGCCTATAACAAAGGGGTACTGGAAGCGTTGCAAATTTTTCTTTATGCAATTCAAATAACTTCATCTGAAGTGTGTCCCTGACTATTTTTCTACTTGCAATTATCAAATCATTTGGTCTCCATGTTTCCCAGAAATCATTCATTGGAGTTTCTGAAATCACTTCACGCGCTATTTCGCATTGGATTCTATCCGGTTGTAATCTAATTAGCGCTTTGAATTCTCGTAATCGTTCATCAATTGATCTATAATCAGTGGTAATTTCTTCATAATAGTCTACAAAACCCCTTAGCCATTCATGTGGAGATGCACCGACAAATGGTGGTGGTTGGCCATGATCACCGCACATGACGACTTTTGTGTTTTTGTTTAACAACCACTCGAGAAATGTTTGTAATACATCTAATGACACTGTGCATATTTCATCCCAAATTATGATTTCAGGAATGAATTTATCACCCATACGCTCAGGAGTCCATTTGTCACCCTTCCATCGAAAGAAACTATGGTAAGTACAGGCATTTACCCCTCGCTGTATCATCTCTCTGGCGAGTCTGTGAGTCGGTGTTAGCACAATCATGGTTGACCGACAAAATAATTCAATTGCACGAGTTGTCTTTCTTGACCCACCACAACCGTTTAAATAAACTGTCTTGTATCTACATACTGGATCAGATACCGGTGGTGCATTAGAAAATTCTGATTGAATTTCAATACGGTTACAACAAAGATATTTATCATCCATGGCAACGTCTGCCGATTCACAATACTCATGTAGCATCTCCTTTTTAAATCGCCAACGCCCCCAATTTTCTTCGGGATCTGTGAATGCCGCTAAAGCTGATTTGTACTTATTGTGTATATACATCGAATCAGTGGCCACTCTAACCGCGGTATTAGCAAATCTATTTATCATCGAAAATAGATTAATAGAAGCATAGGCTAGCATTGAACTTCTCAAATGTGTATACTGGGAATTATATCCATCACAGTAGGTAACAACCGTACCTAATTTCTCACCATTGGATAGAAAAGCATCCTTACGGGATACAAGTTTTCCCTGTTTCATTAAATCCGTTACAATGAAATCGTATTCAGCGACGTCTATGATCAACCGCGAAGAATATTTTGCGTTGTCGTATCTTCCACCCTGGGTAAATTTACCGATTATTCTTCGTCCAAAATCTTTTGCTTGTTCTTTTTTAATTTCAAATAACTTCTTAGACCGATTCATGATTTGTTCTTCATTGAAATCAGGGAATTGTTTTCGCTGTTCGCTGATTATTCTATCTAGATCGGGTTGTGGTAGCCAAACTTCTTTCTGAGCTCGATAGCATATAATAGCCTCGGAAACAATCAACGATATTAGCATACCACAATCAATCATATATCTCAATAGCACTATTGGCATCCAGGCCTTTTCAGATAGGTGTCTACCGAGCCAAACATAACTACACGGATGTAATCCTGACGCTAATTCAAATGATATCACACGAGCGAATCCGGTTAAATCAAAATCAGGCAATGGTCCATTAATCGCAACACGAGTCATTTCATGCGTGGGGTGTCCAAATCGTTTGAAGTACTCAGCACATTCCCCATACCCGAGAAAACTTCCGGGATAACACGCGGATATATCAATTGAAATCATACCATCACGTGAGTATTTCGTATTCCACAGTCCTCCATGACCAAATTCGACGCAACTCAATTTAACATCCTCGAGAAAATCACTTCGTGTTGGACGCCATGAGTTTTTTTCTCTTGCGAAGTGAGCTACCACTGATGGAATAGTAAAACTATCCGTGAGTAGTTTTTCATGGAAACTCTCCGGTGAAAAATCACTAGCGATTTTTCTCATTCTGTTATCTAATTCTTCAACGCGATATAATTCACCATTTGGTCTTACAAATTGATCGAATCCTATTTCGGGATCTTCATCACTTCTAAGTAACCACACTGACACAGGATCATCCTTACACAACGCATGAATAGCATCGAATAATTTCTCTTCATAAAAAACATCCCCGGAAAATTCCGGGGGGATATATTTCACGGTTCGTTCTCGTGGAAATACTGTTACCGCAGGTGTCCACGCGTGTTTGTTATGATCAATAATCTGTATTGGAGCTCCTCGCGATTGATATTTCGGTTCGTATAATACTTCTCCGGTTATTGTTGTTACTGATATTGGGAATTTTAATGATGCTTCTAATTTAGCTATATCAGAAATCTTTGCACCATGCTGTTTCACTGTCAGTTCCCATTCGGTTATTTTCCTACGTCGCAGATCAGTTAGTTTATTTCCTCGGGATGCATTTGTGAAGTGTTCCATTACCCGTGTTGCCACGCAATTCAGTGAACTAGAATATTTCATAGGAGCTAGTTTTGCGATATCGGGTTTATCATTTAACGGATATATCCCATAAACCATTGCTGTTACGGGATAAGATCTTTCGTAGTATGGTTTGTCAATGCCGGTTAGAATTCCTGGTTTGGAATCTCTACTCACAATGACAGCTTTTTTATTCTTGAGGATTGATTCAAATTTATCCCTAATAATCCATTTGCGATCGACTTCAATAATGAATTTGATTCGGAAAAAATACTTTTTTTCCCCAACACGTGAAATTATCACTGCTGCTTTTTCATCAGTCATGGTAGCATCAACAACACCATCAATTCGAAATGTTGACCAACAATAAGATGCTCCATCACGCTTGAATTCATTAAAACAGTCTCTGATTTTACTAATCATGGCTTTATCAAGAATTGTATTCTTTGATGTATTAGAAACTATATCGAGATTGAATTGAGCATCTTTCCAGGGTAATCCCTTGGACGTTTTTTTTGGTTTATCGAGATTAAATTTAGGATTAATTTTTAATAATCTCTTAAACTCTTTCATGTTTCCGTCTATTAAACGTTTTTTTGGTTTATCGAGATTAAATTTAGGATTAATTTTGTTACGTTTTTTTGGTTTATCGAGATTAAATTTAGGACTTATTTTTAATAATCTCTTAAACTCTTTCATGTTTCCGTCTATTAAACGTTTTTTTGGTTTATCGAGATTAAATTTAGGACTAATTTTTAATAATCTCTTAAACTCTTTCATGTTTCCGTCTCTTGGACGTTTGAGATTAATTTTGTTACGTTTTTTTGGTTTATCGAGATTAAATTTAGGATTAATCTTCAATAATCTCTTAAACTCTTTCATGTTTCCGTCTCTTGGACGTTTTTTGGGTCTATCGATATTAAATGTAGGATTAATTTTCAATAATCTCTTAAACTCCTTATCAGCATTGAATTCAGCATTTTTCGAAGGCGTTCTCCTTAATTCCCTCATGCTATAATTAAAACAAGCATTTAAATGAAGAATTTATATATAATGAATCACTGCAAGAGGCTTATGATTGGATCAGTAACCCCGTGTAACAAATCATGCAGAAATGAGTTTTGTGGGTATCATATGCAAAGCTTTCGACATGGAAGCCTTGGCCCGTTACCCTGCATACGATGTGGGGTTGGGGTCAGGGGAAAATCTCAGTTGTGTTTGAATTGCGGGGGAAAGCGATACAGGGAGTTGAAGCGTTATTATGATAAAAGAATGAAAAATGGACAATCAATCAGAAATTATGACCCTGAAAAAGTCCCTGACACTGACAACATCCCTGACAAAATCATAAGAACTCCTCAAGACTACATCGAAAGATTCATCATTAAACCAAACAATGAATTAGACAAATAGTATTTAGTATACGAATGAACCAAGAATTCAGACCACACCCTGTGATCACAAATTATGAAGCATCTAGTGATGGTGTTGTAAGAAACCGCAGACTGAAGAAACCAGTTGGTGATGTGAATAATCATGGATATTTGAGGTTTGGCGCTGGAAAGAAGAAATATGTCAATCATCGTTTCGTATTTGAATGTTTTAATGGATTGATCGAGGATGATTCTGTCATTGATCACATTGATTCTAATCCAATGAACAATTCTTTATCAAATTTACGAGTTGTTACACAGAGTGAAAATAATTCATCTGGAAGGACTGGAAAATGCTCCAAAAAAGCGAGACCTGTGAAATCTTTGAATACGATAACTAACGAAGGAAAAATATTTCAATCAATGAATGAAGCCGGTAGGTACTTCGATATTTGTAGAGCCTCAGTACGATATGTTGCAGAGGGGATTTATCGATCTGCGATTTCAAAGGGGACTGGACAGAAAATTCGATTTAGTTATGTCCAATGCGTCATATTTTTCATTTAGCAATATATCATTATTATAGAATAATGAATTCTGAAAACATGAATAGCATTTTATCCGAGATTTCAAAATTGAAAAGTTGGGATATTGAACTATCAGATGGGTTAAATCCTGATCAAATCATGTCTGATTTTCAGGATATAGAATACGGAGTTAGCACTAACAAGTATATGCTACCAAAGAAGTATGCGCTCATCAAGAGAATTCAGAATTCTATTCGGGACTCTCTCGCATTTTCCAGTGACGTAAGTGTGTTCGCTCCGTTGTATACCATCGTAGAACGAATACGAAAAGAATTGAGGTACGAATACGAATTGAAAAAGGAGGTTAATTCTAAAATTAGAAACCTACGGGCGTTAATTCAAGAAAATGAACAATTTTGATTGACCATTTATCATTATTTGATTGTGACCGTCCCTCATAGAGATTTTAATTTTTTTTAGCATTTTTTGATTGACAATGTCAAAAACAGTGAATAAAAAATTGATGGCTGGTTCGGATTGATCAAAAATAGAATGGCGAAAGTCACAGTATTATATTTTATTTATAGCAATTATGTGACTTTCGCCATCGATGAACGAAGCTGTTATAGGATGAAATAACACTTCCACGGTGGTGTTAGGTCGGATTGAAAAATTGTTTTGCAATTGAAAAATTGTTTCTGATTTCAAATAATGGTCAATGAAGCATTAACAACCCGATTGGCTCGTGAACGACTGGATGCAATCAGGAGATTTGTACCAATTCGTGACTCTGTACGGAATAAACTGCAACAACGACAACAAGCGCAGACTGACTTTTCTGTGTCAAGTGAACAACTGTTTACTCCGATAACAAGTGCGACCAAAGATGTGAAAAAGTTAACTGAAGCAGCGATATACGGAGATATTCCTGAGCGAGAACGAGTAAAGAAGGCGCCGCTGCTTGATACGCTTGAAAAGATAGCAGCAGAGACCGGACAAACACGCGCAGGGATACAACAGTTATCCAGTGATATAAAAACTCAGCGCGAGTATGAACGATTAGCTGATATTGATGATTCTGCGCCTGAATTTCAAAGAGTTTCCACACCTGAACCACAACCTGTTGATGTCGTCACCCCAAGAGGTATTCCCTTTATAGACAAACTCACCGAAGAAGCTATAACACAAATCAAACTACCTCAATTGGAGAAACACCAGGATTATACGACTTTTGGTGATTTCGCCGCCAAAAGCTTTGATTCTAGAAAGGATTTTTTAAAAGACGAGTATAAAAACAATAAAATAAGCCGAGATGAATGGGTTAATTGGTTGTATAAAACGAATAAGGGGATTACTGGTAATTTGAAAAGGGATACAATTGAGTATAGATCTTTTAAAGTAGGAGTTGATAGTTATGATATACAAAAACAACAAGAACGAGAAAAAAAAAGTCGAGGCCGACAAAGGCAATTACTTGATGATAGTCAGGGCGCAACTGGTACAACTGAGGAAACAAGCGGAAAAGGATATTCGATTGGAAATCCAAAGGATTTCAACGCTGGAGTCTTTGACTCTACCATGACATGTCCTGGTAGTGTTCTCAGTGATATATCACGATTAGAAGTTCTCATCGGAGGAAAACGAGCCGGAAATAACTCACCGGAAATAATTAATGAAGCAGCTGATATCTGTAGACGATTATTTCAGGGTGGTATCATGGATATCAGCACATATCGAGATTTCATTGGCGAGTTAGTGGAAAGTGGGTATCATAGTGACTGAATTGAAAAGTCATTCGATTAGATAAATAACAATTGAAAAATTGTTTCTGATTTAAAATAATGATCATACACTACAATCATGATAAACCAACCCTCGTCTATGTAGTTAATTCACGGTTTCCAGTTTATAGAACATACTACGGAGATGGTTTAGGTAATACCATTGCAGGGTTATTTGCGAGAATGGCTCCAAAAGTGATGCCGTTAGCTAAACAATTATCAATGAAAGCCATTGATGTTATTCGTGATAAGGGTATTGGTGCTGTTGGAGATCTTGCTGGAAAAGCGTTTTCAGCCGCGAAGAATAAAATAACATCATTAGTGAGACGAAAAAAGAAACCGGTACCATTGCCATCTACAGCAGAAATGCCTGCAAGTGTTAGTAAAATAATAAATAATGCAGTAGATGAAAAACTAGCATCATTGGTGACTCCCTTGATAAATCAAGGGGACCAAAATAACATGATAGCAAACATGATAGCGGGAAGTGGCTTTAAAAAACCACGACGATGAAATGGAAAATCGCGATTTAGACTCTGATAAATAGAATAAAATGTTCAAAAGGTCACCTGATCCAGCATTTGATATGGATGCCCCAGTTGGCAAGAATGATTCTGTACGCGATTTTCAATTTTATTCTTATCATGCAGTACAACCAGATCTCCGATCGCGAATTGAACTTCAAGTTCATGATACCAGTAAATACTTCCTACCGTGTGAGGCATTTATTGAAGTAGAAGGAGAACTTGTAACAAATGTTTCAGCTGATACCCCATATGCAGATAACGCAAATGTCCGAGTTGGTTTTGTTAATAACGGCATAATGGCGTTATTTGAAAGCGCTAGATATCTCATTGATGGAAAAGAAATTGAATCCATTGACCGTGAAGTTGATGTTGCAACAACAATAATCGGGTTAGCGAGATATTCTGATGATTATACAAGGTCGGCTGGTCCATCTATGATGTTTGCAAAGGATACCTCTGATAACGCTGATCACCTTCCATACATTAAAGTGTTCACAGCAAGAGATAATGCAGAAGCCGATCAACAGGAAGCAGCTAATCCAGAACGTCGAACTAGACCCGGAGCTGCGTTTGATATTCTCGGAGGCGTTAATGGTAATCTCAATTTAGGATTTGCAACACGTGTAGCAACGTTGCATGGGCAGCATCGACGATTTTCATGTGCGATTCCACTGCATCATATATTTGGATTCTGTAGAAACGTCTGAAAAGTTATTTATGGAGCGAAGCATACAGTAGCACTTGTACGAAAGGGTACTGATGATGATGCAATCTGGCGTAATGCTGGGGTTGCTGCCGGTAAAGTTATTTTAACAAAACTATCATTATGGATGCCAGTGTTAACTCCATCAATCACAGAAGAACAGCGACTACTATCATTTATGGATCAAGGAGGAAAGTCGTTGTTGAGTTGGTTATCAGTGACCACGGATATTAAACAAGACAGTGTTGATGGTACATTCACATGGCACCTGGCATCAAAACAAGGGGTTTCAGCACAACGTCATATATTTGTAGCGTTACAGAATAATGCGCGAGTTGGTAATCAAGAACGAAGTCATATGATATTTGATCAGTTAGGTGTTAATGAAGTCTCGCTGAGAATAAACGGACAGCAGGAACCATCCGAGGATATACAACTTGATTACGGTCAAAATCATATTGCACGTGTCTATCATAACCTGTTGTCATTTATGGCACGTGATCTAAATGTGGATACTGGTTTGCAAATATTACAATTGGATTTTAAAAGCCTCTATCCGATTTATTACTTTTCACTGGAACATCTCGATTTGATGAGACAATCTGTCGTTGATATACTCTTTAGAGCCCGTGTAGAGCGTCCGAGAGGTCCCCCAATTGGTGGGGTACCTCCTATCCTTATCCCGAATTATAGAGCGGTTGCTGTCATTCTCAGTGATAAATCAATGCTACTTGAAGGTGTTGGAGGAAGAATGAGAGTGGTAGATGCACCAGTGGAAAATATGTAAACGTTTCATTGAAATTGTAAACGATTTAGAATCAATCAATTATGTATAATGTAATATAGTAATACTAGTGTTGCGTTAACTCCCGGTCAATTAAAAAAATTGCAATCGGAATCAGCTAAAAAATGTGGAACCACAATCACGTTGAAACCCAACCAAATGACTGGTGGTGCAAATAAACTATCGCTGACAACTCGTCAGGTGAAACATTTCAATGATGCACTAGTAGCAAAAAAGGGTGTTCAGATTACTCTTTCTGCGGCTGCTATCAAAAATATGATTAAAACAGGCGGTATATTCCCGTTGTTAGCTGCGATACCAGCATTGATTGCAGCAGCAGCCCCAGCGGTGGCGAAAGCGGCAGCGTTAGGAGGCGTTGGTACTGCAGCAGGAATGGCACTAAAGAAGGCAACTGGGAAAGGATATAAAAAAGGGAAAGGGTCTAAGACTACCAGGAACCCCGTATTCGTGGTACAGCGGAAAGGGTCTAAGACTAGGACCGGTTTATTAATTGGAGAGTCTATGATGGTTCCCATGTCCAATTTTGATTTACTCGATGCTGCTAAAAAAACGCGCGATTAAAAACTTCAGAGGTGTCTTTATGAAAGATCAATTACCACATCAACCAAACAGCGTTGAAACTGGAATCATTAATTTAGATAACAGCACCGGACCCGGAACTCACTGGGTTGCATACGCTATTGATCCACGTGGGATTGTCTATTTTGATTCATATGGATTAGCCCCACCAAAAGAGTTTATGCGTTATATAAAAACCCTTCCAATGAAGACTTGGTATTCTACGCTACCAACACAAACGATGATTGACCCACCAATATGTGGCAGCGAAGTATTAAATGTCCTTAACGCTATTTCTAACTCCTTGAGTAACCCAAGCGGAAAACCACCACATGTTATCGTGAATGAATACACTAGTAATCGCTGGAGAAAATCGAAGATTTTTCAACGAAGTCGTCAAAAACGATTTTAGAGAGAGAAAGAGTTTTACAATAACATGATTGATATTTGGGGGAGATCTTTGAAACCCAAACCCGATGGCACTGCACCCCCTGATTCTTTCAAGGATATAAAAAAATTAATTAAAGATGAAATCGCTGAGACGTTAAATTTAGTAAATGTTGACCCGAACGAAATAGTTGTATTTCAGGACAAACAGGGTAAATTTAAATCTAGTGATGTGTCATTGAATGACATTTTGATACGGCAGCGCGACGCCGCTGAAAACTCTATTGCGCTATATTCCAACGACGGACGACTTAAACCAGGCGCACTTGTGTCTACGATCACCGACGCGATTGCCGCCCACGACAACAAGATTGCCGCCCAAGACAGCATGATTACCACCCAAGACAACAAGATTACCGCCCACGGCCGGATCTGGAGGATTATATACGAGGTTACAATTCTTTTCGCAAAAATGTCGTACATAAATTCTTTGGAACCCCGCTTGTGGTTGGCATGACTCTCGCTGAAATTAAAAACTATCTATCGCTATTCTTTTTTAACAAGGACGCGGGAAGGATGATGAATGAAAATGAAATCAAGGCAAATTATCTCGAGATTTCTAAACTAATAGAAGATCAAAAACCCACTAACGACGTCATTGTTAAGTTTTTTTGGAACCCCGCTTGTGGCAGGCATGACTCTCGCTGAAATCAGAGAGTTTATCGGCAAGCACACTCACAATGCCTACATCGCTAATAGTTTCTTTGGTGTCCCGGCTACATCTACGATGACTCTCAAAGATATTAATATGTTTATGGTGAGACAAACAACACTTAATACCATCGTGGATAGATTTTTGGGGAGAACACCTGTTTCTGAAACCACATCGTTGACAGGTCCAACCCTCACTGAAATTAAAGCGGTTATCGATAAAGTAAAAACTCCACATAGTGTAAGCGTCAATAACATCGTGTACACGGTTGATAGTGGGACTTTTGATTGGATCCGAGGAAACAGAAATTATCTTTATGTTGGCAACAAACATACTAGTGCACCAGGTTGCTACCGACTTACAATAATACATCACCGTAAATTTGATTTGGAAATCAGCAACACAGGTATCCGCGGTGTTAACACGCTGACATATATATTAGATAAAGTACCAAAACCTCCACCTGCTATACCAATCTCATTTCCGATTGTTATAACCAATTCTGACGAGTATGTGATTAGGGAGTCACTACCCTGGATAATAGAATTTGTATCCGGTGTCCCCTCATCAGATCCTAAAACCGATTCGTTGGTGGGATAATTGAAAACACTAGCTGATTTAAAATAACAACAGTGATTCCATTATCGTCGTAATATCGATTCGACACCGTGAAAGAGTTTTCCGCGAATTTGAAATTACTTTCCGCGAACTTGAAAACACAATTGAAAACACTAGCATTTTTAAAATAAAAATGATTTCATCAACGCAATGTCGCTATGATCAGGTCAGAGAATTTCAGACTAGACTCAAAACCCTCACTGAGGAGTATCAAATAAAAATAAAAAAAATACCGACGAAGAATCACCGCAATTGATATTACTATGTACTCGGTGTCAAGCGTTCTCGCTGGCGCCGGAATAATACTTGCATCGGTTACAATGATTGCCCCGGTCGTAGTTCCAATTTGCATTTCTGCGGTGGCTACAATCGGGGGTATATCAACCGGGATAGCAAAAAAGATATCATCATGCAGCCAGAGTAAACTGCAGAATTACTTAATTCAATTTCATATTGTATCAACCGCATATTCGCAGTTATCCCTGATGATATCGTCGTCACTCGATAATACAATTATATCAGATAGTGAATTCTCAGCGATGGTCAGTATTTTTGATTCAGCGATATCAAAATTAGAGCAGCAACATGAATATAATAACAATGACAACACCGATGGAATTGGAAAACACGAACCCAAAAACAAACCCAAACACGAACCCAAAAACCAAAATGATCTCAATAATCTCAACCATACCAGATTGTGAGTTCTCAGTGATGGTCAGTATTTATGATTCCGCGGTGTCAAAATTAGAAATACAACATGAGTATAATAACAATGACGACACCGATGGAATTACTTCAACGAGTAGTGGAGAACACGAACCCAGTACAAACAAGCATGATATCAATAACATCAACGGAACCCGAATTTAGTGTAAATTTCCCTAGCCCAGTCCCCGTGAAGGAGATAGCGCTAGCAAAACTACGAGTGTATCACAGTTGGCCTAATATCAGATCAAAATCATTTGGTGGTCAACAACCCAATAATTCTTTAGTGTTTGCAAATAAGAATAAACCCGACGGAACCCCAGACTGGAACGTCGTTTCCATACCAACTGGATCATACCAAATCGAACAAATCAATAATGAATTCGCGCGTAGAATAAAATCGATTACCGGAACAGAATCGAAAATCGCTATAACAGTTCATGAGCCGACACTATCATCCGCAATTGAGATAAGCACAGAAGGATACGTCGTAGATATCTATCAGAGTTCTATTAGAACCGTACTAGGATGGCCTGAAAAACCACCGGAAAAATCCACCACCGACTTAACCACGGATGTACAATCATATCATGAAATCAATCCCAGTTATCGAGATAATTTATCTGATATAAGAAAAGGAAGAATCGGCGATAGATTTATATTTACCAACAAAGACACATTGCAATGGGATTTTATCATTAAAAGAACAACCGACTCATCTGTTACTATTTCATTTACGCTAACTGACGTCCGTGGCTATTTTAATGAGATTAAACAATTATATGACACACAACTAGAACAACTACGGAAAACAAGATCGCAAAAACACGTTGAAATAATAAATCAACTTATATCGGACATGGAATATATCTATGAACTAATTATTCAAACAATAATTAATGACAACAGCGACAATAAACAACGATTCCTAACCGATTACAATATCACAGAAGACAATCTGCGTAATTTCAAGTTTCCGAAATACAACGCTGATGAATTAGCAAGAATTGTTAAAACCGATATCAAAGCGCTACAAAAATCAGATTCAACTGTCCTCCTCAAATATAATAATGATCCAGATGGTGGCGGTAGGCATATCGCTCCGTTCAACGTGAATATTTCATCGGTGATTGCGCTCAATTTATTATGTGATATTATCGAAGGAAGCTATCAGATTAATCTAGAGCAATCAAATCAAGCTCAGCAGGGATATATTCTTTATTCGTTTGCACCAACAGCTCCTCCAGGATTCCTAATTATTGAAAACCCAATTAATCCTGTCTACATGCGATGCCATAATAATTCATTAACCAGAATTAATTTCAAACTCACCGACCAGTCAAATAATCTGATTGATTTACAAGAAGAGGTGTTAGCGATTAGTCTGTTTGTAAAGTCCTAAGGACTGGATCAAATATTCGGTTAAAATCATTTCTTATTTTTTGTTAACCTGTAGCAGCAGAGAGGGTGATGACCACATCGTTGCGAGCAAAATTGATTAAAAAATCGTAAAATCTCCGTTTTTGCAAAAATGGAGACTTTTTTTTTTGGTTAAATGAGATTTCGTTGGAAGCCTTATATTTTGTTCGAAAACGTGGTCTGTAAGCCTTATTTTGCTCGAAAACGTTATCTGGAAGCCTTATTTTTGCTCGAAAAGGGTGGTCTGTTCACCCTCTCTGCTGCTTCCTCACTAGTTTGAATGTCCCATCAATATACCATGTTTTTGCATTAGCCATCATTTGCAGCTGTTGGTTTGTTACGAAAATAAGGTGACGGTGTCCACCTACTCTCACATCAGCCTTGAAAAAATCATCAGATGTGTTTTGCTCAATGAATTCGTTGTCCAGCTGAAGAAAAATACAAAAGGGTAATACATGTTACTAATAGTAATAGTAATAGCGATTGGCGCTAATACGACATGATGTAACAGTGCTAGGCATTACTATAAACTGCCACACTGCACAAATCGTCGAGATATGACTTAAAAATTGTTAAATCTACGTTAAAAATCCAAATCTCTCTCTCTCTCTCTCTCTCTCTCTCTCTCTCTCTCTCTCTCTCTCTCTCTCTCTCTCTCTCTCTCACACACACACACACACACACACACTATAAGTAAATAACTATGATTTTAATTGAAATAAGTTCTCGTTCAGTAACCATTTATTCTTGCAGCATTCAAAATGTTTACATATGAATATTAAATGTCATACCTCAAATTGTAAATCTGCTGGCTCAGACGGTCTGTTCCGCTGTCGTGTGTAATTAGCAACTCATACAATGTTGTTGTAATTTGGTCTTGAATGTTCAGGCAGATGGACATCGACATGCTCATCCATAACTCGTGTAACAAATGTCGTTACCGGCGCAAACAGATCTCGTCGTGCTTCTTCCTTAATCTAAGATATATATATTACATTTAGATGGGTTAGATGTACATATCCTGGTAGAGCGTTGATACAGGTGGTTGGTAAGAGAAAGATGAAAGGTGTGTGATGATATTGTTTTGTTTAAATTACACGGCGGTGTTTTACATTTTCAATATTATGCTTCGAGAAATTATAACAATGTATCCATGACTATAATTCAATCATTATAAGTTATTGGGCATGAATAATCGCTATTACCCGTCAATTTCATTGCAACAATGGCTACATACAAAGACATGTTTCTAGTAGTTGTTAAATCAATTACCTTTTTCTGCATTTCAAGAGATTTTATAATCCCTGGCATCCCTTGATGAGTGTGCTGCCCGTCGATTCGACCAAACCCATCAGCAGTCTGGCGCAACGTTACAGGACAAGCTGTTCTTTTATTCCTAACACTGCACCGCCAATTTGTGTAGTGCCTATTTTGACGCTGTAAATGGATCATACAAATAATATAAATATTTGCATGCATAGAAAAACTAGTTATTATCAAATATATATATATTTAATAATGGTGTTGTTTACATTACTAATCTATATAATAGGCTCAAAACAAAATTATGTAAATAGAGAATGAATGCTGTTTAAATTAGTTCAATTAGTGGGCATACACCAATCATATGTGGGTTTGCACTGAAATTGTTATTATGCGGTTATAACACCTTACGCTACAAAAGATTAATGAACAAATAAACCAATACACATACCTTAACAACGAAGTTGAAGCCGTCACTACTGACTAGCTTACACTTTCCTCGTTGAGTTCCCCCGTCAATAACTTTAAATGTTATGTTACTTTCCTCCTCATAAGTTAGCAAATTTGATGTTATGTTTTCTTCAATGGAGTCCTCTTGGATTTTCTCCGGTACAGAAAATGATACTTTTGTTATATCAAAGGAATCATTCCTTGTGCTGCTCGCAACGGACATTCCTAAAGTGTCAGCTTCGGTACAGTCATGACATGTAAAATCTAATTCCGTTTCGTTCTTGACTGCCGTACGATATGCATCCCTTGTGATACCTAAAATGGAGAAATTATAGTATGAAACGACACAACATGGGAAATATCTAAATATATAAATTGAATAAACGATTAGTAGTATGAAATCGTAAAACAATCAACTGAGCCTGTTACAACTTAAATTCTTAAGGGTCAAAAATGTTCAATTGCACTAACATACATTTATACACTAACAACAAATATTGACTTGTATGTGATTAATAATACTAACACTACTACTACTACTACTACTACTACTACTACTACTACTACTACTAATAATAATAATAATAATAAGCACTAACTATACAAAGATACTATGAAAATTAAATGCTGTACTAGCTTATCATTATAAAATGCTTACCTGTGTTACACTTTCTATGCGTCCATTTGCTGCACTTGTCACACATTATCGCTTCTTGAAGTGGTCTCACTTCCAAAAGACATTTTTTTTTGGGGGGGGGGGCACCAGACAGATGCCCCCCTCCCCCCAATCAAAAAAAAATTTAAAAAAGTTTATATGTATGTGTGTTCCCCCCAAATGTTATTATGTTGATTTTATTATTCTTTACATCTAAATCCATTTAATTTTCCCCATCGGGGTTATATAATAATTTGAAAAGGGGTATTTTTATTTCCCTAGTGTTATTATAAGTGTTCCTTTCTAGTTGGGATTTGATCTACCCATTCTTGAAAGTCACTTTTAGTTTGATGACCATGGCTAGTGGTCACTTTACATCCTGGTGTTTGCTATGTGTTTTAGTGCTATTTGTGTATTTGCTATATAAGTATATTATATACTTGTACATGTGTTCAGGATAGCCTTTGATCAAATCATTTAAGTTGTCTTATCTATTTTTTACCTCTCGTAAAAGGAGATAATTTCAGTTTAGAAAAAAAAATTGATATGGGTTTTGAATTTTGATATAAATTGAGGTGCGTTATTTAGAAAATTCTTTATATGTGTCTCAATTTATCTAATTTTGTTACATTGATCCGTTTTCCTTGAGGTAGAAACTGTACAAAATTTATTTGGCTGTACAGTTCCCTCCTCAATTAGTCCGGTCATTTTTAGTTTATTTAACTAATAAAAAGTTCCAAAGAGTTTTATTTTCCCGTAAATTGGGATCCATGGCTGCTATGGGATGCAGTCATGGCAGAAAAAGCATGGAAAAGGTTCCAGAGAAATTATTTAGAATCAGCCATGTTTAGAGGAAAATGAAAAATGCTAAAGTGCAAAATATGAAAAGTCAAACAGACTAATATTGATATTAATTCATTTCAATTTGGTTTTTCTTCCACACTCTTCTGCAGGCCTGTTCACTTCGCGTAGCGCCATGTGACATAGCCCTGCAGTGTCCTCATATGTACTTTACCTTTTTTTTTTTTTTTTTTTTTTTTTTTCCCTTCCCACTAAACAAAATTAAAATTAAAATTTAATTTAAGAAAAATTTAATTTATGAAAAATATAATTATGAAAAATTTCTATTAATTAAAACATTTTGGATTCCCTTAACCTTCATTAGGGGACCACACTTTATTAAGGTCGCCGTAATAAAGTCCGTTATTTGTCGAACCAATTGTTTTTGAAAATTTCCGTCCAGGAAGAGTAATTGTCGTTTGTCATATTTGTCGATCTTCATTATTTCCATTATTAGTTTTGTTCTTTCTTCCTTTGTTTCGTCACATTGAGTAATCGTGTGGTCTTTTGTGTATGGGGCTTTTTTGCATAGAGGGCAATTAAGCTGTACTCTTGTCAAACGTCTTCTATAGGGGGTTTCACGGTTGCAACGGAGTTACTGATCGTAGAGCCTAAAATTACCTCCCTTAGCTCCAATACGCATGCCCACAAAAAAATCTCCAGTTCCGGATAGTTTACTGTTCTACACTCGATTAGCGAAACATAAGGTTAACAAAGGAAAACCAATGAATCGTTTATATATGTCAAACTTATTTTGTTCATACTAGGAGAATAATTATACACAATAAATCAGATAATTAGATTGAGTGTCCATACTTACATTATATCAGATAATTAAATATTTCCTTTCCATACTTTAAGAATGTCAATTAATTATATACACTGTCCATATTTATATTATACATGATAATATAGATTCACTATCCATAATTTCATACACATTTGTAGGAACATTTCACCTTGCTCTCCAATTTTAAACATTTCCTGCACCTTCTTGGCTACATAACTTTAAAGAAAAATAATCTCAACAATTTGCGTTTTTGATATGTTGATATATCCTTCTTTCTCAGTTACTTTCGCAAGGCTAATAGTTCGTTTATAACAGGAGTTAAGAAAGTTATTACACAAGTTCGATAAGAAAATTATAATACGAATTCAATCCAGCAGCTGTTATGTAATGATAAATATTTTAAATCAGAAACGTTGTTGTTGTTTTTTTAAATTTTAAAAATGGAACAGTATATTAATGTTTTCAGATGAATTTGACAAAGCAATAATTACATTAGCTATCGATAAAGGAGTGTAATTAATGCTGATGGAATCTTGTTTCATATTTGGGTGTAAAAATTGTACAATTTTCAGATTAATGACGTTTTATCTTGTTTCATTTTCGTTTAGAATTTTGAACATCAAGTATCGGACAGTACATGCAACAACTTTCAAATCTGCTAGGGTCTATTAACAAGATTTCAGATTGACACCTGCAAATTCATTTAGAACAGCCTTATTAAAATTAGCTTAATTCTGTTTAACTTTCCTTGGATTAAAGATGTAAGTTTTAAAAATACAATTATTTCATAGATTTGGTCCTACTACTTTGGTTCAATATTAATCCACATGACCGGATGTAAAATTGCAAACAGTATTTTTTTTTTAAAAAAAGACTGCTTGTAAGAAAAAGCCCTACAAGTCCAGAACAAATAAATACTCACAAATATTCATCTTTGTTTTTTTTTTCTATCGGTCACTCGTTCTTTCTTAGCATCAAATTATACTCATTTTTCACCTGAAGTATGTTTATGTAATATACGTATGCAAACGCGTTCATTCGAGGATATACCTACCCAATGCACCAGATGAAATGTGATAGACACACATACAGAAAGACAGGCATATAGGTGAGAACCACAAATGTCCTATACATGCATAGTGGGTCTAACATAGATATTTCTCTACATTATATACTCTAAAATTTCCATCCGTTCCAGGAAATAAAATTAGAATAATCATCAAGGAGACTCGTACGTGCGCCTGTTTGTTCAAGCACGGACGACATTTGTGCATTTTGAAAGAAACTCAAGTTATTTCATTTAAAATATAATTAACATTAATAGAAATGCAACAGTCTAAATCAATAATAAGAGAACTTTAAAAAGTTAGAATTTTTTGTTGTCGTTCAACATAAATTTACTGCTATGATTAAAACTTAAAAAAAACAATATCTTTTCAATATTCTTCAAGCGAAATAAATTGCAAGAACTTTTTACGCAGCGATACACCTTTGCACAATCAAATAACACAAACTAGTACATAATGTAATAATGGAGATCTGAAACGGGCAGAAAACATTTATTTAAAAACTGGCTGCAGCGCAAGATAGTGAAAAAAAATTAAAGATGTAACAACAATTTATCAAATATTGATAGAATTTCATTTTAAGATAGTGAGATATCGATCCTGTTTGCAAAATTTGAGCGGTTTGTCACATTTTCTTGATCTACGTCTGCCATCTCTAATTATTGAACTATCCGGAAGTGAGCTGCACCGAAACGCCCTCTGGTGAGCTAGTAACCGTGAAACCCCCTATAAGCCACTTCGCCCGTTAGCCAGGCGTTGTGGAGGTATGTGTAGAGCATACTCTGTATTTTTGTTGAATTTATGTCCGTCCAATGCCTCCACACCCTATCCCAATTTATAGATGGATTCTCTAATTCTACTTTTGTTTTATTTTTAGTTGTTTCTTCATCCAAAATCAGTCGATAGGTGTCGTCTTTACTCAGTTCCCATAGTTTTTCATTAGTTCTATACCTATCTAAAAGTCCCTTTACTTCCTTATATAAATGAGGTGTTTCTAATGTCCTAACTAATCTGTTATTCATGTATATATCCTGTCTGTGTTTCATTCCTATGCCTATCCAAAAAATGTATAGTGCTTCCCAAGGTGTTTGGGGTGTACTGTTAATTCTTTTAATCCTATTTAATATACTTTTATGTTTTATTAAAATGGGGTTTGGCAAGGCTAAACCCCCTTTTCTTTTAGCCCTATATAATGTTGATTTTTGTATATAATGTATTTTTTGATTCCATATATAGTCAATAATATCATTATCTATTGTTTCTAGTGTTTTGTTTTTTATGTCCACAGTGTTTACTAAATACGCCAAAATTGAATACATATATGTTTTTGCAACCTGTGAACGTTCAATTAAACTAAGTGGCACAGGGGCCCAGATTTCAATTATCTCTTTTATTTTTGTTTTTATTTTATCCAAGTTCTCTTTTTCTTCGTTTTCCCCAAAGATTATTCCTAGGGCTTTTACCTTTCTTTTAATTACATTGGGGGGTAAACCGGGGTGGTTTCCTATACCATGACTTACATAGAAATCCTAGGATGTAAAAGTAAGTAGGTATCCTTTTGACCTCCTCTGGGGCGACCAGTATGATCCTCTCTCCAGAATGTACTCCCTGGTTGCCATATACGCCTCTGTGTTTGTCCTGGCCCGGGTTTATTTTATACTGAGACATCAGTTTTTCCCTGAAGACGGTTGAGGTTACTTCTAGGGGAAGGCCTGAGATTACAACTTCTATCATCCTCGGCTGTATTTTCCTTGTAATTGGTGGGGTTAAGTAAACTTTCACCCTTGTGCCCAAGATTTGTATTTCACTATGCTGTAATAACTCCATCCGTTTTTTGGGGTACAGCACGTATTTGTTCGGACCTCCATACTGTAGCCCCTCAATTTCGTCTATTTTTACCCCAAGAACGTGCATTGCCGTCAATACTTCCGTTTGGCTAGGCATTTTCTGGATTTCACCAAAATCCAGGGTTTGGCATCCTTGTCTGTGGTGAATAATTAGCATCCTATCACTTCCGGTGCCTATCACTTCAGTCGCAAAGAAATCCTTTACCCTGAAGTTATATTTGTCTGTAGTCTCATTAGACTCTATGTCTCCGTCGTTGCTGTCACTGTCACTGTCCGTCATTATCAAAACACTGACAGAAGGTAAATAACAAAAAAAGAGGTGCTGAAAATAGCAAGGTGATGAAAAAAATAGTAGTGAAGCAGCAGAGAGGGTGAATCCTACAACGTTTTTAGACAAAATTTGATTGAAATCCTAAAACGAGCCGTCTTATAATCTTATTTTAACCAAAAAAAAGGCGAACCCTACAACGTTTTCAGACAAAAAATTGATTGAAATCTCCCTACGAAATCATTTTAACTAAAAAAATGAAAACGATTTTTTAATTAATTTTGGTCGCAACTTGTTGTCATCCACCCTCTCTGCTGCTAAAGTTTTCAGTTCTAGGTTAACAAAAAATAATAAATGATTTGATCGAGTCTTTATGATGAAAATCATTGATGATTTCACAAACAGACTAATCGCTAACACCTCTTCTTGTAAATCAATCAGATTATTTGACTGGTCGGTGAGTTTGAAATTAATTCTGGTTAATGAATTATTATGACACCGCATATAGACTGGATTAATTGGGTTTTCAATAATTAGGAATCCTGGAGGAGCTGTTGGTGCAAATGAATAAAGAATATATCCTTGCTGAGCTTGATTTGATCGTTCGAGATTAATTTGATAGCTTCCTTCGATAACATCACATACTAAATTGAGCGCAATCACTGAGGATATATTCACGTTGAACGGAGCGATATGCCTACCGCCACCATCTGGGTCATTCTTGTGAGTCAGGATTAATAAATTTTTCATTAGTTTCCTTTCACATGCGTCATAGATTTTTTGGAAACCTTCATCGATGGCATCACTGAGATATTTTTGTAGTTCTAAGATATTATACCCTGGTAGTTTGAACGCATGAATATCTTCTACGCGTATATTATACTTCGTTGCAAACTCTGTTCGCGTTGTGGGGTTTTCATGATCGAGTATAAATCGAATAATTTGTGAATTAAATGTTTCCATGTCATTGATGATTTTGTTACATGTTTCTACGACGCTGATAAATTCATCTCGGGTGAGAGAGCCGGATTTAAGAGATATTAACAACAGTGAAAAATCATTATTCATCGCTGTGAAATTTTCATCGATTTCATATTCGTCAACAAAATGATACACACTCGATTGTCCACTCCCCACAAAATGTTGGTGCACTGACCTAAAAAATTCTACACTGAACTCTTTTTAACTCTTTACTGGATTATCAGGTTTTATCCTGTCTGTGACATAATCAGATTTTTTAGGTTTGGGTGATACAACAACGATTCCCTCCAGAGTTTTACTCTGGGGCGGTAATTCAGGCCATCCTAGTACGGTTCTAATAGAACTCTGATAGATATCTACGACGTATCCTTCTGTGCTTATTTCTATGGCAGATGATAGCGTCGGCTCATGAACTGTTATAGCGATTTTCGATTCTGTTCCAGTAATCGATTTTATTCTACGCGCGAATTCATTATTGATTTGTTCGATTTGGTATGACCCTGTTGGTATCGAAACAACATTCCAGTCTGGGGTTCCGTCGGGTTTATTCTTATACGAGAACACTAAAGAATTATTGGGTTGTTGACCACCAAATGCTACCGATCTGATATTAGGCCAACTGTGATACATTCGTAGTTTTGCTAGCGCTATCTCCTTCACGGGGACTGGAGAGGGGAAATTCACACTGAATTCTGGATTCGTTGATGTTATTGATATCATGCTTGTTTGTACTGGGTTCGTGTTCTCCACTACTCGTTGAAGTAATTCCTGCGGTGTTGTCATTGTTATTATACTCATGATTTATTTCTAATTTTGGTATCGAGGAATCATAAATACTGACCATCACTGAGAACTCACAATCTGGTAATGTTGATATTATTGAGATCATTTTGTTTTTTGGGTTTGTGTTTTCTGATTCCATCGGTGTTGTCATTGTTATTATACTCATGTTGTCGCTCTAATTTCGATATCGCGGAATCAAAAATACTGACCATCGCTGAGAATTCACTATCTGATATAATCGTATTATCGAGTGACGACGATATCATCAGGGATAACTGCGAATATGCGGTTGATGCAATATGAAATTGAAGTAAGTAATTCTGCAGTTTACTCTGGCTGCATGATGATATCTTTTTTGCTATCCCGGTTGATATACCCCCGATTGTAGCCACCGCAGAAATGCAAATTGGAACTACAACCGGGGCAATCATTGTAACCGATGCAAGTATTATTCCGGCGCCAGTGAGAACGCTTGACACCGAGTATATAATAACATCAATTGCGGTGATTCTTCGTCGGTATTTTTTTATTTTTATTTGATACTCCTCAGTGAGGGTTTTGAGTCTATTCTGAAATTCTCTGACCTGATCATAGCGACATTGCGTTGATGAAATCATTTTTATTTTAAAAACACTAGCGTTTTCAATTGTGAAATCGGAACGATTTAGTTATTTACTTAAATCCGCTACGAATTCAACATACCAGGTTGCTGAAACCCCAATCAAATTTTTATCAGTAGCTGTTATAGTGAACCTTTCAGTTGTATCCTTGTCGATGATCGTTGAAATCGTATTATTAACCCCGGATGAACTCGACGATGATATATTAAATTGAGTTAATGGTGTTACTAGTGTTAATCGATAAATACCCTTAACGGTTGCAGTGATATCTAATTTGTTGTTTGTAGGTGTCCACGCAAATGATCCGTGTTGGATTGTGTATACCACGTTGTTGGTTTTCTCATGAGGAATTTTTGTTTTTTCAATGATTGTTATCATCCTCGAAAAATCACCTTTGACGGCTTCGATGAAGTTTTTCGTCTCATCGATGGATTTTTTAATATCAGGGAGTTTTATTTCAATTTTATCCAACTGGGTTCCAATAAATTTATCAATGATATTTCTACGAAAAACTGAAAACTGTTTTCCGTTTTCTTCAATTTTAGATTCAAGTGTTGTTAGTACAAACATAGAATTGTTTAACTCATCGTTGAGAGTTTTTAATCGATCTGTAATCGTCGAAACGAGTAAACCCGGTTTGAGTTTACCCTGATCGGAAAATAACGCAACGGTGTTCTCGATTGCGTTTTGTTGTTTAACCAAAATATCATCCAGAGAAATATTACTGGTTTTCAATTTACCCTGATCGGAAAATAACGCAACGGTGTTCTCGATTGCGTTTTGTTGTTTAACTAAAATATCATCCAGAGAAATATTACTGGTTTTCAATTTACCCTGATCGGAAAATAACGCAACGGTGTTCTCGATTGCGTTTTGTTGTTTAACTAAAATATCATCCAACGACACATCACTAGATTTCAATTTACCCTGTTTGTCTTGAAATACAACTATTTCATTAGGATCAACATTTGTTAAGTTCAACGTCTCAGCTATTTCATCTTTGATTAGTTTTTTTACATCCTTGACAGAATCAGGTGGTGCAGTGCCATCGGGTTTGGGTTTCAAAGATCTCCCCCAAATATCAATCATGTTATTGTAAAACTCTTTCTCTCTCTAAAATCGTTTCGATTTCCAGTGATTACTAGTGTATTCATTAACGACAACATGTGGTGGTTTTCCGCTTGGGTTACTCAAGGAGTTAGAAATAGCGTTAAGGACATTTAATACTTCGCTGCCACATATTGGTGGGTCATTCATTTGTTGTGTTGGTAGCGTAGAATACCAAGTCTTCATTGGAAGGGTTTTTATATAACGCATAAACTCTTTTGGTGGGGCTAATCCATATGAATCGAAATAAACAATCCCACGTGGATCAATAGCGTAAGCAACCCAGTGAGTTCCAGGTCCGGTGCTGTTATCTAAATCAATGATTCCGGTTTCAGTGTTGTTTGGTTGATGTGGTAATTGATCTTTCATAAAGACACCTCTGAAGTTTTTAATCGCTAGTTTTTTAGCAGCATCGAGTAAATCAAAATTGGACATGGAAACCATCGAAGATTTGGGAACCATAGGTTCCTCAATTAATAAATCGTTCCTGGTAGTCTTAGACCCTTTCCGCTGTACCACGAATACGGGGTTCCTGGTAGTCTTAGACCCAATCCGTGAACGGATCATCCCTTTTTTTTATATCCTTTCCCAGTTGCCTTCTTTAGTGCCATTCCTGCTGCAGTACCAACGGCTCCTAACGCCGCTGCTTTAGCCACCGCTGGGGCTGCTGCTGCAATCAATGCTGGAATCGCAGATAACAACGGAAATATACCGCCTGTTTTAATCATATTTTTGATAGCAGCCGCAGAGAGAGTAATCTGAACACCTTTTTTGGCTGCAAGTGCATCATTGAAATGTTTCACCTGACGAGTTGTCAGCGATAGTTTATTTGCACCACCAGTCATTTGGTTGGGTTTCAACGTGATTGTGGTTCCACATCGCTTAGCCGATTCTGATTGCAATTTTTTTAATTGACCGGGAGTTAACGCAACACTAATAACACTATATGACATTATACATAATTGACTGATTCTAATTCAATGAAAAATCATTTACATGTTTTCTACTGGGGCATCTACCACTCTCATTCTTCCTCCAACACCTTCAAGTAGCATTGATTTATCACTGAGAATGACAGCAACCGCTCTATAATCAGCAATAGCACCACGAGTCACATTAGCTCTAAAGTGTATATCAACAACAGATTGTCTCATCAAATCGAGATGTTCCAGTGAGAAGTAATAGATCGGATATAGATTTTTAAAGTCGTATTGTGATATTTGCAAACCAGTGTCCACATTTTGATCGCGTGCCATAAATGACAACAGACGATGATAAACTCGTGCAATATGATTTTCTGTGTAATTAAGTTGTATATCCTCGGATGGTTCCTGTTGGCCGTTTATTCTCAGTGAGACGTCTTTCACACCTAATTGATCAAATATCATATGACTGAAACGTTGATCGCCAACTCGTGCGTTATCTTGTAACGCAATAAATATATGACGTGGCGCAGCAACACCTTGTTTTGATGCTAGGTTCCAAGTGAATAACCCGTTGATATTTGATTGTTTAACATCTGTACTCACGGTTAGCCAACTCAACAACGACTTTCCTCCTTGGTCCATAAATGATAGTAATCGTTCTTCTGCGGTGATTGCTGGAGTCAACACTGGCATCCACAATGATAGTTTTGTTAAATTGACTTTACCGGCATCAGCATTTGGATTTTCAGCATCTGCTGCAATCCTCCAGATTGCGTCATTATCATCAATCTTTCGTACAAGCGATACGGTATGCTTCGCTCCATAAATAACTTTTCTGACGTTTCTACAGAATCCAAATATGTGATGCAGTGGAATCGCGCATGAAAATGATTTACGCGCTCCTTGCAACATTGAGTTTCGTGTTGTAGCTCCTAGATTGAAATTAACATCGTTGTTTATAATCATATCTTCGGCATCAATATTAGCGGTGCCAGCATTATTCTTTGGTCGTCTTACAACAAATTGTTTTCCTCCAGCGGTATTTGTAACATCTTTTGCAAACATCATAGAGGGTCCTGCTGATCTTGTATAATCATCGGAATATCTCGCTAACCCAATGATTGTTGTAGCCACATCAACATCGCGATCTATCGACTCGATTTCTTTTCCATCAATAAGATATCTAGCACTCTCAAATAGCGCCATGATACCATTATTGACAAACCCGACTTGAGTACCAGCTGGATACGGTGCTGGTACAGCAGGAGTATCATCAGCTGTTACAATTTCTCCTTCTACTTCAATAAACGCTTCACAGGGTAAAAAGTATTTACTGGTATCATGGACTTGAAGATCAATTCTTGCTCGACTATTTGAGTCTATGGCATGATAGGCGTAATATTGATAATCGCGTACAGAATCATCCTTGCGAACTGGGGCATCTATATCAAACGCTGGATCAGGTGACCTTTTGAACATTTTATTCTATTTATCAGAGTCTAAATCGCGATTTTCCATTTCATCGTCGTAGTTTTTTAAAGCCACTTCCTGCTATCATATTTGCAATATTGCTTTGGTCGGGGGTTAAAGCCATCGACGCTAATTTTTCATCTACTGCGTTATTTATAATTCTACTAACACTTGCAGGCATTTCCGCTGTAGATGGTAACGGTTTCTTTTTTCGTCTCACTAATGATGTTATTTTATTCTTCGCAGCTGAAAACGCTTTTCCCGCAAGATCTCCAACAGCACCAATACCCCTATCACGAATAACATCAATGGCTTTCATTTCTAGTTGTTTAGCCAACGGCATCACTTTTGGAGCCATTCTCGCAAATAACCCTGCAATGGTATTGCCTAAACCATCTCCGTAGTATGCTCTATAAACCGGAAACCGTGAATTAACTACGTAGACGGGGGTTGGTTTATCATGATTGTAGTGTATGATCATTATTTGAAATCAGAAACAATTTTTCAATTGACTTTTCAATTCAGTCACTGTGATACCCATTTGCTAACTCGCCAATGAAATCTCGATATGTGCTGATATCCATGATACCACCCTGAAATAATCGTCTACAGATATCAGCTGCTTCATTAATTATTTCCGGAGAGTTATTTCCGGCTCGGAACCCTCCTACAAGAATCTCTAATCGTGATATATCACTGAGAACACTACCAGGACATGAAATCCTTGGATTTTGCAATCCACTTCCGCTATAACCAGTTGCTTCATCTAGTTTTTCTAAATCCGTAGTTTGTAAATAATCATCATTAGGTTCTTCTTGTTTTTTTTTGTCTTCTTGTTTGTCTACGTGTTGGTGTTTGACGTCGTTCTTCTAAATCCGTTTCTTGTAAATCATCATCACGTGGTATTTGTTGTTTTTCAGGAGAGAAAGGTATTTTCTTTGCAGGTTGCTGTCGCTTTCTTTGCAATCTTGGCGTTTTTTGTTGTTGTTTAAACTCTTCGTATTGATTATACACTGTATCCACCGCATTGATATATCCAATGTATGATGCACTATCTGTCTTTTTTTGACTTTTTTCAGTTTTGATTTTGTAGAAGATATCAGCCCAATGAGTGAAATTCTTAACAAACTTATGATGTTCTGGTTTCAACATTTTTTTCCTGTTTTCATAGGACGTAACAACAAGCCTAGGAATTTCTGCTGGATCAGTCTTATCAATTTCTGCTAACCCTTCTTCGTTAAATCTCATGCGTAAATCATCTACTGTTCTTTTTGATTCTATTTTTTGTACGGCCTGTTCTGTTTGTTCAGTTTTCGCTGCTATTTTTTCGAGTTCACCAATAACAGATTTTCCCGTCTCGGGAACATCTCCCAGTATAGCACGCTCTATCCCCTTCGTTGCTGTTGTTACTGGTTTAAGCAATTCTTCAGATCCCGCAGCAAAATCAGTCTGAAGACTCTGTCGTTGTTGTAGTTTATTCCGTACAGAGTCACGAGTTGGTACAAATCTCCTGATTGCATCTAATCGTTCACGAGCCAATCTAGTTGTTAATGCTTCATTGACCATTATTTGAAATCAGAAACAATTTTTCAATTGCAAAACAATTTTCCAATCCCGACCTAACACCATCGTGGAAGTGTTTTAACATCTCTATCAATGATGGGGAAAGTATCATAATTGTATATAAAAATAATTAATACTGATAGTTTCCCCACTTTCCATTTGATCAATCCGAACCAGCCATCAATTTTTCATTCACTGATTTTGACATTTTTAATCAAAAAAAGCTAAAAAAAATTAAAATCTCTATGAGGGACGGTCACAATCAAATAATGATAAATGATTGGTTAATCAAAATTGTTCATTTTCTTGAATTAACGCCCGTAGGTTTCTAACTTTAGAATTAACCTCCTTTTTCAATTCGTATTCGTACCCCAATTCTTTTCGTATTCGTTCTACGATGGTATACAACGGAGCGAACACATTTACATCACTGGAAAATGCGAGAGAGTCCTTAATAGAATTCTGAATTCTTTTGATGAGCGCATACTTCTTTGGTAGCATGTATTTATTGTTGTTAACTCCGTATTCTATATCCTGAAAATCAGACATGATTTGATCAGGATTTAACCCATCTGATAGTTCAATATCCCAACCTTTCAATTTTGAAATTTCGGATATGATGCTATTCATGTTTTCAGAATTCATTATTCTATAATAATGATATATTTATAAATGAAAAATATGACGCATTAGACATAACTAAATTGAACTTTTTGTCCCGTCCTTTTTGAAATAGCCGTCTTGGTTATTCCCTCTGCAACATATCGTACTGAGGCTCTACAAATATCGAAGTGCCTACCGGCTTCATTCATTGATTGAAATATTTTTTCTTCGTTAGTTATCGTATTCAAAGATTTCACAGGTCTCGCTTTTTTCGAGTATTTCCCAGTCCCCCCTCGTTCGATATTCTCACTTTGTGTAACAGCCTGCAGATTTGATAAAGAATTGTTTTTCGGATTAGAATCGATATGATCAATGACAGAATCATCCTCGATCAATCCATGGAAACACTCGTACACGAAACGATGATTGAGATATTTCTTCTTTCCAGCACCAAACATCAAATACCCCATACCATTATCCCACCCAACTGGTTTCTTCAGTCTGCGGTTTCTTACAACACCATCACTGGATGCTTCATAATTTGTGATCACAGGATGTTGTCTGAATTCTTGGTTCATTCGTATACTAAATACTATTTGTCTAATTCATCGTTTGGTTTAATGATAAATCTTTCGATGTAGTCTTGAGGATTTCTTATGATTTTATCCTTGACTCTGTCAAGGATACTGACTTTGTCAGCGTCAAGAATACTGACTTTGTCAGCGTCAGGGTCAAAATTTCTGATTGATTGTCCATTTTTTATTCTTTTATCATAATAACGCTTCAATTCCCTATATCGTTTACCACCACAACTCAGACATAACTGAGATTTCCCCCTAACCCCAACCCCACATCGTATGCAGGGTAAAGGACCAAGGCTTCCACGACGAAAGCTTTGCATATGATACCCACAGAACTCATTTCTGCATGATTTGTTACACGGGATTACTGATCCAATCATAAGCCACTTGCAGTGATTCATTATATAAAAATCTTTCATTTAAATGCTTGTTTTAATTATAGCATAAGGGAATTAAGGAAAACGCCTTCGAAAAATGCTAAATTCAATGCTGATAAAGAGTTTAAGAGATTATTGAAAATCAATCCTAGATTTAATATCGATAGACCCAAAAAATGTCCAAGAGACGGAAACATGAAAGAGTTTAAGAGATTATTGAAAATCAATCCTAAATTTAATCTCGATAAACCAAAAAGACGTAACAAACGTCCAAGAGACGGAAACATGAAAGAGTTTAAGAGATTATTGAAAATCAATCCTAAATTTAATCTCGATAAACCAAAAAGACGTAATAAACGTCCAAGAGACGGAAATATGAAAGAGTTTAAGAGATTATTGAAAATCAATCCTAGATTTAATCTCGATAGACCCAAAAAACGTAACAAAATCAATCTCGATAAACCAAAAAAACGTCCAATAGACGGAAATATGAAAGAGTTTAAGAGATTATTGAAAATCAATCCTAAATTTAATCTCGATAAACCAAAAAAACGTAACAAAATTAATCTCGATAAACCAAAAAAAAGGTCCAAGAGAGATTACCCCTGGAAAGATGCTCAATTCAATCTCGATATAGCTTCTAATACACCAAAGAATACAATTCTTGATAAAGCCATGATTAGTAAAATCAGAGATTGTTTTAATGAATTCAAACGTGATGGAGCATCTTATTGTTGGTCAACATTTCGAATTGATGGTGTTGTTGACGCTACCATGAATGATGAAAAGGCAGCAGTGATAATTTCACGTGTTGGGGAAAAACGGCATTTTTTCCGAATCAAATTCATTATCGAAGTCGATGGCAAATGGATTATTAAGGATAAATTTGAACCAATCCTCAAGAATAAAAAAGCTGTCATTGTGAGTAGAGATTCCAAACCAGGAATTCTAACCGGCATTGACAAACCATACTACGAAAGATCTTATTCCGTAACAGCAATGGTTTATGGGATATATCCGTTAAATGATAAACCCGATATCGCAAAACTAGCTCCTATGAAATATTCGTCAGGGCTTAATTGTGTAGCAGAACGAATAATAGAACACTTCACAAATGCATCCCGAGGAAATAAACTAACTGATCTGCGACGTAGGAAAATAACCGAATGGGAACTGACTGTGAAACAGCACGGTGCAAAGATTTCTGATATAGCTAAATTAGAAACATCATTAAGATTTCCAATAACAGTTATGACGATAACGGGAGAGGTTTTATACAAACCGAAATATAACAAAAATGGAGCCCCAATACAGATTATTGATCATAACAAACACGCGTGGACACCTGCGGTAACAGTATTTCCACGAGAACGAACCGTGAAATATATCCCTAAGGAGTTCGTCGGGGATGTTTTCTATGAAGAGAAATTATTTGATGCTATTCATGCGTTGTGTAAGGATGATCCTGTGTCAGTGTGGTTACTTAGAAGTGATGAAGAATTCGATCAATTTGTAAAACCAAATGGTGAATTATATCGCATTGAAGAATTAGATAACAGAATGAGAAAAATCGCTAGTGATTTTTCACCGGAAAGTTTCCATGAAAAACTACTCACGGATAGTTTTACTATTCCATCAGTGGTAGCTCACTTCGCAAGAGAAAAAAACTCATGGCGTCCAACACGAAGTGATTTTCTCGAGGATGTTAAATTGAGTTGCGTCGAATTTGGTCATGGAGGACTGTGGAACACGAAATACTCACGTGATGGTATGATTTCAATTGATATATCCGCGTGTTATCCCGGAAGTTTTCTCGGATATGGGGAATGCGCTGAGTACTTCAAACGATTTGGACACCCCACGCATGAAATGACTCGTGTTGCGATTAATGGACCATTGCCTGATTTTGATTTAACCGGATTCGCTCGTGTGATATCATTCGAATTAGCGTCAGGATTACATCCGTGTAGTTATGTTTGGCTCGGTAAACACCTATCTGAAAAGGCCTGGATGCCAATAGTGCTATTGAGATATATGATTGATTGTGGTATGCTAATATCGTTGATTGTTTCCGAGGCTATTATATGCTATCGAGCTCAGAAAGAAGTTTGGCTACCACAACCCGATCTAGATAGAATAATTGATGAAATACGAAAACAGTTTCCAGATTTTAGTGAAGAAGAAATCATAAATTGGTCTAAGAAGTTATTTGAAATTAAAAAAGAACAATCAAAGGATCTCGGAAGAAGAATAATCGGTAAATTTACCCAGGGTGGACGATACGACAACGCAAAATATTCTTCGCGGTTGATCATAGATGTCGCTGAATACGATTTTATTGTAGCGGATTTAATGAAACAGGGAAAACTTGTATCCCGTAAGGATGCTTTTCAATCCAGTGGTGAGAAATTAGGTACGGTTGTTACCTACTGTGATGGATATAATTCCCAGTACACACATTTGAGAAGTTCAATGTTAGCCTATGCTTCTATTAATCTATTTTCGATGATAAATAGATTTCCTAATACCGCGGTTAGAGTGGCCACTGATTCAATGTATATACACAATAAGTACAAATCAGCTGTAGCGGCATTCACAGATCCGGAGGAAGCGTGGGGGCGTTGGCGATTTAAAAAGGAGATGCTACATGAGTATTGTGAATCCGCAGACGTTGCCATGGATGATAAATATCTTTGTTGTAACCGTATTGAAATTCAATCAGAATTTTCTAATGCACCACCGGTATCTGATCCAATATGTAGATATAAGACAGTTTATTTAAACGGTTGTGGTGGGTCAGGAAAGACAACTCGTGCAATTGAATTATATCGTCGTGGAAACGCTAGCATTTCTAACATGATTGTGCTAACACCGACTCACAGACTCGCCAGAGAGATGATACAGCGAGGGGTAAATGCTTGCACTTACCATAGTTTCTTTCGATGGAAGGGTGACAAATGGACTCCTGAGCGTATGGGTGATAAATTCATTCCTGAAATCATATTCTGGGATGAAATATGCACAGTGTCATTAGATGTACTAAAAACATTTCTCGAGTGGTTGTTAACCAAAAACACAAAAGTCGTCATGTGCGGTGATCACGGCCAACCACCACCATTTGTCGGTGCATCTCCACATGAATGGCTAAAGGGTTTTGTAGACTACTATGAAGAAATCACCACTGATTATAGATCACTTGATGAACGATTACGCGAGTTCAAAGCACTAATTAGATTACAACCGGATAGAATCCAATGCGAAATAGCGCGTGAAGTGATTTCAGAAACTCCAATGAAGGATTTCTGGGAAACATGGAGACCAAATGATTTGATAATTGCAAGTAGAAAAATAGTCAGGGATACACTTCAGATGAAGTTATTTGAATTGCATAAAGAAAAATTTGCAACGCTTCCAGTACCTCTTTGTTATAGGCCATCGGATACACGAAAACAGAATATTGAAGTTGATATTCCAGGACAGAGTGAAAAACAAATTCTCGTGTTAAATGATATTGTGCTGGTTGATATCAGCGTCGTCGAAAATGCATTGCGTGCTAATAAATCCCCGTGGACGCTAGGATACGCAGCAACAATACACTATTCACAGGGATTGACTATATCGAATACAATTGTTTGGATGGTGGATAATCACATCGAATGGTCGAATTTAGTCTATCTCGCAGTATCCAGAGTACGAAACATAAATCAACTTCGAAGAGTTGTCCTCGATGATGAAATCATTGGTGATGATAATGACACAACAATAAGTGATATTGATGTTAGCATCATTAATAAAAAAAACTCTCCGGTTACAAACAACAGGACAAAAAAAAACAACGAGAATTTGATATTGATGCTGAATTAATAATCACTTTGAAGAAACAACAGAATAATCACTGCGCGAGTTGCAATTGTATAATGCGTTGGCAGTATTCGGATAAGGATCCTCGCCAATTCACCGTAGACAGAAAAAATAACAATCTCGGTCATGTCAGAAATAATGTGATGTTGACTTGTCTTGAGTGCAATAGACGCAACGGTGCTAGTTAAGACCATGCGGTGGCAATTGAGTATCCTCGGGAATTACTTGTAATTGTTGTCGAGTAAATCCTCGTTGAGGGGCAGTTGAATCCAGTTTATAAAATGCTGGTCTACCAGTTGATCGTGTTATGTCGGATATTTTATGCGTAGTGACGTTCCAAATAGGATCAGTAGCCCTTTTTCTGCCCCCTTCAAGCTCTCCTGGTTCGTATAAGTACCTCACAATGACATTACTACCAAGAATTGGTTCTTTGAAATCTTTTTGTGGTTTTTCAGGTATTGACTTCTTTTTAATCGCGTTGATAGGTTTCATGTTGATTGTTCTAGTAATCTCGTTATTCAGTGCAGTAATCACAGATGGTAATCTTTTAACCCATTCACGGGATCGCTTTTCTTGAATGAATTCTTTTGCGTATTGATATCCAAATAACCGCTCAGCAATCGTCCGATTAAATCGTTCTACAATGGCCTGATCGCGATGTAGCGCAGTATGCCCTCGTCGTATGGTGACATTATGATTTTTCATTGTAGATAACACTGCACCCTGAAATTCCTTGCCAGGATCAACCTGCAATAGATTTGGCCAGTGCAGAGGACCTCGTCGATAAATCCTTTCAAATGCAGAAGCGACTTCAGTGGCTGATTTTGTTTTTAACGGTTCTGCTTGTTTGTATCGACTTGCAATATCAACTACGGTTAGCGCGTATTTGTAACCACGATCATGAGGTAAAAATAATATATCAGCCTGATGAACTTCATTAGGAGAGGTCAAATCAAAATGCGAGAATTGAATTTGTTTAGGCGGTGGTAGATAAATTTGCCATAGTGCCTGTTTGGATAACCAATTAGCCGCAGTGGTTTTTTTTCACTTTTGCAGCACTAGCGAGTTTACTGATTGCAGCGTTACCCTTCCAGTATCCTCTTGGGGAATAATAAATAGATTCCATGTTGTTATTAATTACCAGCACCTAACATCAATTTACTTTTCATAGCCGATTTTATCAAAAATGAAGCCAATTTTTCTTTGAAGGATTTATCAGTGATAGAATTCAACGCATGAATTAATTTCACATCTGCTAGATGCCTGTGTTGCAAATTGCTGCTTTTATAAGCAACATCATGAAGGTGACACGCCTTATCAATGGCGTTTATTGGTTCTTCACCGGGGTTGGGTTGATTTTGATTATTGAGTCTGATATCAAGTCTGGTTCCCGGTCCACAGTAGCTATATCCTGGAAGGTGCTTTTCTCCGGGGTACTTTGCCCATGGGGTTCCAGGGAGCTTTGCCAATTTGGCTGCGATATCACCTCCTCGTTTTTTTTTAAATCAGATTTCATAGACTCAAATCTAAATTTCTTTGTACCACATTGCACGCATTTACCAGAAAGCGCTGATCGGTTATTTTTAGTTGTAACCGTCGTCACATCATCTGTGCCAGTACGCGTTTTACACTTCACACAATATAGATCCATAATTTATGTATAGAAATATGGATATAATTGATTTTTCAGCGACTAAAACAAGAGAACCAATTAAGCATCATGCAGCGCTACCAAACTCTATCCGGATGATTATAATCGGGCCATCTGGATCCGGTAAAACGCAATTGTTACTCAATTTAATAATGAGATGGATGAAGTGGGATAAGTTGTATTTAATTGCCCCTAGCGTAGATGATCAACGATGTTATGAAGTGCTAAAAGATTTTAACGAGAATGCATCAGAAACTAGCGGTGAGAATGCCATTGATTTTATAACCGATATCGATGAAGCACCGAGTATTGATGATATTGATGGAGATATTAACAATTTAGTCGTATACGACGATATAATGTTGGATAAACAAAAAAATCCTGCTAGGATCTTTTCCCGGGGGCGTCACAAAAACACTGACGTGATATATGTCACTCAACGCTACACTCAGGTTCCAAAAGTCATCAGAGATAACTGCAATATTCTTTCTGTATTCAACGGCGTTGATACTCATACGCTACGAAATATTTGGCAAACATGGTGTTCTGATATGGACTTCAATCAATTTAAAAACTTCTTTAGTCATGCTCAGTCAAAACCACACGGATTCGCAACAATAAATCTACATGATCCTCGGACACGATATCGTATCGGACTGGATCAAATATTCGGTTGAAATCATTTATCATTTTTTGTTAACCTAGAACTGAAAACTTTAGCAGCAGAGAGGGTGGATGACAACAAGTTGCGACCAAAATTAATTAAAAAATCGTTTTCATTTTTTTAGTTAAAATGATTTCGTAGGGAGATTTCAATCAATTTTTTGTCTGAAAACGTTGTAGGGTTCGCCTTTTTTTTTGGTTAAAATAAGATTATAAGACGGCTCGTTTTAGGATTTCAATCAAATTTTGTCTAAAAACGTTGTAGGATTCACCCTCTCTGCTGCTAGTGAAATGTAATAATTTGTAGGAGTGCTGAATTTACAAAAATACAACAAAATTTCAATTATTAAACTACCAGATACTAACTGAGTGTCACACAAACTTCTCAGCACTACTCACAGGTTATACCTGTATGAAAGAAATAAATCCAATTAATCCAAGTAATCCTTGAATTATAATCACATAAATCTCATTTCCTTGAGAGCGCACAAAAACACGTCCGCTCTCCTCGACGTCTCGGTAGCAAATCAACTAAATATCATGCTCTAAAGCGAAAATATGATTGACATTTTACAAATATTTCTGCCATTCTCATTACTACTATGATAAAATTTGTGGCCAACACGGTTTTTATATGCCCGCAATAAACTGTCTACAAGCAAATGTATGTGTTGTCATAATAAATTCAGTTTTTAATAAAATTAATCTTCAAAGTGATGACTAAGTTATTAACAAGACTTATAAAGTTGTAAGTAGCTTGGATGATTTTTCTGGTCGTAAGTGATAATTCTTGTGAGCATAAGTGCCTATTTGTTGTACTCAATTTTACCCCGTAATGGTCTTCTTTTCTCCGCATCGAATGAACGACAATGGCATTGTGCTAATTCTTGTGAACATATGTACCTCTTTGATATAGTATTTTGTACCCGGTGATGGTAATCCTTCCTCCGTGAGCAATATAATACCATTGTATTATGTCTGTATCTAAGTGAAACCATTTCAGTATTTCTAACTCCGGTTTGTTTCTATTAAAAAGAATACTCGCCGATATAATTTATAAATTACTAAAATCAGAGACCACGATTAAATTCCATTGAAAATAGTTAAAAAAAATAAGTCCACTCTTAACACAAAGAACCGTTGAATAATTGCGCATTTAATTTGTGTGTCTTCTTGTACGAAATGTTTTAAAAGAAACGGAGAACTTGTTTTATTATATGAAAAATGAGGATCTCTATAATTTCATATATGGAAGCGATGATTATTCAATGTAGTGTCTCTTATATTTGCACATCGAGAGCACCGGTGTATGTTACATTTAGATGACGAAAATGTTCTTTTTTCTTTTTCTTTTTTGTCTGTTTAGTACTAATAAAAAAAATCTTGCAAATTCTTGGATCTTCTTTCAGCGATAATTGATTTATTTTTGTAAAGTGTTTTTACGCTGGTAAATTGATAAATTTATTTGATAAATTTAGGAGACTAAAAGTTATTAATTATACGACGTAGATTAGATAATGAAGGATTCGATTGTATTATGAAAGGAATTTCATCTCTCTCTCTCTCTCTCTCTCTCTCTCTCTCTCTCTCTCTCTCTCTCTCTCTCTCTCTCTCTCTCTTGTACATACTGCTTTGTTTAAAGCCGAATGTTGAGTAATATTACGGGCTTTGTTCAGCGCAGAATCAATTATATGTGTAATATAATTTCTGTTTTGTAAATGTTTGGAATTTATTCAACGAATTTTGTAATGGACAATCATCTGAAATAATACGTTGGTTTATTTTCGACTGGCTCTGCGGGATACCGTTTTTACATGACATGGGATGACATGAAGAATATTCTACATATTGGTGGATTTTAATTTCCTTGGTATGAATATTTGCAGAGATAGTGTTATCAATATTTTATATCACATTTACATCTGAAAATGAAACATGCGTACTAGATGCAGTATAAGTAAAATTTATTGTCGGGTAAAATTGATTTAGGCGATCAACTAAATTTTACATTTCTGCTGTTGACTGCTTCCAGATAATAAATATGTCATCGAAAAATCTGAACCAAAGAGATGAATTAAACTTTTCGTTTTGAAGAAAGTCCTTTTCAAATTTACCCATGAAAGGAAAGTGTATGAAGGAGCCATATTAATACACATTGCCGTACCCATTATGTATATGTATTTCGTATTATTACATTGAAAATAATTATTTTTCAAGATAAGTTTTAATATTATAAAAATATCTTCACAAGATAGTTGGCTATTATTAGGATTGTAATCAAGAAAATTTGAACACGCTTCAATACCAACTGCATGCGGAAATTTGGTATAAAGTGATGTTACATCTAATAATACCAGGATTGAAATCCTATATGTGGAATAGACTCCAACTTTTTAATGAAAGTTGTTGTATCATTATGAGTTTTGGGAAACATCTAGAATTGAAGTGTACGCATGTTAAGAGAGAAAGTATCAAATTCCTCATATACGGAATTATTTATTTTACCATCTCATTAATGCATGCTGATTTTTTAAAATTTAATTTCCATTGACGGATCTTCGACAATATGTTTGTAGTAGTTTACATCATTTAATTGACGTTCAACTTTTTGAAAATAATCTTGTTGATTCATAATAATATTAGTGTTTGACTAATCATCATTTGTAATCACTATACTGTCGTCAGTCATTACAAGTTACCGATAAATCATCGAAGTGTCTATTCCCAAACATAGCACATAACAAGCACTTCAATATCAACACTATACTGTCGTCATTCATTATATTATATACAAACTGAATTTCGTCTTAGAAATATTACTATAATATTGTTTTTTTTCTGATCGAGTTTAAATACAAATCTAAATATGAATCACGTAAAAGATGTTTTAATTCTGCTATTAAAAGGTTATCTGGGATATGGGGCGACTTCTCCATACGAAGTGGGGCGACTTCTCCAACCACTCTGGGGCGACTTCTGATACGCTGGGGCGAGTTCTCCCAGGGCGAGTTCTCCATGGGGCGAGTTCTCCGCATACCCTTTAAATATATGTTTCGAGCTGAATCATGTTTGGACAGTTGTAAAATAAGATCAGTCGTTAGTGAGGTATAATTGCCTTAGTACAGGTAACTTTTAAACAAACGCATCATTCCGTTTCATTAGGATATTCGTCGATGCACTACGCATAATTAGTTACCTCAAAAGATGCTTCCTTTCTACACAGATTACGATGCGACAATGATCGGTCCCTCAGCCAATACGAAAACTCGCCAGACAAATCTAGTTAAGGCTGAACGTTCGAGGCTGATCATTCGAGTCTGATCGCCAGAATTGAGTTGCTATTATACCGATTTATGACAGTCGAAATTCAAACGTTAACACATTTTGGATACGGAAAGAAAGAACGTAAGTTTTAATTGAATTTTGGGGGGGAAATCCGGTCCCTAGAAACACCGAAATACACTGAAAAAAACGAAATACACATGTATTTACATGTTCTCTCTGTATATATCGGTTTCCACTCACACATTATTTTTGTTTTTGTTTGAATAATAATAAAAAGCAAAACAAATAATGATTTCTTATATTTTTATAAGAATTATTTACTTTTTCTTGTTAATATCACAATTCATGTAATGACGTCATTTGGTCGTACTTGATTCGACAGACCTGATATATGGGGCTATTTTAGATTTTCATATGGACATAGACCACAATTAATTTTACTATATGTTCTCTACATATATTTCTCAGTACTGACCTTTCCACAGTGTGACAATCAATACAAATCATATGTTAATCTAAAATACCTCCAAAGATGACTTCACGGTGAAATTCTTGTCAAGGGTTGATCGGCATTTTTTTGAGCTGCTGCACTGTAAACAGAGCAGCATGTAAACAGAACACATATTTCACTTCCGGATCATCACCAAGGCCTTATTACTCCATGTGCACTGTTGCCAAATTACACACTGACAACCACTCTCTCTGCTCATATTCTCAAGAATAAACAATTACCTTTAAATCCATACCAAATATGCATCAATATAACTCTTCTACCACCACCAAAATGAGAGAGGAAAAAATGTTCTAAAAATAGACTGGAACTACATTCGTGGGTACTGAACTGGAAGTATTAATTGTGGTGTGATTCCTGACAGGCCCAACTTTTTGGGGCAAATTTTAGTAAAACTTTTATATTTGAATGCCACACCTATTTGAACTTTATACATGAAGTCTTTTTGAATTTACTTGCATACAAGTCATGTGACACCTGCTGGAAAGTGTGTAGTGCTGGTGTTATACAGGGTGACTGTGCTGATCCATGTGTTCTTGAGAAACCAAAACTAAATTTGCTATATCTTCCTTATTTATAGGACTTTTTCAATGCTGTAAAAACCTAATTGTACTACAAGATGAGGCCTGTCTGAAAATATGTTTAAAGTTTATACATTTGGATCATTTAAAATTTTAATGGAAATTTAAATAAACATTTAAATTTATAAACTAAATTTTATTGAAAAATTAAATTTTCATAAAAGTTTGAAAACAGATTTTGTCAAAATTTAGACAGAAAAGTTGATCAATCAATGGTCTTTAAAATAAATGGTGGTTTGGGTCTGTGTAACTGGGAACAATTTTCCCAGGGGTAATGAAGTAGCATGACTCATAGTGATTTTGGCAACAAACCGCAATATGCCTGTCAAGGTGCATATAGGTGTACACACTAAAGAAGCAACAATAAGTGCTATGTTCCATATTTATTGTGTCAGGTATATAGGCAGTTATTTGAATAACTAATAGTGCACTCAGATTTAAACATCTGATGGGACCACTTCCATGTTTTATAGGAAAATTGCATTACATTTCAGTGTCGATAACTACAAAAAGCGACTATAAGATAGGAAAATACAGCTTTTAGGCAGGCTTTACCTTACTGAACAATGGTGCTAATCTCTCTCATGAAGATCTAAGCCATATCCTTGAGGTGCTTTATATTAGTGTTGTGATATCATGATCACTTATGGCAGTACACTGCATATGTCCTTATGAAACCTTGCTATCACCACCTGACTACTGGAGAGCTTCCAGGCTGATCCACCACTAACACTTTGTTCCAGATACCAGCCTAGACCTGAAAAGATATAAAATGTTTCACTTATATCTAGAAAACAGTAAGATGTATGCAAATGAAGTTAAAATGTGTTATATATAGTGATTTACAAATAACATTCAGGCTGCAAGCATAGGAAATAAATATTAAACTTGACAGAGTGACACTCAGAAATGTGAAGTAATAGTCATGTATTAAAGTAATAAATTCATCCTAAAAGTATATGAAGTTTCTATAAGCATATCTGGTCATGCACAGGTGAAATAACTAATCAGGTAGACTATGCATCACAAACTTTGAGGAAATGCGGGGACGGTGAGGTTTGATCACTGGTGGAAACATTAGTACATGCCAGTATACAGGAAAGTCAAGCGACAATGTAGTAAAAAAGAATATATTACTATAAGCAATCTTATTCATGAGGGAAATAATAATTCTGGATATTGCAAGAGAATACAGCTAAATGTGGCCACACATATCAACTACAGGTACCAATACATCCTATATCATAAACTAAATGTGAAATTCTGATCCCCAAAACTTGTAAACAAGAATGGAAATTTGCATATGTGGGACATATACAATGTAATTGTTATGATCAAATGTGCAAAAATAATTCCAATGATCTGTTTGAACATTTAAAGTGTATTTTTAAGGGTGTTTGATACCAATTATTAACCTCAATGGTTCAATAGAATCAGATATCAGCTGATAATGCAATACCGCACTCTATCCAAGTACTGAATTGAAATATGTTACCATACATGGGCATATTAATGAAAAAAATAACATTTTGGGATACATTTAGTGCACACAGCCAAAAATGTGTCTTACAGATTCACTGTAGGTACAATGTCAGCCTATATGATATACTGAATGTGAACTTTGGATCCCAAACATTGTAAAATATGTGGATATTTGTTCATGTGGGATATGTAACCATGCTAAGATCAGTTGTACACAGTTAAACTCAAAATATCTGTTTGAATATATCTTATGCAATCTTTAGAGTGTCAGTTAGCAAATATTATTAGCAATTAACAATGCATAAATTAAGATAGATCATTAGAATTTACATAACATCATACAGGCCACAATGCCGCGCTTCACTAATCAATATCCTAACCAAACTGAACAATAAAATTGAATGCATTTTGTGTTCACCTTACATCATTTTGCTGTTTTCTTACATCCAAGGGTAAATATACATGTGGGAAGTATATTTTATCCCTTCAGCCTGCATTTCATTCTCAGAAAGTTTAAACTGATTTAGTAGAGAACTTGAGTAGGTTCTAGTATGAAGTTTTCATCACTGTCCTCTCACTAAACACCCTGTAACTATATTTGTTAACAATTACTAAAGGCTATATAAGCATATATGTGTTACTCAGGAAGTCACCCCATCATAAACACATAAATTATCTGATTGGACCCCTAATAAATAGTTTGAATGATCAATACAAAATAGAATCTGTCTTTCATACATTTTAAATGTATGTCTCATTTTGACTTACAAAGATATTTTCTCTGACAAAATTTGACAAATATCCATCATTGTAGCTTGTATATGGTGTAGAAGTATAAACATGCTGATATCATTTGATATAATTTCCAAAAATATTATCTATGTGCATTTTTAGGGGCAAATTTTAATTTTTTAATTTTTAAAAAAAAAATTATTAAAATTTTAAAAAATAAAATTAATTTTTAAATTCTAATGGCATTTTTCTATTTTAAATGTTAATATATATAACACCTACAAATTTCATGTGTTTATCATTAATATTAAAAATTTTATAGCATATTAAAGTTTCATCAATACTGCCTGTACAGGACATAGACCACAATTAATTTTACTATATGTTCTCTACATATATTTCTCAGTACTGACCTTTCCACAGTGTGACAATCAATACAAATCATATGTTAATCTAAAATACCTCCAAAGATGACTTCACGGTGAAATTCTTGTCAAGGGTTGATTGGCATTTTTTTGAGCTGCTGCACTGTAAACAGAGCAGCATGTAAACAGAACACATATTTCACTTCCGGATCATCACCAAGGCCTTATTACTCCATGTGCACTGTTGCCAAATTACACACTGACAACCACTCTCTCTGCTCATTTTCTCAAGAATAAACAATTACCTTTAAATCCATACCAAATATGCATCAATATAACTCTTCTACCACCACCAAAATGAGAGAGGAAAAAATGTTCTAAAAATAGACTGGAACTACATTCGTGGGTACTGAACTGGAAGTATTAATTGTGGTGTGATTCCATATGATTTGTATTGATTGTCACACTGTGGAAAGGTCAGTGCTGAGAAATATATGTAGAGAACATATAGTAAAATTAATTGTGGTGTATGGCCTGTACAGGCAGTTATTATTAAACTTTAAAGTGCTATAAAATTTTTATTATTAATGATAAACACATGAAATTTGTTGGTGTTATATATATTAACATTTAAAATAGAAAAATGACATTAGAATTTAAAAATTGATTTTATTTTTTAAAATTTTAATAATTTTTTTAAAAAAAATTAAAAAATTAAAATTTGCCCCTTAAAATGCACATAGGTAATATTTTTGGAAATTATGTCAAGTGATATCAGCATGTTTATACTCCTACACCATATACAAGCTACAATGATGGATATTTGTCAAATTTTCTCAGAGAAAATATCTTTGTAAGTCAAAATGAGACATACATTTAAAATGTATGAAAGACAGATTCTATTTTGTACTGATCATTCAAACTATTTATTAGGGGTCCAATCAGTTAATTTATGTGTTTATGATGGGGTGACTTCCTGAGTAACACATATCTGCTTATATAGCCTTTAGTAATTGTTAACAAATATAGTTACAGGGTGTTTAGTGAGAGGACAGTGACGAAAACTTTATACTTGAACCTACTCAAGTTCTCTACTAAATCAGTTTAAACTTTCTGAGAATGAAATGCAGGCTGAAGGGATAAAATATACTTTCCACATGTATATTTACCCTTGGATGTAAGAAAACAGCAAAATGATGTAAGTTGAACACAAAATGCATTCAATTTTATTGTTCAATTTGGTTAAGATACTGATTAGTGAAGTGCGGCATTGTGGCCTGTATGATGTTATGTGAATTCTAATGATCCATCTTAATTTATGCATTGTTAATTACTAATAATATTTGTTAACTGACACTCTAAAGATTGCATAAGATATATTCAAACAGATATTTTGAGTTTAACTGTGTACAACTGATTTTAGCATGGTTACATATCCCACATGAACAAATATTCACATATTTTAGAATGTTTGGGATCCAAAGTTCACATTCAGTATATCATATAGGCTGACATTGTACCTACAGTGAATCTGTAAGACACATTTCTGGCTGTGTGCACTAAATGTATCCCAAAATGTTATTTTCCTCATTAATATGCCCATGTATGGTAACATATTTCAATTCAGTACATGGATAGAGTGTGGTTTTGTAATATCAGCTGATATCTGATTCTATTGAACCATTGAGGTTAATAATTGGTATCAAACACCCTTAAAAATACACTTTAAATGTTCAAACAGATCATTGGAATTATTTTTGCACATTTGATCATAACAATTACATTGTATATGTCCCACATATGCAAATTTCCATTCTTGTTTACAAGTTTTGGGGATCAGAATTTCACATTTAGTTCATGATATAGGATGTATTCGTACCTGTAGTTGATATGTGTGACCACATTTGGCTGTATTCTCTTGTAATATCCAGAATTATTATTTCCCTCAAAGTTTGGGATGCATAGTCTACCTGATTAGTTATTTAACCTGTAAATGACCAGATATGCTTATAGAAACTTCATATACTTTTAGGATGAATTTATTACTTTAATACATGACTATTACTTCACATTTCTGAGTGTCACTCTGTCAAGTTTAATATTTATTTCCTATGCTTGCAGCCTGAATGTTATTTGGAAATCACTATATCTAACACATTTCAACTTCATTTGCATACATCTTACCGTTATCTAGATATAAGTGAAACATTTTATATCTTTTCAGGTCTAGGCTGGTATCTGGAACAAAGTGTTAGTGGTGGATCAGCTTGGAAGCTCTCCAGTAGTCTGGTGGTGATAGTAAGGTTTCATAAGGACATATGCAGTGTACTGCCATAAGTGGTTATGATATCACCATACTAATATACAGCACCTCAAGGACATGGGTTAGATCTTCATGAGAGAGATTAGCACCATTGTTCAGTAAGGTAAAGCCTGCCTAAAAACTATTATCCTATCTTATTGTCACCTTTTGTAGTTATCGACACTGAAATGTAATGCAATTTTCCTATAAAACATGGAAGTGGTCCCATCAGATGTTTAAATCTGATTGCACTATTAGTTATACAAATAACTGCCTAAATACCTGACACCATAAATATGTAACATAGCACCTGTTGTTGCTTCTTTAGTGTGTACACCTATATGCACCTTGACAGGCATATTGCGATTTGTTGCCAAAATCACTATGAGTCATGCTACTTCACTACCCGTGGGAAAAATGTTCTCAGTTACACAGACCCAAACCACCATTTATTTTAAAGACCATTGATTGGTCAACTTTTCTGTCTAAACTTTGACAAAATCTGTTTTCAAACATTTATGAAAATTTAATTTTTCAATAAAATTTAGTTTATAAATTTAAATGTTTATTTAAATTTCCATTAAAATTTTAATTTATCAAAATGTATAAACTTTAAACATATTTTCAGACAGGCCTTATCTTGTAGTACAATTAGGTTTTTACAGCATTGAAAAAGTCCTATAATTAAGGAAGATATAGCAAATTTAGTTTTGGTTTCTCAAAAGCACATGAATCAGCACTTGCACCCTGTGGAACACCAGCACTACACACTTTCCAGCAGGTGTCACATGTCTTGTATGCAAGGAAATTCAAAAAGACTTCATGTATAAAGTTCAAATAGGTGTGGCATTCAAATATAAAAGTTTTACTAAAATTTGCCCCAAAAAGTTGGGCCTGTCAGGAATCACACCACAATTAATACTTCCAGTTCAGTACCCACGAATGTAGTTCTGGTCTATTTTTAGAACATTTTTTCCTCTCTCCTTTTGGTGGTGATAGAAGAGTTATATTGATGCATCTTTGGTATGGATTTAAAGTTAATTGTTTATTCTTGAGAATAGGAGCTCTGAGAGTGGCTGTCTTTATGTATTTTGGCGACAGTGCACACTGTGTAAGTAGGCCTTAGTGATGATCCGGAAGTGAAATCAGTGCTCTGTGTACATGCTGCTCTGTTTACAGTGCAGCCACTCAAAAAAATGCCGGTCAACCCTTGACAAGAATTTCACCTTGAAGTCATCTTTGGGGGTATTTTAGATTTTCATATGATTAGTATTGATTGTCACACTGTGGAAAGGTCAGTGCTGAGAAATATATGTAGAGAACATATAGTAAAATTAATTGTGGTGTATGGCCATATGGTGTATCATAGTAATACATACACAGCGTAAAAGGGGTAAATATCAAAGTATCAAAAATATTTGCCGGTATTATATTATATATTACTATAACTTTTAATTATATAGTTTTTGATCAAAATAATTACCATTTAATTTAATTTCAGTTTTAAAGGTTTTCCGATTATTTGTGATATATATCAACTGTCTTAACATCATAACCTATGTTTATATATATATATATAAATATATTTATTTATTTATAGGTTATGATGATAAGACAGTTGATTGTCAGAGTGTTAAGAAAGTCTGTTTTTGGAAATATGTGAACGGTGAATAGTCGTACATGTTTGAATAATAATAATAATAAGCAAAATAATGTAAATTTATATGATTTATTTATTCTTTACTTGATTGGACATATACATATATATATATATATATATATATATATATATATATATATATATATATATATATATATATATATATATATATATATGTGTGTGTGTGTGTGTGTGTGTGTGTGGTAAACGGCGAATTGTAATACATACACAAAGTAAACGTGAAATATAAAAAAGTATCAAAAGTGTAAATGATAGTATATGTGCAAGAGTGAGATTAATCTTGTGGTCGTAACAAGCTACGATATATGATGATAGACAACGACAACTCAGGTAAGCAATTAATCCAATAGTATTCAGGATTATGCTCCGCTTGAAAATAGAACTACAAGTCTTGTTGCACAAGACAAGGTAAAATAAACCTAACGGAAAGAAAAAATATGGGACATTATGAAGAAATCTCTGGTGCATGTTTAGCATTTTTAGCTGTGATTGTCACAGTTCTTATATTAATTTTTCGTTTCCTTTGTCCAGGTTTTCGTCCATTAGTCCTAGGTGCAATAACAGTTGTCTGACCGTCCGTCGAAATCATGTATTTTGTGTCCATGTCAATGTGGCGTCTGAAGCGTTTGAACAAGTTTGTGCGTTGTTGGTCTGTCATTTTTATCCAGTCTGTTTTTCTCGTCTCAAATTGTTTATGACTGTCGGCAAGTCGGAATTCTCCAGTGCATACTAGAGCACTCCTCAGACTTCTAAAATGTCCGGTTACTAATTTATGTGTTAGTTGTACAAATTCCGTCAGTGTTTTAGTCTTCCATTCAACTGTCTGTTTTAGAGCGTGGTTCATGGATTCACAGTTATTATTTTTCCACATGCGGTCTATTTGGTAGATTCGTAATGGATTATTGACTTTGAGTTTTATATTTGTCTTTAGTTTTTTCCGAAAGTAATTAAGACATTTTTGGGATATGTCAGCACAGTAATTTTCTAACACATCACACTTATCGTCAAAGCAAATACTGTCATTGGCGTCAACTAGTCCGTCTTTCCCAAAAATTTGTTTCAAAATGATGTTGCGGTCAGTCACGGTAACTGCGTCGTCTGTCAATATATGCCTAACGTTCTCTTGTAAATGGCGTGTGCACAGAACGTGTGTTGCTTCTGGCAGAACTGCCGTAATGCCTTTGACTAGAGCCTTCTCATCATCACTTTCAATTACAAGGCTCTTAAGATTCGAATCAATAAGTTTTACTTTCAGATCATGAAAAAATGACTGTAAGTTTCGAAATCGCTATTGTCGTGAATGAAGAGCGGTCCAAGAAAGATTGTTGGTTCGCCTGTTCTGACTCGTTTTACGGCAAGTTGCTTGTAACATGTTACCGTCACATGCATTTTACACAGCATAAAAGTTTTGTCAATGCCAAGGACAGTCTGCCCAGAGCAACAAAGATTATTGATGTCCGTTATATGTTCGTCTGTGTACAAAATGACACAAGGAGGTTAAGCGTTGGTCCGGATAACTGATCTTATAAAAGGGTTATTTTCCGTTACCAAATTTTCTAAACGTCGGATTTGGTCAGTAGTATTGTTGGAGTGTCCTGGAGCTTTTCATAGTTTTGTTTGTCATAAATTTATTGGAGTCCTGACGGTTGGGACAGTTCATGATATTTTGAAGTAAGTTTATTTAATATTTGATGCGGTTTCATCTTTCCAGTCATTTTTGTAATCTCCTCAATAACAATGTCAGAAGTCCGCAAATACTCTGTCTGAACAAATAATACACGGATATTGATACATCTTTGTTGCGTATGTTTGTGTATGTGATAATATCAGTATTATATAACGCTTTTATATCAAAACATTTACTTCTCAGTTACGAAATGTGTGCATAATAAAAGTCGGGCGTGATTTCTGTAAGTGAGCACTTAGCTCATAATGACAACGTTGAGCAAAAAGATGCCGTTTCTTTAATGTGCGCGACATTTGACTTTAACTTGAGTAAGAAATGGTTTTAAAAGGATGACAACAATAAAGAGTGTGCAGTAAGTTCTAAAATGAATTAAGCGACTCAAAAGATGAATAAAGCAGACTTTCAGTGTTCGTTCCTAATAAAGCGACTTACCAAAACTAATAATGACAACGTTGAGCAAAAGGATGCCGTTTCTTTAATGTGCGCGACATTAGACAATTCGGCCCAAAGACAATTAGACCCTAGACAATTCGGCCCAACTTGGACCGAAAATAAGACAATTCGACAAATACAACTGACAGTAGTTTTAACAAGTGTTTATTTTTAGCATATATTTTGACAATTCTTATATAATATGTTTTAGAATAAATTTTGAAACATTTGGTGAACAAGATAAATGTTTTCCGAAGTTATAATGGTTAGGAGCTTTCTGATATCTTTAGGAAAACCGTCCCAAATCCAAATGTTACTGTGGAGAAAAAATGTAGTATAGTAGAGATGGACGCGGTGCTTTGGAAGTTATGTAGACAATAATGAGATGCATCATGTCTCATATATGGAAGAAGGTCGATTTTGTTAGGCACTTGCCAACTTGGTCTCAAAATTTAATTCACAAGCAAAATACATACTTTACAAGAGATCTTCTCGTATTTGAACGTATTTGTTACAAATAAAATTATACAGGGAAAATGGTTGAAAATTGCATAATTAGGTATTTTGCGATAATTTGACGTAACTTGAATTCAGAACATTATTGCGTTTTGCTATTATAAGTTACGAAAATGACAGATAAATGTGCACAACGAAAGATGAATCTTTACCAAAATTTCTTGTATTTCAAATTTCATTTAAATTGATAATGAATATTCAAAACACCAAAAACATTTTAAGTTGTCAAATTAATGCCATTCTAATCATAACCGTTTCTGATTCAAAGTATCAGTGCGAAAGTTTACAATGTGTATGCCTTTTTAGTCACTCCAAACATATAACGTATGTGTCAGATACATACGACAAGAGACTGCTCATTAAGCCTGTAATCGTTTTCACTCAGTTTTCTTATTTCCCTTATGATCATGAAAATATATCATGAAATTATTTCAAATATGATTGATTAACCATATTAAACACATATATTCTTCATTGTAGTTATTTCTCCTGTATGTGACAACTTAACATCATTATTCACATGATCATTTCTGATATAATCATTATGACTTTTTTATATTTTATAATAAGATGAAATGAATAACATTTTTTATACTTAATTAAGTGCTTTCACGAAATTTAAAAAGAACAATAACATGTATTTTTTAAAATGTTTTGTAACGTAGAATGGTAACGTATATGTAAAACACGGATATATTTTAAGTTCAAACAATTTAAATTTACACTTTTGTGTGCAATTAAAATGGATTAAACTTATATACATTCTCACATATAGAAAACAATATTTTTAGCCGATGAAAGCAAGGAGTCCGCTCATGCGTACTCTTTAGGTAACGTGTGTATTTCACTAACGTAAAGCAAATGCATTGTTATTTTCATTGTTAATTAATTCCATTTTGACATCAGACATTTTAAATATTCAACCCATAAATAATATGATATAGAACACGGCGTCATTTAATAGATCGTGACTGCCTTGACGCCATTGTTTCAGACAAAACTGCATTGCATACAAGGAGTTTTTCTCTAACAAGATTCCGTCTTTTTGGGATCAGATATAAAATTGCACACATCTGAATCGGCTTTTTTACTTGGACTTAATTCCTTTGGTTCTGGAAACAGTCAAAGTATTTTACTTAGTCGCTCAAATTTCGTTTTTATTTTTTTTGTCTTTATGTTACGTCTATAGCAAACGTCAAATTTCAGAATACTCCTATATATATATATATATATATATATATATATATATATATATATATGTGTGTACGTGTAGGTGTGTGTGCGTGCGTGCGTGTATGTTGATATGTATGTGCATTCAAGCTTTAGAGTCTTATTATGTATACGGGCTGATGTATTTTGCTTTGTTTCTCTTTTATCCCTTTCAGGCCATTAGTTTCTTTCTCATTTGAGAGAGAGAGAGAGAGAGAGAGAGAGAGAGAGAGAGAGAGAGAGAGAGAGAGAGAGAGAGAGAGAGAGAGAGAGAGAGAGAGAGGTAGGGTGGGAGGGAGGGAGAGAGAAAGAGTCGCACACACGGGCAGACGCATTCAGACGTACAGTCTTTGCATGTGTGTATATTTGTTGAAAAAAATAACAGCTTACAAGGGAACAAAGATAATGTGTACCATAATTAAGACTAGTAATCAGTTTATTCATTTCTAATTTGTTTGGAGTAAAGGAGGAACTATCATTGACGATACTGAATAAAACATAAACATAACTGGTATGAGGTTGATGTTGCAGCAACTAAACTGGCAAAATCTCTCTCTCTCTCTCTCTCTCTCTCTCTCTCTCTCTCTCTCTCTCTCTCTCTCTCTCTCTCTCTCTCACACACACAGCCACCCACCCACACACACACACACACACACACACACACATATATATATATATATATATATATATATATATATATATATATATATATATATATATATATATATATATATATATATATATATATATATATATATTACATAGTATCTACTTGCTGTATGAAAAAAATATCTTTATACAACTATCGCATAGTTGGGCCGAATTTTCTTTCGAGTTGGGCTGAATTGTCAATAAGTCATTTTGCACACACACACACACAAACACATATATATTGGTTATGACGATATGACAGTTGATTTTAAGGGTGTTAAAAAGATCTATTTTTGTTAATATGTTCCGAATTAAGCAATTTACCAAATAAAGATTGTTTCTTAACTTGAATACGAAATGAGATCAAAGGGAGAACAATAAATATATGTGCAGTGCAGTCAATTAGAACACGAATTAAGCGACTTGAAACAAAGTGAATTAAGTCGGCTTACACCGTCCGTTCCGGTGATTACATGTGTTGCGGAACGATCAGTCGTTTTCATTACTAACAAACATCCAGAATGATCAACCTATCCAATAAAGTACGACCAATTGACGAGTGCATAACTATGAAAAAGTAAATAATTTGTATCAAAATAAAATAAATCATATTTTATTTTGCTTTATATTATTATACAAATTAAAACAAAAATAATGTGTGAGTGGAAATCGATATATACAGAGAGAACATGTAAATGCATGTGTATTTCGGTGTATTTCGGTTTTTTCAGTGTATTTCGGTGTTTCTAGGAACCCGGAAAAATCTGTTATGATGATATCAAGGATTTGGTAGCAAGTATTACGAAATATTTCTTGTGTGTATATGTGTCACTCAAGTTTAAGGCTATGTTGTGTCAGAATTTGGTACTGTATAAGATTATTTTTTTTATAGCTTTACTCTGAGAAGCTTTTTAAAATAGCATTTTAAATCCGAGATGAAACCAGGTACCATAGCCTGTGTTCACACGATAACGTCTTGCACGACATTATTGTTTTCTAAAAGTATTAACACCACAAATCTTGCATATCTGACCTTATTTTACTTAGAGCATTTATATGTGTACCGCCTATACCGCCATCCTCCTAGTAGAAAAAAAACTGACTAAATCTCTCTTTTTGGAGCAGTTTCCGAATCTACTTGAGTATGGAAATTCGATTGTGGCGTCAGAAATGCCTGATTCAACAGCATCCAGGGCAGTTAAAGAAGTTTCTCGTCGACCCAAAATGTCTTGTCCAGTTTCAAGTTAGACATATTTGCCTGCTTATTTGTGATTGTGTTTGTCGATAATGACATTAGGAGAAATTATTTTTTGTGCATCAAAGCGTGAAATCGTTGACTCGCCATTGGTTTCGAAACTGGAGCCACCTATAATGAAATGCAGACTTCAGATCTCCAAAATCATGTACTCACTGGTGAGCAACTCCTCATTACACAAGATACATGACTTATAAGTCGTTAGAGAATCTTTTTAGGAAATGGAGTTTCACTGTGACTTTCTCTTTTGAGAATGGAATATTTTGTCCCATATCTCCGTTTATGCCAATGTTGACACTGTCAAAATACGACTTACTGACGGGAAAATAATGAGGATATACAAATTCACTGTGAAAGTGTTACGTGTTTCATCCTTCCTCGTCATTCATTGTGGCATCATACTCTTTGAAAGGAATGACTCTCAGTAATAGTGCGGCTGTATGTCCTACCGCATTGGACTCCAACACATTGGACTCCACCACATTGGAATACACAAAGATCAAATTCAATCCTTCATTCAGATCTACAGAGGATTGAAAATACTCGTAAACTTCCATATTGTCGTTGATCTTCAGGTTGAAATTCGGAGCCATGTTTGTGTCTGCACCCACACTTTCAACCAAACTACGATTAAAACTGATGGGCAAAGTTTGGGCATCCTTTATGGTACTCGAGGGTGGCACTTCGTTTGTCTTTGTCTAGAGCCTTGTCAAACACTTCTTCGAACCAGGCAGCGATCTTGTCTAACAAATATTGACTGCTAAAATATTAGCCTGCCACATTTTCACAGTATAGTTGGTGCAAAATGGATTGCTTGCTAGAGTTTTAATACCTGGAAACATGATTTAATTCATGAATTGTTGCACTTAGTTGTTCAGAATTTCGACATGGAAAGTGTTTTCATTTTCAGTGATGCTTTTGATGTGTGTGGGAGGAATGATGTCGGCCAAAGCAACATCCAAATGAGCATCATGATCCAGTTTGATGGCCTGATGTAATTTAGCCGTGAAACAGTACAAAGTATTCTGGGGGAAAATATCCATGGAACTGTCACTGGGCAACATTGGTTATTCTGCTGTCCATGGAATTAGAGGAGGTCAGACGAGAGTCATTGTTGATTTGGTAGTGGCTTGGTAGCGGGACTGGTTTTGGTCGCAAGGCTTCCGTTGTTACCGTTAAAGGATTGGGGAGAAGGTAACTGATAAAACTGCTCAGTAAAATGGTTTACAATTGTTTGTCTCCTTCTTGCAAACTCAGGTTGGCAATGTCGGCACTGATGACACAATACACAACAAAGATTCGGCAGACAAAAGACAATTTGCGTTTGAGGCACACGTTCTCCACACCACACCTAGAAGGTTTGCTTTTGTAGATCTTGCAGAAATAAACACGGCGAAGGAGAGGTCACTGTGGTGGTTGAGGCCGTGTTGAAGGGCACGATTGTCACTTCTTTTTAGTGTCGATGACTCATGAAGCTTCCACCCAAGAATACAAAATGGGAGGAAATCCTTTCCAACGTACTTTGACTTTTTGACACGTCCTTTTCACCCTTTACGGATTCTTCGATCATGAATACTTTCGATGTTGTACACTTTGTCTTCTTTTTTAGTTGAACAATAATTGGTACTATATTATTCTTTTAAATAAGAAATATTTGCTGGTAATTATTATATACCGGTATTTTCTACGCAGACCAATGACATGTATACAATTACAGCGTTTTTCTGAATAGTGCAGTTCTTTTCTTTTTAGTGATGTGAATTTATTAATAAAGACCAATATTGCTATGTCGGCTTTTATTTATACGGTTAAGACAGGTTCATGGCTTTGCTGACGTAAATCTTTCAACATCAGTCAGTTATGGTGAATGGGTTGCCTTAACAACAGATGGTTGAGAAAGAAACGATAGAAAATAAGGCATATGTTATGTCCAAAACCACCGAAAATATTTAGTTTTTAACACTTGTATACCTTGGGAAAAATCAGGAAATTAAAATAATGTAAATATTGAAATACACATTATTGTTATGCCATTTTATTATAATGTGAGAATGTGTAAACAAATAACGATTTCGGTCGATAGTTTATCAGATGCAAGATATTTTAAAATAATTTTAAAAAAGAACACATTATAGTTAAGATTTTTCAGGCTTTGTATTTCGTTTTGAGATACAATCAATTTAGATTTTTATCCCAATTACCAGTCGTGCATTAGGGTATAAATAGCAACTGTAATAGTTTTCTTCTGGTAATTGAAGCAACAAACTCACCTACAATAATAGTACACAATTTATATTATCACTTTTTATGACATTGACGGGCTTTTGTGTGTCTTTGTTTTGAAATATCAACATATTTGCTGAATTTGTAAGCATGTGTTTTAATAATCGGTCAAATAAAGTGCTTATTAAATCATAACAAAGATTTCAAATATGGTTTTGTCCGACTTTATCATTGATCGATTTCGACCTTTGGCGCCAAATTTTCGGTCATTTGATTCGCATGTTTTAAAATGAGTCTTTCACTTTGGTTAATTTTTTTTGGTCAATATAATATATAAATGTCATGAACAAATTGACGTTGCACTCGTGATCATTCACTATTCACGCCGTCAATTAATTTGTTCACAAAAGGTCGAAACGAACTCTCTCCTTGGGAGTAGGGTTATGTAGCTCACATCCCAGATATGAACCAAAATATCTCTGCTCAGAACCACTCAAACATCTGCGCTGGGAACCAATAGCCATACATAAAACGCGCATCGAAGCAATATGAGTCCGGTACTTATGACATTTTTCCTGATTATTATTATTATTATTATTATTATTATTATTATTATTATTATTATTATTGTTGTTGTTGTTCATTACCACATTAAAGATATCATCATTGCCCAACTATTGATATAGCATAACTATTGGCAGCTTGTTATTGATATAGGCCCCTTAATCATATTTAAAGATATCATATTTAACATTTAAGAAAATACCCGTTACTTCATTACTGATTTTCCTTAATGAAATTGAAAATCTACAGATAAACTTACATCGGCTCAACTGCAATTAGTTCAGAATCTGGGAAGCACTGGGAGAAAATTTACTAATTACCTGAATGAGAAGTGAATATATATTTTAATACATACTGACGGTAACCTTGTAGATTTATGTTTTCATTTTGCATTACTTAAATTAACAATATATTCTATATTCTTGTTTTTTACAATATAGCAGAATATCATCATCATCATCAACAACAACAACAACACACAATATGGCAGTAATTTATTACTTCATGTTGTGTCTTCATGTATATTTTATTTGATTGGTTATTCTCCATATAAATCCTTCATAAGACAGGTGGCTAGGTTGGCATATATATAAGATAAATTATGTCTCATATGATCAAATATTGTAATGCTTTCGTTTCCTAATTCTGATATCTATATGCGTTCTGCAGTTTAACAAAATTAGTTTTAAGTAAAGTGCTTAAAATTATATCTCTGAGAAAAGTGATATTTATCAAAATCTACAAATTACTTGAAGGATTTAATTGGATCCATTTTTCCGTTGTAACATTCTTGCCTAGAAACAAGACCAAGACTTCCTGTTTAAAGATAATTACAAACAAAATAGACTTCCGTTACATAAACCTATTTCATTACATATGACAAAATGAATCAGATCTGTAAAATTACGTTCTCATCCTAATCATGCACCGATAACATGTAGAATACGGACATTTACTTCGTCGATGATAACATCCCCGCATGGAAGCAAACCAACTTCATACATAAAATACCATGCTCTAGGTATTATCTTTAATAGCATATTTGAAATTATGTGTGCTTAATAAATCGCCATATTTCATACTATTACTGACTTTAATGTTAGTTGACTTACATTATAGATTCATGCACTTGAGCAATACAGTACCGTATCAATGTTTGTATCCGTGCTTAGAACCAATGCTAATATTTCTCTTTGTAAAAGCATGGGTCATATATATTTCGTTTCTTACATATCTGCACACATAACATTATCTCCATGTAGATCATTTCACATTTTGTCATCTTTAGATATTGCAATTTATCAACTTTATTCTTAAAGCCTTGCTCACAAGACCTGTTTCCTATTATACACTTTTTCATTTTTTTATGAAAGATATCTGAATATCGGAACTCTACTTTTTCCTAAGTTTCGTTTACCAGCAAATCTTGGTTCAAGTCACATATGTTATAAGGAACGTTTAGTTATGAACAGACTTTGGTCGATTGATATAAATCTAAGTGATACGGATTTAAAAAGAAGAAAAAGAATTAGTCCATTAATTTACTGGTTGTTAGTATCAGATAGTTATTGTAGGAAATAGTAATACTGATTTTTATTTTCGCATCAAGATGTACTGTGACAGACAGTGGTAAGAAAGCCGTGGTTCTGAGCGCAGATGCATCGCTTGAAAGAAACGAGTAAAGGTACATTGGATAAGAAATTTGTCATGTAAGCAATGATTTAAGAATATAACTGCTAAATTGCAATACCTAAAGACGAAGAAATGCGAAAAATGATATTCATGAAGATAATGTGACGTGTGCATGTGTGTAGAAACGAAATATATATGACTCAGGCCGTTACAAAGAGAAATAATGGACGTCCATTAATAATGTCAACAATTTTTAGGCATTTGTTTTACCCCGCCCCCTTGTCAAGAACTGTCAAACTTTCAGTGATCTCCCTAAAAAAATGAAGTTAATTTCTTTTTATCCATCCCCCCTCTACACACTAACAATATTGTATAAGGTTGAATTCATGAAAAAAATCGATACTTTATATTCTAGCTTCTATCATGGAGAAGCCAACTGTTCCTCAGTTGTTATAATGCGCCTAGTGGCTGATTCATTAATTAATTGTAAAATATAATAACATTGTTGGTGTCAATTTATCTTGAACCCCCCCCCCCCCGTATGTCAACAATTGTAAAACTTTTTCAAACCCCCTCCCCCTATTTCGTTGACATAATTAATGGACGACCACTTATATAAATTGGTTCTGAGCACGAATGCAAAAATTCATACGTCACGTCATGGGTCAGGTGCATGAATCTTGTATGTAAGTGAGACAACACGAAAAGCACGAACATTATGAAACTTTTTGATTTATACAGCAATTTCAGATATCCTGACTATTGTATGATAAAACATACTTGAAGCTGTTTTGGTTCCCAGCGGGGATTTTATCATTCATGATTTGAATGTTCTTATTCTACAGGGAGATAAATTGACGTCTGCAAAGGAGCAAGTATCCCAAATATATATTATTCATTTTCAAAGAGAAATGCGCCAGTTGGTTCTGAGCAAGTATGCAAAAAAAATGGAATCGTAGGTTGATGTGAAAGAAGTCAACACATTTTACTTAGACACATACAAAAGCGATATGTATAAGTTTAAATAGTTGTTGATACGGGTGCTAGAATTCATGCGGAACTTCATAGCACATGTCCATTCATCTTCTAAGGAGCAAGGAACAATATAAATCCTTGATATTATTTGATTTCTGTACATTTGCAGTCTAGACTATATTTATTATTGTGTTGTAGAGAAAAACGAATCTAGAGGCTGGTTTACAGTAAGGATGCAATAATTCGAGCGGTATTACATATCCCGTTTTAGTATGCGCCACATGACAAAGTATAAGCGCTTCGTGAAGTTCCTAGATTAATCATGGACAACTAATTTTTTTTAAAAATGCCCTTAATTGTTTTGGTTCCTGGTGAGAATGTTATAAATGCTCGTATTCCACATACAATGGACACAGGATACTACTACTACTACTACTACTACTACTACTACTACTACTACTACTACTACTACTACTACTACTACTACTAATAATAATAATAATAATAATAACACGAAGAGTCGTTAATTTGAATAGGGCTACAGGGATCAGATATTTTGATATTTCTTCTGAGATCTGTACGCGAGAATTGTCAATATTTTTAAACATTCTTAAACTATTTGCGTTAGTTTGAGGTGAGGATGGTACAAGAAAGTCTGCAATACGAAATATAATTAAGTCCATTGTACTAGGAGTTGTTTGTTGGTTGTCATACTCAGAGTTTATCTATATTAATAGAGATTCCAAAATGTCCCCTAATTTCACCTCAGTTTTGTGCAGGCATAATACGCTCCATAAGGTGCGGTTACTGGTGCCCTTATTTAATTGCTATCGCGTGCGTATCTGAGAGAGAGAGAGAGAGAGAGAGAGAGAGAGAGAGAGAGAGAGAGAGAGAGAGAGAGAGAGAGAGAGAGAGAGAGAGAGAGAGAGAGATAGATCATATGCCTTTGCTTTAGCCGTGAGAAAAAAAAATACTTTATACTACAGGACTCTGTGCACAAAGAAATATTGTTATTTTACTTTACTTGAAGAGACAGAGGTAACATATTTATTATCTCTTTAGTTGTTCTAGTTCTTCTTCTTCGTACTAATGTCAATAAAGGGAAATTACTCTTGAAATGGTTCCCAGCGTGGATGTTTGGCAGTGGTTCTAGCTGTGGACTTCCGGTTCTTATTGCGGATGTGCACTGCAATACACTGTTGTCGAAATGTGCAATATTTGACAAAATGTCACTTTCGACCCTTGGTAGAAAAGGGTTGTTATATTACTCCTAATATTTGACAAAATTTGGACTGCCTTGGAAAACGATATATACATATTTATATAAATTTGGTCAAGAAATTCATTACAACTTAAATATTTTAGATGACGCAGTGTAAAATGTGCATTATTTGCGAAACAATCGTTACCCTCAACCCTGGTAAAATGGGGAAGATATTTTCGTCTTAGTTTTGGGAAAAAATAAAGCTGCCCTACATAACCTCATATCAATTTCGACATAAAATTTTTCAAGTAATCGATTGGAAATGAAATGGTTGAGATGATCCAGTGCGAAAGGTGCAATATTTTACAAAAAATGTTGTATGTATCCCTATACTTCGTAGTCGCCTAATTGTAGAAATATTTTTTAAAATATCTTCGTGGCCGATTTGCTGGTTAAGCTTTAACACAAGATAACGCCTGCTATATATCAAATCGAAAGTATTAGTAAAATTCGCATTGTGTCACTAACAAACAGAATATTAAAGCAATAAATGTGCCACGGTTAGATAACCGATGTCTCTCCATGTAAGGCTATTTGTTTTTGATCACTTGACAATATGGCGTCGGCGATCGCCTGACTAGGTATCAAGGTACCAATCGTTTTTCCATAGACCTCAATGCTAATATTTGGAGAGATAAATATATTTTCTATCCTAATTTAGCGTGCATCTCACACACTGTTATAGAGAACAATGTTAGATTGTCAATTTGACGATGACAAAACCAGGTACTCCATTGCATTTAAGAGAGATAACTCTGCTGGAACTTGACAGGGGTATGAGCTATCTAGTCACAACATACATATTTTCAGTCATGTGTATTACATTTTCAAAAAATCATAAAAAATACAAAATATGATCTATATAGGAATTAGTATAAATTCACATGTTGCCAAGAGGCTAAACTTTTTTTAAGCCTAACAGAAAGCACAACTTTTACATAATCCACCAATCATAACTAGTGTTGTTGTTTATTTCTGATTGCAATGTCCCCTACACTTTAAGCGCGACCCACTTGGACTTGCGCAATTGGTACCGTTATCCCTATAACAAACCTTGATTTTTCCAATAATCTGTGAAATAGATCGGGACTATAAGAGTAAAAAATGTACTTAGTCTCGCTTGCCAAAAACAATTTTATGAAGTACTAAGCTATGTTCTATATGATTGTGTATAGAAATGTTATTGAGCTGTTTGAACTCTTGTTTTCATACCTTTGCTTCACTATCAAACTCATCTTTTAAAATAAATGAATTCTTTTAACTATGAGTTGTGTTTTATTAATATTAGCACTTATCGAACTTCACTTTGGTATTATGGGATAAATCACATTATGTCATATTGTGTAATAGTAAGGTCAAAGGTCAATACACTAGTTAGCATGTACCAGTTCTACTCTTAAAGAGACATTTTGATCTAAAATAAAGGACTTATATTTGTTTCAAGAACACAGAAAGTAACAACAGGGACAGGTGTACATGGAATAAATTTAATTATAAAGTATTAGCTAAGAACACTTTACACTGTGAGCATATGGAAGAGGTCACTAACTCCCAGTCCTCACACAAAGGTCAAGCTACCCAGTCGCTTTGTCATACAAATAGAAAGCTTCCCTCCTTTGTGTAGTGAATACAATTGATGCAATAAGCCAATCTGACACCAAATAAAGTAGATAACAACTTTCTAAGTGGTTATGTTGGATTTGGGGGTGAAAATGGGGACTAAAATACAGAAAAAGGCTAAAGTTTAACAATGAGTATAGTGAGTCCAATGGATTTAAAAACAGGAGAAAAGTGTGTATCTAAATGGGAGATGTAGCTAATGATGCTGGAATTAAAGGAGACACAAGCATCAATGAGAAAAATGAGAAGCGAGAGCTTGATGATGTTACCTTGGACAATATTTTGAGGCAGTGGACCATAGGTGCAGGGACAATAAAAAAGGCACCTGTGATATAACATCCCTTACAGGCACCAAATATCAGGTGACATGGTGTTCATTCCCAGCTAATATAAAAGGGTGAATAATGTAGATAATATAGATGCATATAATTCATATTTCTTCTAAATAAGAAATTGATAATAATGGGCTTCAGTTAGGCAGGAAAAATACCTAAACCAAACAAAGCATGTTGGATCAGTTTTCAAACTTGTAAACTTCACTGGGAGAAATTATTAAAGTACTTCTAGTTAAATTTGCATCAAGACCGAGGGCTAATATGATATTTCACAAATCTTCTATTATTTTTATACACCATCACTAACAATCTGGGTTTCTATTTATTGAAATGTTTTGTCTGGTGGAAGGGAGATAACTGAATGATATACATAAGGTGTGTACTTTTTATTTCCTCCAATATATTATCCATGTAATACAGATGAGTTCAATAACACATGTATTAACTTCAATGCAATTAAATTATCCAAAAATGTATTACTGATAAAGTGAGAACCTAAAATCCAGAATTATATATGTAGTAGAGACCTCAAGAATGATTATGTAACTAACTAAAGAATCGCATTTTTAATTTCAAGACACAACAGTTTACAAAAAAAGACAATTACCGATAGAGCAGGACAAATAAAATCAAAATAGGAAGGAATACCATATCTTTAGCAAACTACCTAATATACATATACCAGAATATTCTTTATGATACAAGTGAACTATCTACACATGGACCAGGAGTGTCCTCTATCCTGGTTTATAACATTCTTTACAATAACAAACAATTTTTTTATCCATGTTTTTTCATCTTTTGCGCATAAAATAGTCAATATTTGGCTAAAATTAACTATATTAACTTTACATAACTTATTTTTTTTTTGCCTGTATGCTGATATTGGAGCTGACTAAACAGTCACAAAGCCATCAATTTATATATGTCATAGATATAGTTACAAAAGCCCCATTCCAAAGCTAATGTGTGTTATTTTCTACATTTTCTATGTAAAAGTCTGTCAATATTAGACCAAAACATCTCAATATCCATTGTTTAACCAAATGACACTATGACAGTATATAAATGGTGGCTATGTATTCTCGTTACTATGGATAAACTGTGAAGCTGGTATTATCTTTTAGATATCACGGTACCAGTTGTTTTTCCATAGACCTCAATACTAATATTTGGAGAGATAAATATATTTTCTATCCTAATTTAGCGTGCATCTCACACTCTGTTATAGAGAACAATGTTAGATGTTCAATTTGACGATGACAAAACCAGGTACTGCATTGCATTTAAGAGAGATAACTCTGCTGGAACTAGACGGGTATGAGTTATCTAGTCACAACATACATATTTTCAGTCATGTGTATTTTCAAAAAAATCATAAAAAATACAAAATATGATCTATATAGGAATTAGCATAAATTCACATGTTGCCAAGAGGCTAAACTTTTTTTTAAGCCTAACAGAAAGCACAACTTTTACATAATCCACCAATCATAACTAGTGTTGTTGTTTATTTCTGATTGCAATGTTCCCTACACTTTAAGCGCCACCCACTTTGACTTGCGCAATTGGTACTGTTACACCACTAACCAGACTAGACTTGGCTACACATTAATAATTAGCAAGGGAGATAACTATAATAGCGTATCACATTGAAAACGAAGAAAACTTAAATTATAACTTAGTATATGTCATGGTATATGATTGGGTGTGTAAGTATAATTCATAACTTTGATAACTTAATATTAGCTAAATATTATAGTTGATGGATTTTAAACGAGTAAGTAAAATGAATAAAAAAGGGGTGAGAAAATACAGGGACAGTATGCATATTTTATATTACAATACCATTAGGTATTATATTTAATAGTACATTTAATGAATCCATTCCTAAGTAATATCATATCTTATAATTACATATTTATTTAATTCATTAATTAATGTATTAATTAATTAGGCAAGTAATGTATTAATTAATTAAGCCATTAATGTATTAATTAATTAATGTATTAATTAATTAATGTATTAATTAATTAAGTAATAATGTATTAATTCATTAATTCATTAATAATTAATTACTGTATTAATAATAATAATAATAATAATAATAATTTTAATATAAATTACATAATTTACACAACAATACTTAAGGGATACTTAATTATAACAAATAAATTGAATTATTGCATTCCTAACATCAGAAGAAAAGAAACAAGCCATTTAACGATTTAGAAGATTAATTATTATTTCATGTTTAAAGAAGGACTTTTTGGGGGGCTTTGTTATATAAACATCATGGTAAAACATGAGAATAAAAATTATACATGTCTTTACTCACTTTAATAAGGCACATTAAATGTTGACGCCTTATGAAAAGACCATGTTGTTTCCTCATGCCACATTTTAATTAAAGTTACAACAAAATGTACAAATTATTAAATAATATATAAAGAGTTATTACTGAGTAATAGTGTTAAATCTTACTCTATTGTTATCACTGAATATTATCATGTGAGATAAATTACAAAACAGTAAGTCTGGGTTTTTTTCATTATAAAATTTAGATGAATAAAGCTTAAAATGAATGAAAATATTTAATTTAAAGTCAATGGTTTAAACATTTTAAACTTGATTTCTGAATATAGATTATTTAAAGTCGGAATTCTTGATATCTGTTGGCATATTAATTTGATGTCGTTTAATTATTTTATTTAAATATCTAAATTTAAAAAAATTGATAGATATCATTTTAAAAAAAATGATACTTATAATAGGATACGAGAAAAAAGGTAATTGTATGTAGCTATTAAATATATGTTTCGAGCTGTATCATGTTTGGACAGTTGTAAAATAAAATAAGTCGTTAGTGAGGTATAATTGCCTTAGTACAGGTAACTTTTAAACAAACGCATCATTCCGTTTCATTAGGATATTCGCCGTTGCACTACGCATATTAGTTACCTCAAAAGAAGCTTCCTCTCTACACAGATTACGAAGCTACAATGATCGGTCCCTCAGCCAATACGAGAACTCTCCAGACAAACCTAGCTAAGGCTGAACGTTCGAGGCTGATCGCCAGAATTGAGTTGCTATTTTATACCGATTTATGACAGTCGAAATTCAAACGTTAACACATTTTGGATACGGAAAGAAAGAACGTAAGTTTAAAGTGAATTTTGGGTGAAAAATCTGTTATGATGATATCAAGGATTTGGTAGCAAATATTACGAAATATTTCTTGTATGTATATGTGTCATTCAAGTTTAAGGCTATGTTGTGTCAGAATTTAGTACTGTATAAGATTATTTTTTTATAGCTTTACTCTAAGAAGCTTTTTAAAATAGCATGTTAGACCCGAGATGAAACCAGGTACCATAGCCTGTGTTCACACGATAACGTCTTGCACGACATTATTTTCTAAAAATATTAACACCACAAATCTTGCATATCTGACCTTATTCTACTTAGAGCATTTGAATGTATACCACCTATACCGCCATCCTCCTAGTAGAAAAAAAAAAAACTGACTGAATCTCTCTTTTTGGAGCAGTCTCCGAATCAACTTGAGTATGGAAATTCGATTGGTGGCAACTTGATTATTCTTTGAGTTTTTTCAACTTTCACTTTGTCCTGGAAACCCATACACATCAAAACTAGAAACACCTAAATATACTGAAAAACCGAAATACACATGTATTTACATGTTATCTTTGTATATAATAATAATATTCATAATAATAATAATAATAATGAGGACTTTGTATAGCGCCTAATCTTTAGAAGCTCTAAGCACTTTACACTATCTATAATGATATGTAGTGATGGGAATTGGTCAGAAATTCATAAGCGATATTCGGTTCCCCTTAACCAACTGATCATCGATTATAATCAGTTACTAAGAGCAAATTTTTTGTTAAACAGTTATATCTTTGATCAAGAGTTCAATATGTTCATAATATAAATGTACAAGAGTAATCTCTTTTAATGACATGTATACTTTAACCTGAAAATAATATTACATTATGTGTATAGTGTTACTTTTGTTCTACAACTTTGTTAAATGAACGCAAGTTTTTATGGCTGATCAGTCATATGTAACTGAAATACTGGTACAATCCCCTGAAATTATTTCGTTCACATGTGATGTGTCTATAATTTAAAGTATAGAAGGAAATGTTTTTTCTTGTTTGTCATTGTTTCTAAATACAACAAAAGATGTTGCAATTTGACTGAAACAAATCAACAAAATGTGTTTAAATGTATTAACTCAACAATTTAACAACTTGACAATGTAATAATGACTATATGTTCATTATTATGAATCATAAGATTTCATGTTTGTAGTTGTGAAGGGAATTAATAAATTTCAGGTCAACTTTAGAAGCTCTAAGCATTTTACAACATCTCTAATGATATGACTACACTACAGAAAAACAAATAACAAAAACCACGAAATTGGTAAACATAAAAACAGGCTGAAAAAATACAAGACATTTTTAGGTCTCTAAGTTTGTCCCTGTAGTAAAAAAAGGTGAGTTTTAAAAGCACTCTTAAAAGGGGCCACTGTGTCTTTGTGTCTAATTTCAATGGGCAATTCGTTCCACATCGCCAAGCCCTGGTATGCAAAAGAATGTTGTTCATATGACTTCATTTTCATAGTGGGAACAATGAGTATACGATTGTCAAAAGAAGAGCGTAAGTATCTTGCTGGTGTATACACATGGGTGAGGCCGGATAGATATGTTGGACTGGAGTCTGTCAGTGAAGCATAGCAGAGAACAAATTTTGTGTTTGATTCTGTATCAGATTGATAGCCAGTATAGGGTACAGAGCAGTGGTGAGGTGTGTTCTGATCAAGGTACTCTAAAGATGATCCGTGCAGCTGTGTTTTGAAGTTTCTGGAGTAAATATTGTGATGAACCAGAAAGAACTGAGTTACAATAGTCCAGTCTTGAAAGTACTAATGAACACACTAGTGTTTTAGTGGCATCAGCCTAAAGATATTTACGAATACAACTGATGCGTCTCAGTTCAAGATATGCAGCTTTTGCATATATGTTCATGACATGGTGGTGCAATGTGAGAGTACTGTCTAGAGTAACACCTAAGTTTCGTACTGACTGTGAGAATTTAATGTTGGTGTTGCAGATATTTATTGTCTGAGGTAAAAGATCTGAATGAGAAAGTCTTTGAGTTGTGATCAGAGTAGCCTCAGTTTTATCATCATTCATCTGCTGCTTGTTACATGGCATCCATGATTTCATATCAGAAATGCACCTCTCTACTCCATGGATGGTAGCATCAACTTCAGTTGGGTGGCTAGACTTGTATATTTGGGTCTCAACAGCGTACAATTGGTGAGACACTGGGTGATGATCTATGGCACTTGAGAGTGGCTATGTGTATAGAATGAAGAGAACAGTTCCAAGAACACACCCCTGTGGAACACCACAACATAGATCAACTGGGCTAGAGTGTAGTCTATTTGCAGATACAATTTGTGTCCTCTTGACTAAGTAGGACTTGAACCAATGTAAGGCTATATTCTGAATGCCAAAATACATGCTGAAGACGGTGAAGTAATATATGGTCTATTATGTCAAATGCTGCAGACAAATCAAGGAGGGTTAGGACTGTAATCTTTCTACTATCCAAAGCAGAGAGAATGTCATTAAATACTTTCAGAAGAGTAGTTTCAGTACTGTAGCAAGGGCGATATGCAGACAGTACATTGCTAAAAGGACTGTTTGAATTCAAATGAGATACAAGTTGGGTTAGAAGAACCTGTTCTAAGATTTTTTTATTTGAATGGGAGATTAGAAACTGGGCGGTAGTTCTTTAAATCGTTATGTTCAAGTGTTGGTTTCTTCAGCAGATGCTTTACGATGGCAGTTTTGAAAAATGATGGGAATTCCTCCGATGAGATAGAGAGATATTAATAACTTCAGTGAAGGCAATATTGGGTCTAAGCACTTAAGCAGCAGTGATGTTGGAATATATATTGGTTTGCACACAGAAATTATTATTTGCTTTTGTTTGAATAATAATATACAGCAAAATAAAATATGATTTATGTGATATTTATATTTTTCCTAGTTATAGCATGCGTCACTTGTTCGTACATAATTGGACTGGTTGATTGTTTTGGAACAGATATGGTTTGATAATGACTGATTATTCCGGAACTAAGGTAATCTCCAGAACAGATATTGCAAGTAGGGCTGTCAAAAACAACGGAAAACTTACATGGGTACCCGTTTCGACATTTAATGGGTACCTGGGTACTCGTTAGAACATGAAAGACATGTACAACCCTTGATCAACATTTTTTTTCTCACTAAATTATGCGTAAACGGATATGAATTGCGCTTTTTTGATATATCCACATTCCAAAAATCTCATTTCTATTAACATCCCACAGACCGCTTTACATAACTACAGTATAAGAGTACGGTTGTCCGTGGACTTGTACTTCCCTACAGTAAAATGTTCTGTTTATAGCAAATCTTGTTCTACTTTCCCTCGCATTCTATTTATAGTATCTGTATGGCTTAGTGAGGAGAGAGCAGACTATATTTATTTATGTGGCTACTATATAAGATGTCCAAATTATATGAACAACAACTTTTGGAAATTTGCTTAGTGTCGATATCACGTGACTGTATGACCTAGGATGAGAGATTTGTGTAGTCACCTGACTAAAAATGCAAATAGCCAGATCCGTAACAAATTTCCGTAGTGTACTTTCGTCTCGTCTGTCAGCAGATTAAAGGCATAACAAATGATATGCCCTTGATTTTTGAGAAAATCATATTCCTATGGATTTCATGCAGGCATATCTCGAATAAAGATCGTTCAAGTTCGCTGCGCCGGCATGTAAGCGGCTACACCATGCGGACATCAAATGCTGTCGGCGAATACCAACTTTTCGATAGGAATGCTTTCTCACCTTACACCCCTACATGAATGTCCAAATTATTTTTGTGAACGGGTACTCGTCTTTAATTTTCAATGCCCAGGTTTTTCGCTACGGTCAGGTACCCGTTGACATCCCTAGTTGTAAGTCAGCTTAATTCATCATATATCGTGGCTTGTTACGATTGCAATATTAATGTCACTGCATATAAACAAACATATACACTTTTGGTACTTTGTTACATTTCACTTTCACTTTTTTGTATGTATTTTAATTTGTTGTTTATCATATATATGTCAAATCAAATAAAAAATAAATAATTCATAACAATTTTAATTGTTTGTTTTTTTATTATTCAAACATGTATGGCTATTCCGTTCATAAAGACTTTCTTAACTCTTACAGTCAGTTGTCATATCATCATAACCAGTATATATATATATATATATATATATATATATATATATATATATATATATATATATATATATATATATATATATATATATATATATATATATATATATATATATACATACAGTGGGACCCCATTATAACGCGGTAGTTGGGAGTCATAGAACCCGACCGCGTTATAGACCGAACCGTGTTATAAGCAACCAGTTCAGTTAGCTGAAGAAAATGATGCATTTACCACCCAAAAATTGTGTAATAAATGCGGGCGGTATAATACGTGTTTCATCGGCAGTTACCATCTTAAACTGATGCATATTCATTGAGAAATACACATTCAATGAAGACATATATAATAGTTTACTTTATTTAGAGAACCACGAATTGGTACATATACGTGAATACTGTTTATATATACATGTCTAATGTATAGAACAAATAGAGTATCAACACCGTGTACTCGCTTACGAACCTCATCATATAAATTGAATCCACAATACAAGTGATTCCATCGAAAATACACACACACACACACACACACACACACACACACACACACAGAGCTTTGAAATATTCAGTAATTTTGTCACAGGTCATATTAGTCTGAATTCAGTTTAAAAACAGCACACTCACGTAACGAATGACAAAGCACATTTACATTTCAGTATGTCTCACGCTGGTAAAAGTTAAGTTTGCCTTTTAAGCCGCCTTATCCCAACAAAAATGAAACTTTCTCGGCACAGTTAACGTGTTCCAGTCACGTTGGAAAATACAAAAATCCATCAGATTCCATCACTTTTATTTGAGTTTGGTACTGACTTCCTTTGAATTAAAAGATCTTTGTTTTTATTGAAAGATTATAGTCGGCTTTCTTTGATGACGGGTGCATGCGTTATTGAAGTAACCGCTAAAGGATAGCTTTGGAGAACCAAACAAATGCCCATTTCTTATTGTGGCGGCAACATCAAATAATTGTATTGCATGATTGAGACGATTTTTTTTTCTCCATTTGCTGAGTAAGTTTTCATAACAATCGGTGCTTCAAAGGTAAACTATTTTATCTGGCCGTCGTTTGGTCAATTGTAGTGTCAGTTCCTCCTGCCTACTGAAAAGACTACACGATGTTTTTTTTTACTTTAAATTTTTAACATTTGTGGTAGCGGAGTGATGCTGCCTTGCACTCATGCATCAGAAATTTAACAAACGGTCAACGTATGATAGAGACACATGTGCTCTGGTCTGATGACAAGGATTACTACAAAAATGTGGGTGTTCTGAAGGATTTAATTCTAAATGGAAAGAAGAGGATTTTTACCTACCATACACATAAAAATATCAGTCTAAGTAAATATATTAATTAGAAGCGAACGGCCGAAAATCCGACAAAGATAGATTACGAGACAATGCTTCGTCCAGTTGATCTCCGCTACCAGAAATGTCAACAACAACAAAAACGCTGATATCTCAAAACATACAGTACTCATGCTCGATGTCAGCATAAGCGGATTATGATGTAACAATACACTGTTAAGATGGTTTTTCAGTATAGACAAAGAAATTGTTTATGTAACAATATATAAATTTAAGTGCATTTTATATAAAGTGTGCGGTTATCGTTTATGGGACCTCTGAATTTCTCCACTCCAAACCAATGGTTGTATATGCAAGTTTAAACAGCCAACAATGTCGCCAATAAAAAATGTCGCCAGATGGTATATTTTACCGCCAATAAGGAAAATAAATCGCAGTTTGCGACACTGTCGAAGCCTACGCGATCCTAGAATAAATGTTTTGCACTTTATTGTTCGTACTTTCTACTTGGTTGTGTATATGTATGCAGTAAAAAATAAAACACATGTCGGTTATTGTTTGTGCAACGATTGTATACAGAATTAATTGAAGACAATCACGACTTACTTTACTCGTGGATCAGTAACAAGTAACATTTCCGATAATATTAATTTTGGCATAACACTTCACGAACCTGGTGAAATTGTTAAATTTCATAAGCTATGCCACGATCGTATTATATTCGAATTCATACTAGAACTGTCCCCAGAATGATAATGAACGTTTTACACACTATTTCTCGTACTTAGAAAAAGAAAAAAATACCCATATATGTAATAAAAATTGCAAGGACCGTGCCACAATCGTATTAAATTAGAAATTATACGCGATCTCTTCCCATAATGATAATAAACTTTGAACCCAATTTTTTTTTATTTTTTATGTGCGAATGAAATACAAAATTTCGGGAGCCACGCCACGACTATGTTATATCCGAATTCGCATTATAGCTGAGCGCGTTATAGCGGGGTCTCACTATATATATATATATATATATATATATATATATATATATATATATATATATATATATATATATATATATATATATATATATTTCCCTTTTACTCTGTGTGTGTATGTGTTACTAAGATTCGCAATGTATCAGGTCTGTCAGATCAAGTACGGTCAAGTGACATTACATAAATTGTGCTATAAAGAAAAAACGTAAATAATTTATATCAAAATCACACAAATCATATTTTACTTTGCTTTATATTATTATTCAAACAAAAATAATAATTTGTGTGGAAACCGTTATATAAAGAGAAAACTTGAATACGTGTATATTTTTGTTTTTCAGTGTATTTCGGTGTATCTAATAACCTCCTTGATTCCAGTCATGTTTAAATTTTGATAACAACCTGCTTACCTCCATCCACAGGGGCTCGTTACAAAGCAAATTAGGAGTATCCGTCCATGAAAAAGGGTCTAACCTATAACAATGCTCTTAATTTGCTTTGTAACGAGCCCCTGTGCCTCCATCAGGAGAACAACTCTATAACTGCTTGCGTTCATTGCTTGAAAAACATGCCACAACTTATAAATTAAAAGAAAACTTTAGAATGCTTCAACCTGAATCAGCATTAGAAAGGTAAATTAAAGTTTTAAAATGAAAAGTCTGCGCTGCACGATCAAGAATAATATCACAGGAGTCTGACGTTTTATCAATAAAGTACGGCGAAATGTCTGACAACATGAATTACCCTTATCAATAGTATATATAAACACAAGGAATGCAAGCATGACCACAACCCATCGCTCGATTCGAATTTTTCTCACGAGTCTTTTATTGCTTCAGAATCGCAAGAAGACTGAAAACTACACATATGCATTCAAAAGACAGTTACGTACCAACACATAACTCTTAAATGACCATGTCCTGAATCCAATCGGCGAATTAACCTTCATTTTCACCAGTACGGTCACAATCCCTAGCTAAAAAAAATTATCTGACGGAAGTAGCCCATTCTACCAATATCTACCCTGCAGTAAATATCCATTAGTGTCTAATAAGTGTACCGAACATGGCGCAGAATCTGTGTTCTTAAAGTTACCGGGTCCAGCAATAGTCATAAATATTTGAAGTGTGATGACATCATCAACCGTTATTTCTACTGTCAGAATTTTGACTACATATTTCTGTAATGGAAATTTAAATAAAATTATAAAATGATACAATCTGAAATAAAAAGCAAGATACACATTTTATCTTGAGAAATTACTTTCATCATGTTATTAATATTAATTGACTCCAGAAACTTTAAAAAGTTCACAACATAGATGCACGGATCATCTTTAGAGTACCTTGATCAGAGCACACTTAATCACTGTTCTCTACCCTACACTGGCTATCAATTTGATATAGAATCAAATACTGAAAAAAGAAAGATACAATATTAGCAGAGAACTGGGAGGGATTGTTGTGAAGAAATAATGCAATATGATTCCCTTTAGACAGGAAAAATAACAAATTTTATCAAGCAAATAACATTAAGTGGTAATTTCAATAGAACTTAAGTTATATGAACATGATTTAATAGCAGTGTCCAATTTGGATTTATTTCATCATCATATCGAGTGGTGAAAAGTGCGCAATGTCCACGAATGATTGCATCACCTTCCACTCGACCGTGTTCCAACGGTTCCTATTTCCTCGAGTCTTTATATTCCAACTGCCTCGTTCTTCGTGGACTTTCTAGTCCTTTACTCTGAACTCGTCACTTCCCCTTCTTTGGACTTCACTCATCACTTCTTTTTTCTGGACTTCATCACGTCTCTTTGGACTTCCCTCTTTGGACAGTCCAGTCTCTCTCTCTCTCTCTCTCTCTCTCTCTCTCTCTCTCTCTCTCTCTCTCTCTCTCTCTGTGTGTAGAAAAAGTGTTTCTTAAAAAGAGGTCTTGGAAACACTAAATTATGCGTATTTGAACACAATTTTTTTTTATCTGAGACAGAAAACAATCCATGCAGGTGTCCTCTGTACTTATGCAAATAGCTGGGTGGCAAATTCTAAGATTTGCCAGTCCTACTTAAACAACTAACTGAGTTAGAGAATGAGTTAATTATTTGATCAGTTTAGCTGTGCTTACATTTACAATGACGGACTTCATTGGTTAAAATACCCCCAGATGTACCTGCTGTATTTATATGAGTACATCAAAAGAGCACAATAGCTTGGCGGCAAGTTCAAAGATTTCGACTAGCAGCTTGGCTGGGAAAATGTGTGGATATTTACAATGACTGAATTTAGAGTCATAAAGATGTACATGTTATTATAAGAGTACATAAGAACTTCAGCTTTCATTATTGTGTTCATTTCTGATTGTAGCAACAAAAAAAATAATAGTGTATGTGACCTCGAAATCAAGACTTAGACAAAACATTGTTTGCAAATTTGGATAATTATTTTGGGGCTAAAAAATGGCTAAATAACAATTTTTTTAGTGAGATTCAGAAGGTTGCTGAAGTGCTAGAACTGATAGTTTGGATGGGATAGTAGCCAAGTGTAAGAATGTGTGTAATGCCTATCTTAGTGTTTGGAATACAGTGTTTCCCTTTACCCACATTTGTACATGATGGATGTACGCTGGAGAAAATTGATGCACACATTTTGTTGCTGTGCATTTGTTTGATGCAAACAAATTTGAATAATGCAATATGGATTTATTTCATATCCAATGCTTTGGATGACGGGTGGCATCGTGTATACTTTGAGCATAGAAATAGTCTGGTTCCCTGTTTTGTATGTTCCCTGCTTTGCGCTCCGCTTTATGGAGCATAAGAAAATTGAACCAGACTAGCATAGGCAATGTTATGACAGAGTAGCTTCCTCTAATCTCGCTAGCTCTCAAGTTATTTCTATTGAGCTCAGCAACATGTCATCCAGATATTTTACCTCAGTGCTTGTTGCACTAAAATGTTATATCCGGATTAAAACGGCGTGCACCAAGAAATTAAAGAACCAGAACACAAAAGAGTAACAGTGGTTCTAACTTCAATGAAAAATAGAGAAAATGATTCCCTTGACTGGAATACAGCCCATCTGATGTGATTACAAGTGTGAATTTTGATTGTATGAAAAGGCAGACGTTTATAGCAAGGAATCGGATTATAGAGACGTACTGTCGTTCATGATATCAAACTTATTACAAAATATTTGTACGATGTTTGTTGTGTAATATATTTTCGATGTTAGAGACTCGAAGAGAGTATCACCCACTGATTCAGTGATACTATTGATAATATGTATGTGATTGTGATCACTGAGATATTATCAGAGACGCTGGTATTAAAATGAACATGTTCATATTTAGTAGAGACGGAAAAGAGGTAATAAACATAGTTAAATAATTTTTCCGAATTTTGAAGAATGAAAACAAATGCATTTTAAATTTAATGCCATTTTTTGAATATCCTTATGAATGTTGTCATCATAAGCCAATGAATAAAGAATCGATCTGTAGTATTTCTCCATTTAAACAAATAATCATAAATATTTCTTGAGAACCAACTCGCTGTCAGTTTCTTCTCTATCATTGATACCACATTTGTTTTTTTTTCTTTTGTCTTTGATTTTCTTTCATAGATATGAAAACTGACAAAATATATCTTATGATAACTAAATTGTAAAATAGCAATTGTTATGTACTAAATTGTGATTTCAGATCAATGTATATATGTACAAGAAAACGAATAAATATGCACTATTGGTTGTAAGAGTAACATTCAATTTCAACTTGGTATGACTCGATTATTTTATTTCATGCAAAAATGTTACGGGGGGGGGGGTGATCACAAGGCACAGAAAGTCTTCAGAAGTACCTAGAACTTAAAAAAGTGAATTTATTCTTGAAGCTGAATGTTCACAACACATTTTTATATAAATTATAACCATATGTAAAAAATATGCAACTTTCAGCATGAAATAACATGAGGTCACGCAGTTTCAAAAATTGACGAAAGACGAATATTAAAAATGGTGAACGGTACATGTGTTTGAATGCTTCCAGTGAATTTATTTGAAAAGATATCATAAAGATGAGTTCATTTTTTAAATCTGCACACTCAATTTAAGCAGAAAACATTTCATTTTAAAAGCAAGATATAATTTCAACTTGTGTTCGACTAAAAATAGTATTTACTGCAGAATTTTTTTTGAGGGGTGATAACAAGGCACAGAAGGGGGCTTCTGAATCACCTGTAGATAGAAAAAGACCATTTATTCTTAAAGCTGAATGTTCACAAAACATTTATATATAAAATATATGTAAGAAATATGCAAATTTCTTCTTGAAATAACATGAGGTCAGGAATTTTCAAAAATTGATAAAGACCAATATTATTATTAAAAATGGTGGACAGTACATGTATTTGAATGCTTCCTGTGAATTTATTTGAAAAGATAGCATAAATATGGGTTCATTTTTTAAATCTGCACACTCAAATTATGCAGAAAACATTTTATTTTTATATATTCTATAATTATGAAAAAAATCATCCCCTGTTGATAATATAAATTGAACATGATACTGTTAAGCTTCATGATACTGTTAGGAAAGTGCATACAAGTCCACAGACAAGCATAGTCGTATATTGTAATTACATAATACAGTCTTGGCTAGTAAAATACAGTCAGTGGGATTAATGGAATGTTAATAAAAATGAGTTTTGGAAGGTGGATATACCGAAAAAGTGTAATCCATATATGTTTACATGTAATGCGTAATGTAGTGGAAAAAGCGTAATGATTACGTCAAAAACATAATGGTTGGCATATACGCTTCAGACTGAGTAGTGCCTTACATGGTTGGTTTTTAGATGTCTTTCAAGTTCTAACGAGTACCCGGTTACCCTTTACATTACAACAGGTACCCAGGTGAAGTTTTCTGTGGTTTTTGACAGCCCAACTCACCACAAGATGTCTGGTGATATGAAATTAGAACAAACATTCCTCACTGAAACATTTTGTGAAGTGCTTAACTTATAATGACTCTTAGGATTTCATTTTTAAAACAAATATCTTGTTAAATATAAAACAGTTATACATTTTGTATGAATTAACAGATTACAGAGTAAAAAGAAAATGAAAACTGTATTAATAGAACGTAAATCATGGAACCAATAGAAACTGCAAAGAGAATAATGCAAGAAATAAAAATCGGTGTCTCATAATAGAAAGTAGATACCGGTATATATGTATAGAGTTAAAATACATGCATAGTCACATTATCACCCACGACATTCTTTCACAAGAAAGAAATCGATAAATTTGCAGAGACAAATGCGGTATTTGGATTACAACGTCTGGAGGTCATTGCAGTTTTCAACTTTGCAGCAATAAAAGAAAGATATAAAAGTTTAACTAAAACGTAATAAAGAGAAGATGAATCATTAGCCACTGATTTTTTTGATAAATCCGTTTTGGGATTAGGTACAATAAAGCCGATGATAGTACATCATTTATGATAGGGAGTAAATCGACTGCCATTTGGTTTTTAAAAATATTTTTTCTTCGTTTTGTTTTGGCTTGTATATAACGTGTTGGTCTATAATATTGATGCAAAAATAAGGAGACTGTTGATAGTATGACTTGAAACTAAAAGTACAATAAACTAATAAAATTATTCTTTGAATGGACAATGCATTTTTGTGTTGATTGTGCTTGTTGGTTTATTTTTATTTTGAGAGGGAGGATATGTTGTGCAAGTTGCAATATCCTATTTCCAGCTGGATTAAAATTGTCATTACATTTTTGCGCCCACATTTATTATTTGACCCCAAGTTCTGACACCAAGTTTTTGTTTTTAACCCTCAAGTTTACACCCCTGGGGGATACACTGGAATTGAACCATTCCTTGGATTGACAAAAATCAGATTCACCTCGAAAAACTAACAAGAATTACATCAGTGTCAGGCTATTATGGGTATCTAAGGTCACCAATATTGGCACAAAACCAATACCGAATTCAATTGACGAAAATAAAATTCTGTAATACTAATTGGAATGTGGCAGTTGTCACCGGAATATTATATTCAAAATAATACTAGTTTTGGGCAAACTAGATACCTCCCCTGTGTTTTCACGACTCAAGATATGGTGGCCTGTTCTGCCCATGGCTTTAAAAGATGTAATGCTTATGCGTCAGGCTATGGAAATGAAATACATGTACATTACTTTTGACTCTTTCTGTCTGCATTTCAGCCAAAAATTGAATTTTCAAAAAAAACAACATGTAATCCAAAGTTTACAGAAATGATGTATCATTGTGCAGAATTACCATACAAGCAGAATAGGCTGACACAGTTTTACATGTCAGTGCTATAAAGAATGTGGAAGTTAAACTTATATGGCAACCCATAGTTCTTCTAATCTGCAAAGTTTAACATTTTCTGTGAGGAATTGCAACTTTGCTGGTGGGTTCCTATATTTCATCAAATGGGAGTCCTTAGTTTCCAAATCCTAGCAAGACCTGCTAACTACACACAAAATTCCAATATGCATTTAATAACTCGTATCCCTTTCATTTTGTCTGGTTTTAGTTTCTCTGATCCCCATACCATATGACCCAAGCTTTGCATTCAGTAGGTTTCACTATGAGGTTCACTATGCATTTGAGAACTGTTGAACAGATCCACCGTTAAACATATGTCAAGTGTCTGTACATAAATGTCCACAAAGCTGTCTGATTCAGTGCATAACAAGTCTTTTAGTAATTTACATGTCAAGTGACATTTGCACCTGTCAAACCAAATGGCATCACCTTGAACTGATAATATCCCCATTTGGGTAGCAAACACCATCAGTACACAGGATTCATCAACAATGGGCACCTTCCAATATCCCTTGGACATGTTTAGTTTTGAAATGTATGTGGCTCACCAGTTTTGAAAATGGAACTCCATATTTGGCATCGGTTCTGCATCAAACACCAAAAAGTGATTTCATTGACTGCAGCTAATGCAAAAATAGTTTGTCGCATACTTTTTCTTGACTCGGGTTTAATTGGGTAAGTTACAGGGTTCAATCACCCCTAAGTCTACCATTTTACTTCATTATTCATTGCCTCCTGTGTGTTAAAGGGTTATCTAGTAGTCCATAATCCTAATTGACTCAGATATATTCAGTTTTATTACACATAATCTGTACTGTATTTGACCAAAGATTCTAATATCATGTGAAGACAGCAAAATGAAAAATCTTACATTATAGTGCTGATAAATTTGGTTTATTAAATAATAAGTTTGATTTTAACATTTCATTGGTATGTCCTGAAAATGGGACTAAAATATCACACACACACACACACACACTCACATATGTGTGTGTGTGAGAGAGAGTATGATAAAGTGAGGGATGACGGAATGTGGGATTACTTACACCTGTAACTAATGGAAAAATGTTTCTACAATTGAATATAAATACATGTATATGTTTGCAAGTAAAGTCTGCAGAATTGAGTTGAGGTAAATATAGTATAATTAGTGTTTTCTTGTGTGTTTTTTTAGGTGTTGCCAGGAATATTTCCATAGATATGGAACAAGTGAAATTTCTTCCTCTGCTGATCATTTGTGTACAAACTGCAAAAGGTAATATCCAAATATGTTTAATTACTGTAAATTTTCTTTGAACTAGGTGATATTGTAAATAAATAACCCTCCCTTATTTTCCATATTGAATGTAAATGCTGTAATATTATATTGTTAAGCTGTGCTCAGATCTGTTCCCATCCTTTTTATTAAAAATTGGGTGAATCTGTTAATTACAGTCCATTGAGTTCAAAGATGATCATGGCATTACTAATTGCTTTGGTTTCTGTTTGTACATGAGTGACTTATCAGACCCATGTATAATAATAAAGAACATGATATAATTCTGTGATGCTTCTGCAATTCTCCTTAGTTCAAAGTCTGCTGTTTCAGTATGGATGAGACTTTGCCAGGTGGAGCAATTCCTTGCAAAATATTCCTAAGGAAGACTTGAAGTAATCTTTGAAGCATTTCTTTAGACCACCCTGAAATTGCTTTCCCTCTTTCAGCATATTGTTCAAATTCTTCTTTGACAGTCATTCATTCTGATAATGTGATAATGTGGATACATGGAATGCCTGTCTGTGTGATAACCTCTGATTCCAAGACACAGTTTGTCATTTTGGACAACAGTGCCTAGAATGTGACGTGTGCCATTTTGTAGACACAAAGTGGGTCATTGTTTTGGGTATATTTTAAAAAAATCTAAATGACAAAGCCACTACAAAATGGATGGAAATTTCAAAATGAATCATGAAATCGAGTAGGAATTTTGATAATGCCAATCAGAATTTACTAAATTTCCAACGGATAGCAGACATTTGTGTTGATGATGACACAGTGTCAGTGTCATCAGCTAAATCCCTCTATGGGAACTTTTATTTTATATAGCAGTGAAATAAACTTAACAGGATGGTTTCAATCGAAATTGTAGTACATGTACCATCTGTTGGTAACATAGTATGCTGAATTTAACATTCAGATTAGTTCTCTTTTTTATTTGTGTTTTCTTTATCTTGTTAAAATACTAACTATTAGTTGACACATGCTTTATCTTTAGTCATAAAAAAGACTGATGGAAAGACCATATTTGCACAGACAATTGGTGTTGAGTATTTATTACTGCTATATTGCCTTGAAAACTTTAAAAAATGAAGTTTGAACAAGACTAACCATCCAGTGAGTGCAATAATGAACACCAATGCATTACCTTCGAACCTCATATGTAATTACTGAGCACAGTGAAGACTGAATATAATTAACTTAAGAATATATTTTGCCATCAAATGGATTATAAAGACAACCTTGATGTATGGTTTCATTTAATGTCGATGTTGTGATTCTGTAAGTGTACACGTTAATAGATGTGATGATATTTGACATCGCTAAGTCTATCAGAGACTTCATGAATCAAATGCTTTGAAGAAAACAGGCAAGTTATTTTCTTTTATTTATATATCAATTTCCAATCATTTTCTATAGGCGTATATGAAAGATAATAGCTTTTTCTAACTTGGACAACATCACTTTTTAGATAATACACATTGACCCCTTCCCCTTTGATCTAAAAACACACTTCTTGATTGTCCTCAAAAAATTTAACACTGTCCGAAAATATGGCAGGTATGCCATTTAGCCACCCAGGACCTGAGACTATGTTTGTAAGTAAAATATAGAAAGAAAATATCACAAATACTTAGATTATGATTTGTTTGCATAGAGTCATAAATCAAAATTGGGGTTGCAAGTTTGGGTCATGAATTTCTCTAAAATATTTAAGAAAACTTTTTTGTTTTCGAAATTTACATTCATTTGTTTCGGACACTTCTAAATCCTGGGTATTATTTTACATATAGTAGAAATCGATAGGGAAACCAACAGGCTTTCAAAATTTTATCTAAAGTGGAGAACTTCATTTTAAATCATAGATGTGAAAGGTTACTGTTAGAGTCCTTGAAAAGGATAAATTACTCCAGCTTGCCAGATAATATAATCTCATGAGGCAAAGGCTTCATTTAAGAAAAAAAAACAAAAAGAAATACAAAATATTTTGGTATAATATTTGGTTCAAAGTAAAAGGTGGTTTAGGATTTATTAGCAAGTCTCAATGTGGCTCTTAAATGAAATTAAAATAATTTTAGAATAAGGTCTTTGCTGAAACCACAGGATGGAGCTTCAGAAAGAGATAGGACTTTAAATGTTGTTGGAGAAAGAGGCTATAGCTTAATGAATCAAGAAATAAAACATATTTTGGTCCAGTATTTTTGGTAGTAAAAGATCTTGTAATATGCAGGTGCTTTAGGTTAATTAGTGATTCTGTATCATGTTCTAACAAAATAGTAATATAATTAAAAATTAAAAAAACCAAAACGGAAATAGAGTTAAGAAATGTGCAGAAAGACAAAGTGAGAGACAAATGCAGCTACATTATATCATAGTAACAGAAGAAAGAATTGAAGTTGAAAACAAAAATAGAGAGAAAGAGGGAAGAGAGGATATGCTAATACAAATGCATAGATAAAAAGCTAGGGAAATACAGATGCAGTGAGAAAGGGAAAAAGAAGAAAGGGAATTTTAATTTAGATTAAAAGAATAGCTAACAAGAGAAAAACATTCTCCTCTTTACACACAAGTTCATTTTTTTATGGAACTTGAATATTAGGTTAGTAAACCCCCATCGAGAAAGAAGTAGATTTTAAAAAATCCTCATTTTGAATAAATTGCAGAAAATATGAAACAGCCACATGAGCATTGGACTCTGTTATTATAAAGTGTACTTATGTGTGGTTCCGATTTTGAACAATAAGCTGTGTTCTGTGCTCACAAGCTATCACACAGATGGCAGATCAAGTAGCATTACCAACATATTACTGGAAAATATTTTGACAATATTTCTAAAACATTCCTACCTGACTTATTCTTTTAGATTGTGTGTTAAATAAAGGCTTAAACAACACATGAGTATAATATATTCCGGAAAATTAAAATTTTCAATGGCATGAATCAGGTACAACTTACAACATATTGCTGGTGATCTATGTGGAGGAATAAACATCCTATCAAACTAAAAGATTTGCTGGAAAAAGACGAAATAAGAAATTGCCTCTGTTCTTGCAAAGTTAGGCATATTTATCAATTGTGAGACTGTTTAGTGTGACATCAATACGTTTTAAAAAAAAATGAAATAAAACTTTTGCTTTTTATTTGCACCAGTTATATTGACATACTTGAAGTACTATACATGTATCTACATTTAATAATCTCATTATATTTAGGTAAACATTAAAGTTCAGTAAATAAATAAACACTTTATACCAAATTAATTGAATGATTGAACGTGTTTCCTCAGTTGGATAGACAAAACATTTCATAAGGGTACCATTGAATAACCAATAGATATCAATTATATCAAATCCATGTACAACAATTATCATAATCTCTTAGCAACGAAGGAGTGGTAAATCAAAATAAGCAAGAACAGGCACATTGATGGGATATATATGCATCGACTTTGGTATTTATTCTCTGATTAGTGTGACCGTTTTATTTTCCTATATTGATTTTATAACAAATTGGTGGTGTTATAGAATCAGTAATTTGTACAGGATTAGTTTTAGTTGAAGTCAATTGGTAAAGAATATATATCAATACTCAGTTTTGAAAAACGTGAAACCAGCAATAATGAAACAATGCAGGATTCCAATATTCCAAATTTAATTTGTCAGCAAAAACCAAAAGTAATAAAAGTACAAAAAAATAAACAACACATACCGGTACATAAAGTTTCTCTACTTTATGTAATATTATGGCTCCAACCATTGTTCTTATAAATTAATTGTGATTTTCTGTTTAATCTTTCAAATTTCTCTGCAGTGTAATACAAAAGTAATCAAATGTGATCTTGTATTTATGAGCAAATGTGGTGGATAGTAACACACAGCTGGACAGTGACGGTGATACCTAGTTTTAATTGGTCAATATAACCAGTTTGATTTACAGGTTGCAACCGTCCATTGGCAAAACTCATGAAGTCTGTAAATCAGTGTCCACAGAACAAAGTGATGATTATTCTCTGGTCACGGAATGTATCTTGAAGGGTTTTGAGTTGATACCTGAGGTATATCAAGGTTTAGGAAACTAGACAGAGCAATGTCAAATTCGCATGTGAAAAAGATAGCTGGTGGTCATAATTTATGTCAGAAATTTTCCAGCAAGCTTTGCATAAATTTTAGGTTACTGCCTATCAGCCTAAAAGCCAAACCTTGAAAAATATGATTCAGTCATATTGTTTTCATAATGAACAAAGGTGTTTATTTACTCTTGTTTTCTGTTTGCGAATCAGTTCAAAAATCATTATGGCATAGTCCCTTTGAACCAGTTTTCGGACATACTATCTATGGGCCATTTAAATGAAGTTTCAGAAATTAATCTTACGTTTCTAATTTAAAATATAAGTCGGCAGTGGCTTGTGATGTTGCAAGAACTGATCTACACTAAAAACAGTCAAAATATAAGTTTATGTATGATAAAAATACGAAGGAAAGGAATTTCCAGCCAGTTGATATACTGTAGTATCATTTATTTTCGTTGGGCTCAATTTTCGTGGTTTTGTAAAAAATGGCATTTTCGTGGGGACGTAAATTCGTGGTTTTGCTTGTCAAATTTTGCATATTATTATATTACATGATTTAACCTCTACAAGTACCCCAAATAAAGAATACAAAAAAATAAAACGATGCCGACGCAAACGGCGGTCACATTAATGTTTAAAACAATACTACCAACTGTATGAGTACATATCTAAGACCCGGCAAGTTCAATACTTACAACGTGTTTTTGACCAAGTGATTAACATCTGTCAAAGCAGACTCAGCCAACAACACTAAAACAATACTTCCACATATGTGAGCACATATCAAACACCCGTCAGGATTAATCAGTTTCGCCATGTTTTCGTTTGAGTGTTCAAGATCAAAGGAAGCCGACGCCGCCAACAAAACCAGACCAATCAGTTATTAAAGTACATTTGAATGATCTCTTACTTAAACCACTGTCCATAAAGTTGCATTATCAGTACTTTATGACTATCATGGCGTTAACACAGTGGCTCAAGAGTGGTAAAATTCAACTTAGATCACCCTCGGTTCCTGGACTTCCTAACCCATCAGAAGCTGAGAACCCGGCGCAGGCTCTCGCTTACCAGGCAGCTAATGACGCAGTAGAACAACTGCTTCAGTCTGTGTCCCGGAAAAGAAAGCGAGGAGAATATAACTGCTATAGCGAGGAATTACGGGCAAAAATAGCCAGATATTCCATCGATAATGGTGTTGCCAAGGCAGCCCGCAACTTTAGTAGCGATCTGAGTTGTACTATCAGTGAGACCACTGTACGGAGTATGCGGGACCAATACATAAAGTTAAAAAAAGCAACAACAGCTGCACTAGATTGAAGGATCGATTTCAATAAGTATTAAATCTAATTTTCATATGCAGTTATTTTGTATTACTAGTATTTTTTCTTTCTTTCTTTCTGTTTAGTATTACTATTGTTTGAATATGTTATGCTTTTTCTATATTTTCTCTCTATCCTTACTTAAATGAAACACTGTAAAAAAAAAACGGATCGGGAATTGGGGGTGGGGATCATCAACCTATGTGGCTCATTTTTCGTTGGAGATTTAAAAACGACGAAAATTGATCCCCCACGAATAATGATGATACTACAGTAGTTCTGTTTCTCTTCAGGCTAAGTATTATGGTACCTAAATGGTTGAATAAAAAAAGTTATATAAATTATATTATTAATACTCCTATACTCCTAGAAGAAGAGAAGAAAAACACTTTGCTAGTTACTCATTTGACTCAGTTTAGTTGTACCTGTCCCACACAGTGAGGATTTAAGACACAGATTGCAATCAGATTGTAGTGACGTTGGTGTATCCAATCTTTGGAATTCAGAAATATTGAATAATCTGATCCAGAAATTATTACATGGCAGCCACCAAAAACAGTGAACTAAAGAGCTAATTTTGAATACGAGTTCTTGTTTCCAACATAAAAAAATAAAATCTACTATGATGTTGAAATTGTAGTTTCCACACCTGTGATGAACCATCTCAAACGGGAATATTGAAAAAAGCAATTCAGTATATATTTGTGTGGATACCGGTAATGATTTTCATAGGCCCAAGAAAAAATTACCCAAGTTCAAGTATTCTTCTATCTAAACCAGAATATAAAAAATTCTGAATCATCTCCAAATGATCTTTCTAGGTGTCATTGTAGATAATGTAAGCAACATAATTATCTAAACCAGATTTGTTAAAAATAGACTGTGATATAAATTTGAAAATTAATTATCCAAAAGTGAATTTTGCTATGCTTGTGTTAATCCCATGGACATATTGTGAGGACAAGTTAAACATAGAGAAAGATAAGGTGAATTAGGCTGAATCTCAGCATTCTCTGCTATAATCAGTAAAAAAGCAAGCAATGTGATTTTTGGGTATGGCTGGATATTATTCGAAAATTTGTTCCAATTGTTCATAATTGCAGAGCAAAAAAAAAAAACAAGTGTCTTTGGTCTGAAAATGTCAGGAGATTTTGATAATGTATTGGCCATACTGAAGAATGCACCAGTTCACTCCAAATTTCAGTCAATCATTTAAAATATTGGTTGTTACAAATGATGTTGGTGTTGCTGCAATTTTGATTCAAGAAGACAAAAATGGTGTAGTTGTTAAAAAACATTAAATAAACCATAGGTCTCGCAAAAACACTTAATCAAACATATTTGAGTGCAATTTTATCTGGGTGACAAATTCAAAGGCTTGCTGCTCCTGCTTCAATCCTGAGTGGGAAAATGTGTGACCAATTGATCATTTTAGCTGTTCCGATACTTACAATGACAGAATTCAGTGACTGAAAGACCCTCAGATGTATATGTTGTCATTATTATAAGTACAGATGAAAAGAAAATGATGCAGAAGCTGAGAATCATGTTCAAAGATTTCGACGTGTTGCTGAGTGGTGGGAACTTGTGCTGATATTTACAATGACTGAATTCAGGGGCAGAATGACCTAGAGATTGACCATGTGTAGTAGAGTACATGAAATGAGAGCAACTTTATTGTATTTGTTTCCAGGTGTGGCCAAAAAAGTAGTGCATGTGACCTTGAAATCGAGACACATCAAGAATTAAATAAAATATAAATAATAATAATATTGAGGACTTTGTATATTGCCTAATCTTTAGACAACTCACCTTTTTCGACTGCAATAACAAACTTAAAAGCCCTAATAATGTTTCCTACCTTAATTATTTTCAGATGTTTTTTGTTTTCCAATTTCATGGTTTTTGTTTTTCTGTAGTCATATCATTATAGATGTTGTAATGTAAAACGCTTAGAGCTTCTACAGATTAGGCACTATACAAAAGTCCTCATTAGTACAGTACATGTATTATTATTATTTACCTAGATTTGTCAAAGCCTTCCTGAAACCCAAAAACTTTACATGGTGTTGATATGTTTACCTTTTCACACCTAACTTAAATTAGTTTCTATGATGCTGACCTAGTTACCCAGATTTATCACTGCATGCTTCCCCCACATCTATCTCTGAAATTCCCATATTGTCAAACTCACTATATTTTACTTTTTCCCACAAAATCCCTTTGGTCATGTAATCTCTTTGGTCATAGATTGTTGATTCAAAACAGATAATAGATATTGCATAATTAATGCAGGCCAAGCAAGATTCCACACAAGTTTGATAAGGAGCAAGATTCATACATATCAATGAAGTATTGTTGCATCTTATTACCACATTGTAGGGTATATAATGTTTATGATGTGTAATTTGGATCAATTATTGCTAGGGGCCCCGAGTGGTCTAAAGCACTTTCCGTTACGGATCACTGCCGTCTCACCTCTGTCTGCATCTGTTCGAGTCTAATATTCAGCTAATGTAGTTATGTGAGAAAGATTGCAAGTAGCTTCTTGTGGGTTGGGGGTTCTTCCTCTGCCAATAATACTGGCTGCTATGTATAGCCTATCGTGTGCTGAAAAATGGCATTACACCCTAAAACAAACAAACAAAATCAATTATTGCAATATGGGTGTTTATTATCAAAACCATACACGTTAATGAGATAATCATGCTTCTGATTGGCTGAAGTTATTATATTCTGGAGGCAAGATTTCTGTTCCAGTACTGATTACACTTGGAGTATATCCTTATAACCTTAACGTTTTGTACATGTTTGATAATGAGATGCATGGATATTGATGGGTAAAGCTTCCATCTAATTGGAATAGCTTACCACTCAGCAAGCCATATTTCTGATCTGATTTTGATCAAATTTGACATGCTGGGTAATATCACCATGATGTAGGATTGGTTTGATAATGAGGGAGATCTGGATATGAATAACGTAATCTTATGTCTGATGTTACCACTCTGGATGGAATATTTTTTATCAGAGTTTGATCTATCTAGGAGTATATGCTTATATCATCATGATCTTGGACTGTTTCAATATTGAGCTGGATTAGTGCCTACTAATGAGCTTATCTTGCATTTGATTTTCTGTTCTTTGTATCACTTTTAAAACAATATTTCTGTTCTGTTCGGTTTATTATCATTACAATGTAAAATTACTTCAGTATGATCAAGAAATTGTGCATATTAATTATGCCTTCATCAATAAAAAGAATTGTTATCAGGTAAAGTAAATTTGATAAATTTCTAATACTAAACATAAACCTGCTACGGCAAACTGCCATGTTAGGAAAATCATGTGATCAATATTGGGCCCACTTTAGTCTTTTATATAGTCAAAAATAAAAAGTCAGACTTCTTATGCTAGAATTTCATTTTGTTTTCTATATTTTAAAAATTTGTTTTAGGTTTTATCTGGAATTCAAGCAAAACATCAATTTCTGTATGTGTAGGCAATACCATATCTTTGGACTGGGGTTATACTCTTGAGTCAGGTGAAATTCATCAAGTAACATCATGGACAAAATTTAATGGAACAAGTAGACCAGTAGAATTGGCTAATGACCTTGGAGGCTTCTCACCAGATCCAGCACATGTTGGACGATTAACAAGTATTGAAAATGCTGGGATAAAGATATCTAATGCAACATCTTCAGATATAGGAACATACGCCGTTATTGTGGTACTTACTTCAGGGCATAAATACGCAATGGATGCTATAGTTCATGTGCATGGTGAGTATACTTGAATATGTTGTCTATAGAAAATATCATGATCAGATTCATAAACATGTCTTTCCACCTAACTGCTTTTTTCAGAAAATAATCAAAACTCAGCAACAATGTTAATTTATAAACATTTTAAAGCACATTCGGTTTGTTTCCTGAAATAAAAGTTAAAACAGTTGCTAGGATTGCCATATTAAGATGCTTAAAGGTTGGTATTTTTATTACAAATTTCTGACAAAAAAAGATTAACTGAGGAGCAAAGATTTCCTGAGCAAACTTTTCAACTTTTGTCCCCAGATTTCATGGCAGTTGCCTTTCACAAATACTGATCTGTTTACAGGTTCTGCCATTTTGTGATATATCATGTGCCGTGAATGGTGATGTAAAAAAAAAAGATGTAAATAAATCAGGAGAGTGATTAGCTCTCCTCAACACTACAAGAGAGCTGTTCACTGCATTACTGCATTCTACAAAACAAACCCTGCATTAATGGTTTTTATTTATTCAGAGACATTGGCCACGAAAGAATTATTCTTATAAAGAATTATTTTACAAGTATTAATCACACGATTGTAAGTTTTGCATATAAGTTAAGGTAAAAAACTGAAAACTCTCATTGCTAATGCCATTTTCCTTGGGTTTTTTTTGTACACCAGAAAGTAAGTTTGAATACCATGTAGCTGCCATTCTTATCTTGGTCATTAGTCACATTCATTTCTTATTGTTGTGTTTACTTGTTACTGATGTATAATATATCATGGAAGGTAACTATACCAGTAATTGACTTTGTAGAAGCAAGCCTCCAGCATACATTTGCATACTTTTCATTACTAGCAGGGGGCTTCATGTGACTGAGTCAGGTCTAAGGCGCTAACTGATCACTGGCATCTTGCCTCAGTCTCCGTGGATTTGAGTCTCGCGCTCTGCCAACATGAGAAAACTTGCCAGTAGCTTCTTTTGTGTTATTGGTTCTTCCCGGGACTTTCCCAGGCTCTTCCTCCACCAAATAAACTGGCAACCATGTAAAGCCTACCATATTTGCTCCATGTGTTTGGACACAATATATTTTGGGACACCATAAATAAATATTTTAAGTAATTTTTTATGCGCTTTGTGTTATTGGACTCCTTTTTAAATCTGTCAAAATTACATGTCAGAAAATGTACCCCAGCTGAAGTTTTACTTTTTAAAAAAATACAAAACTGTACTTGAGATATTTATTATAATTAATAATAAGGAGAGATAATTATTATAATTAATAATGAGGACTTTTTCTATAGTGCCTAATCTTTAGAAGCTCTAATTGCTTTATAACATCTATAATGACATGAATGCAACAAACAAAAACAAACACCATGAAATTGGAAAACAAAACATGCTGAAAATATTTAAGGTAGGAAACATGTTTAGCTCTTTAAGTTAGTTCTTGCAGGTGATTTTAAAAGAGCGTTCTTGAAAGGGATCACTGTAGTGTGTCTTTGTATCTAATTTCAATGGGCAATTCATGCCTCATTGCTGGGCCCTGCTAATGGGAATATTGAGGACACGATTGTCCGAAGAGGAGTGTTAGTTCTTGCAGGTGAGTTTAAAAGAGCGTTCTTGAAAGGTATCACTGTAGTGTGTCTTTGTGTCTAATTTCAATGGGCAATTAATGCCTCATTGCTGGGCCCTGCTAATGGGAATATTGAGGACACGATTGTCCGAAGAGGAGTGTTAAGTATCTTGCTGGTGTGTACACATGGGTGAGGTCGGATGGGTATGATGGACTGGAGTCCATCAGTGAAACTTAGCACAGAGAACAAATTTTGTTTGATACTGGATTGAATGGATAGCCAGTTTAGGGTGCAGAGCAGTGGGGAGGTGTGCTCAGGTCGTTTTAATCTGGAGTAGATAATGAGATAAACCAGACAGAATTGACGTACAATAGACTAAAGTAGTTTTGAAAGTACTAATGAACACACACGTTTTAGTGGCATCAACTGAAAGATATTGGTGAATGTAGCTGATATGTCTAAGCTTATGATATGCAGTCTTACATATGTTCATGACATGTTGGTGCAATGTGAGAGTACTACTGTCCAGAGTAACACCTATGTTTTATACTGACTGTGTGAATTTACTGTTGGTGTTGCTGATATTTATTTTTTGAGGTAAAGGATGTGAATGAGTGAGTTTTTGTGTTGTGATCAAAATGGCCTCAGTTTTGTCATCTTTCAGAAATGTACCTCTCTATACCTTGGATGGTAGCATCAACTTCAGTTGGGTGGCAAGATTTTTTTATTTGGGTGTCATCAGGAAAATGGATTAATATGTGGCTTTTCACATTCACTGACATAATCATGACCAAGTGATGATATTAACAAGTTTTCTGAGGCCACTTATTGCTGGGTCTGTCATGGTCTGGTATCGTCCTTTAATGACAAAGTTCGATGACAAAGCCCTCACACTGACAGTTACAAGTTTGTGATCACTGTCACATCACCTGTGCATGTAGAAAGCTGCACATGGTGCATGTAATTTGCAGGTTTGAATTAAATCAATACAAAATTCCTGTATTGTTTAATAATCTGCAAAGGTATGGTGGTCACTTAATGACATTACAATTACCAATGGATATTATTCAGAGCAATATGGAAAAATAAATGATGTTTAAATTCAGACAATTACTGTTCATTGATTTGTTAAAGTTTGTGAATTTACCATTAGTTATCAAGCTAGTGGCAGAAATCATGAGTCAGTATTAGAATACTTAAGCTACTTTGTTAATTGAAAAAGATGCATTTTCATATGAGAATTGGAGCTTGTTTGCTTCTACGGTAATCAAAATATTTTACTCATCACTGTCATGTGAAAGTAGTTTAGAAAAAGATTATGGACACACCAACAAATTTTGGTCTACATTTAATTTAATTGTAAATCCATGGGCGATTATCATTTTCTGTATTTGCACTCCAGTGTGTTGTTACTGGTAGAATGTATATATGTGGCATTTAGTTGATTGTATAAGCACTAATTTGCATCATAGGTTATAACTTGGGTATTATCAGTTTCTTGTCCTACAGTGGTTGTCAAGGCGCTGTACTGCTGAACATCTGACCAGTTATCTCTGCTTGTCTCGATCATGTGCCATTGCCTGTGTCTCTGCAACACTTTTCCTGGTCTATTCTGTGATGTTGTCAGTCCACTTTATTCTCTCTCTACCTTTCCTTCTACCACTTTAAATGGGGCCCTGCAGGACTGTTGTGGATAGACTGTTGCCTGTAGTGACATGGCCATACACTTTCAGCTTTCTCTTTTTGATGGTGATGAGGTCTTCATATTGACCTACGATGCGCCTGATCGTGTTAGGCACTTATTCATTTGTGATGTGGTCCATGTAAGAGATACCAAGGATGGTTCTGTAGCATCTCAATTCAAGTTCCTGAATTCTTTGTTGTAATTCTGCTGTCAGGGTCCAAGCATCACATGAATATAAAAAGATTGAGATGACTAGTGCTCTCAATAGTCTGATTTTAGTTTTCAGACAGATATTCTTGTCTCTCCAGATGGGTCTTAGCTTTGACATAACTGCCATTGTTTGTGATGCTCGTGACAAAATTTCTGCTCTCAATCTGCAATCCCTCTTTGGTGATTACAGAACCAAGATATTTGAACTGACTCACTGTTTCCAGTTCCTGTCCTGTCACTTTAATCTTGGCTGAGATGTGTTTGCCACTATTTGTCATCAGCTTAGTCTTCTCAACACTGAACTCCTAGTCAAATCTGGAAGATGTTTCATCCAGGTTCTTCACTAAGGTGTCACGCTCGTCTTCACTGCCTGACAGTCCATTAATGTCATCTACAAAGCGGAGGTTGGTGATGTTACTTCCTCCGATGCTGACTATCCAACAGTTTTTTTCCAGGGCTTCACTGATGCGCTCTAAATAGATGTTGAAAAGTGTGGGTGACAAGAGAAAGCATTTCCGTATTCAGACTCTTGTCTAGAACCAGTCTCCCATAGAACCTTGTGCAATTACTGCACTGGTAGCCTTGGCGTATAGCTGCGTGATGGTATTGGTCAACTTTTGACCCATGTTGTACTTCTTTCAAAAGCTTGGTCTTGTTAATGTTGTGAGTACTCTTCACACAGAACTCTGAGATTGAATAATTGTTCTGTTGTGCTTCTTCTGCTCCTAAACCCAGTCTGTTCTTCAGCGATTATTTTTTCTGCTTGTGGTTTCAGTTTGTTCAAGAGGATTTTCTGCAATCACCTTACTTGCATGGCTGATCAAACTGATTGTTATGTTATTTTGGAACAGCTGGAGATTGGCTTTTTTTGGGAGTGTTACAGTTAGTGACTGGGTTCACTGTGCTGGCCATTCATCTGTGTCTGCCAGATATTGTTGCAGATTTTTTTTAGTAGCTCTATCACTGATTCAGCACCATTTTTGATAAGTTCAGCTGGGATGTTGTTTTTACATTGCAGGTATTTAAATTTGCCACAATGCTTATTTGGACAGCCATCATCTAGCAGCCCCATTGGGTGACTGTTGTTGCTAGGTAATGCCAATTTTTTTCAACAGCAAATTTGCATTTATGAGAGGACCATAATATAATTTGGATAATATTAAAAATGATCTAAATCAAATGTGATGCAAACACCAGGTTGAATATTTCCATTCCTTGCAGTATTGTTAGCAGCAGCAGTAATAAAGGTCAGGAATGGCAGTTGGGGAAATAGGCCCTCGTGTACTGAGTAAAACACAGAGAAGGCGACATATCCATTCACCAGTCTTGATTTGGTCAGGCATTTTCATGATGTCTTTTTTTAAACTTGCATTGATATTCACCTGCAATCATTATAGTTATTCTGTAGTCGACAACAGGACCTGGTACTCAATTAATCGCATATGTGATATATTATATTTTGACTCTTATGGACTTAAACGATCACTTGAACTAGTGCTGTTAGAGCCCATCATCTACTATTGTTTCATTGTACTATACTGATACAAACTCTTGCTGGATACACAATGTCTGTTAAGATGTATTTACATTATTCAGCTTGATTCAGTGCTGATGATGTGAGCAGGTTTGCCACTGCAGTTGGATTGGACCAACTTGACTAGTCAAGTTGTTGTTGATGTTGATGAACTTGAGATTTTTCTAGATAGAACTTTTAAACTACAATAATCTAAGGTGGGCGTTTGAGATACATGTATTATTTTTAGGTTAAGATGTGCCATTGCAAAGAATGCGGATGAGATCACTGAAAATTGGTGAATGTGTGACTGCTCTTTGCATATTTCAGTAACGCGAGCAGCAGAGAGGGTGAACAGACCAAGTTTTCAAGCAAAAATAAGGCTTCTACCGAAACCGAAATTATTTCAGAAGGGTGAACAGACCAACTTTTACAGGTGTTAATTTAGCAAACTGAGGCTTTCTCGAAATTGCTTAATAGGCCTCAATTTAGCAAACTGAGGCTTCCCTGAAAATACTTAATTAAATTTTTCAGTAAAAGAAAAAACGACGCCAATTTTATTGTCACCATCCCATGCTGCCTGGAACTTTCAGTGGAAAATCAGCGGTTTTAAACATGATGAGGTGAGAACGTGGACTGTGTCTGATTTGGTCCGAGGCTTCCTCGAAAATGCTTAATAGAACGGTAAAAAAATCGACGCCATATAGTTGGCGTTCACCCCCGTTGCTGCTATACGCTAACCGAATTAGCTATAAATACAATGATGAATTAGCGATATATTTTTTAAATAAATGGCAAACATCGGAGAAGCACAAATAACTAGATTAACTAGAGAACGGTTGGATGCAATTAAGAAATATCTCCCGGTAAGAAATTCTTTCAGAGATAATCTTCAAGCGCGTCAACAAGCAAAGATGGATTTTACCACCGACACTGAACAATTATTTAAGCCGATAACTACAGCAACTGGTGAAGTTGTAACCTACGATAAAAGAATCTAAACCTGTTGTTGCACCTGTGATTGAACCTGAAGTAAAACCTAAAAAGTCGGATGATGTTAAAGTTCAAACGCTACGAGATAAATTTACTGAGGAAACTTTAGCAAGGATTGATAAAACTGATATAAATAATTTAGTAGATTTTGCTGCGATAGGATATTTCACTAAAGGAAATTATTTAAAACCCGAACAAAAAAGTTATATAAAAAACGTAGATGATTTTGCTAAAGCGGTTTACAAAATTAAATATCAACTACCACAAATTGATAATTAGGACCCCCTGTATCAGTCATATTTGACTTCTGTTGGACAAAAATATCTCGAAAATCAGAAAAAAGAGGTTTATTAGTAACTGAACAACAACGACTAAAAACCGAACAAAAACAACGAGAGAAAGAGGAACGAGAACGATTAAGACAAGAACGAGCAGAAGAACGAAAACGTACAAAATCAACTCCACGAAAACGAGGACGACCACGAAAACAAGAAGAACCTGTTATGGAAGATCCTCAACGAGAAGAACCTGAAGAAGAAAAATCCGGCGAGGGATATCGCGGTGGTAATATACCCTGTTCAACAAGTGTCCTCGATGATATATCACGGTTAGAAGTTCTTATTGGAGAAGCGCGGGCTGGAAATAATTCTCCGGAAATAATTAATGAAGCAACCGAAATCTGTCAGCGGTTATTTCAAGGACATGTAATGGATATCGGACTATATCGCAGTTTCATCGATGAACTTACCGATGATTATTACAGCGACTGAAAAAAATCTCAAAGTGATTTCACGATTAGATATATAGCATTTAAATAAAATGATAGTACATCGTAGTATGAACAGAGCAAGACCTGTTTATGTTGTAAACTCAAGATTGCCGGTTTATAAACTTACGTATAGAAATGGACTTGGTGATATTGTCACTGGATTATTTACTAGAATTGCTCCAAAGATTTTACCTGTTGGTAAAGAAATAGCGTCAAAAGCTATTGGGGTTTTCGGTGATAGAGCTGGTACAGTTATTGGTAATAGCGCATTTGATATGTTGGGCGATGCAAAAGAAAAACTTATGTCGTTGGCGAGAGGTAAAAAGAAAAATGAAATTTCACAAAGAAAGTTTCAACTACAGTCTACGGAACAAATGCCACCTAAAATAGGCAATGCAATTAATAAAATGGCAAGGTTGAGATTAATTGCTGGCTCCGGTTTGAAACGGTTAAACATTTAGATCAACTACGTTAATATAAAATGTTCCGGGATGAGATTGATGATGCTTTTAAAGTAAATGATCCTGTAACAAGAAACAATTCTGCACGCGATTATCAATATTTTTCATATCAAGCACAAGATCCAAACATAAAGTCACGAATTGATCTTAGATTCGATGACACATCTAAATACTTCTTGCCGTGTGAAGCATACATCGAAGTAGAAGGACAACTGTGGAAAGGTGACAATACACCGTATGCAGCCGGCGATAATCTTAAAAATATCCCGATTGGGTTCGTCAACAACGGTATAATGGCGTTATTTAGCAACGCCCGGTATATGATTAATTCTAGTAAAATGGAATCCATCGATAACGATGCTGATATTGCAACCACAGTTGTAGGTTTAGCTAGATATTCTGATGATTTTATTAAATCAGCTGGTCATTCAATGATGTTTGCGAAGGATACTACCAATCACGCTGATCATCGTCAATTTATTACAAGAACCCCAAATAAGCTAGATAATACTGCCTTTGGTGACGCTGCTAAAAGTGAACCTGTTGTTGTGAGTGATAATCCTGCAGCACGAAAAAAGAACATCGACAATGAAGGTAGATTTTCATGTACAATTCCATTATCTCATATATTTGGATTTTGCCGAGACGTTCGAAGAGTAATATTTGGTGCTAGTCATACTGTAACGCTTACACGAAGACAAGATGATAACCTTGCTCTTTGGCATGGCCCTGATCCTGTACGAGATGGTATTGTAACATTGACAAAGTTAGCGTTGTGGATGCCAGTTATGACTCCATCGTTACCCGTTGAGACTCAATTGTTATCGTTTATGGACCAAAGAGGAAAATCGTTGATGAGTTGGTGTGAGGTTACAACAGCTACTACATCTAGTCCAGATCCTGGAGTTTTTACTTGGCAACTTGCGTTGACGAGAAATATTTCAGCACCGAGACATGTTTTTGTTGTATTACATCACTCAAATAGAACCCAAAAGACAGCTGCAGATGACAGTCTACAATTGCGATCTCATATGATATTTGATCGTTTTAATGTCAGTGAAGTATCATTACGAATAAGTAACCAACAAGAACCCGCAGAAAATCTTATTATCGATTACGAAAACAATCAAATAGGACGAGTTTATCATCGATTGTGGTCATTTATGGGTCGTGATCAAAACATTTATACTGGACTCCAGATATCACAGGTGGATTTTAAAGAATTATATCCGATTTATTACTTTTTGTTGCAACATCTTGATCTATCTAAACACTCGACCGTTGATGTAAAATTTCAAGCTCGTGTTGGTCATGCTCCTGACGGATTTAGAGCAGCTGCTGTTCTTCTCAGTGATAAATCTATGATACTTGAAGGTGGTGGTGGAAAAATGAGAGTTATTGATGCACCAGTGGAAAATATGTAATTGAATCAATCGGTGTTATATAAAATGTCGTATAACACTATTAAAGTCACGCTGACACCCGGTCAGATAAAAAAACTTCAATCGAGTTCAGCTAAAAAATGTGGAACTACGATTACGCTAAAACATAATCAAATGACCGGCGGATCAAATAAGTTATCGTTGACGAAAACTCAGGTTAATCATTTTAATAACGCTTTTAAAACAAAGAAAGGAGTTCAGATTACGCTATCTTCAGCTGCTATAGCAAATATGATAAAAACCGGAGGAATATTTCCGTTGTTGGCTGCAATTCCAGGGTTGATTGCGTCAGCTGCTCCGGCAATTCTTGGAGCGTTAGGAACTGGTGCAGCCGGAGCACTTGCTTCTAATGTTGTTAATAAAATATTTGTAAAGGTCTAAACGGAAAATCCAAGAGAAAAAAAGAGGGAAAAGGATTCAGACTACCAGGAAGTCGATTCACAAGATATTACAAAACCAGTTAGTGAAATCCTATGGATTTTCACGAGGGAATTTCAACGAAATTTCACCAATGTCAAATTTTGATCTATTAGAAGCTGTAAAAAAACTCCCAATAAAACATTTCGGAGGTGTATTCATGAAAGATCAATTACCAGCAGCGCCAACGATACCAGAAACTGGCATAATTAATCTCGATGATAACACTGGACCTGGAACTCATTGGGTTTGTTACGCGATATATCCAGCGTCGATTATTTATTTTGACTCATATGGATTGCCACCTCCGATTGAATTTGTCAAATATATGTCAAAATTACGAAGTAATTCGATTTCATCGAAAATTCCGGTTTGGTATTCAACGTTGCCCACGCAGACATTAACAGATCCTCCGATATGTGGACAAGAAACCTTTAACGCGTTGATGGTTATCTCGGCAAATCCTAAATTACCTCACAAGGCCATCCATGAATACACTATGATGAAATCATCAATGATGATTCATCGATGATTTTAACAAAGACACGTGTAATATATAACATGGCAGATATTTTTGGAAGATCAGTAACACGTGTTCCCCAATCAGTTACTATCGGATAAGTAAAAAAAATAATCAACAAAGCTATCTCATCGATAGCAAACTTAGATGAATTAAAAAAAATATATGATCAAATAAATGATATAATACAATTAAAAAAACCATCGATGATGTTAAAGTCGCCTCTGATGACTCTGTCAATGATATGAAAAAACTACGTGATGATTATAACGATCATATAACCAGGTTTAATCAGCTCCAACAGGATATCATTAATAATGTTGGAATTCCTATGACGGATTTTTTTAGTAATCCGCGTGTTACAACGCCGAAGCTTACAGAGATAAAAGCTTCTATGTTGGAACTAGCAACACTTCAATGCAAATATGAAGAACATGTAAAACAGTTTTCAACATTTCGAAGAAATATCGTTGATAAATTTCTCGGATCTACACTTGATAAACTCGATATAAAACTTCCTGATATTAAAAAATCCATCGATGATCTTAAAACGACCACAAATACCGTCGACAAGTTCTTCGGAAAGGATGCAAAACCAGATGATATTAAAACAATTCTTGAAAATATTATTACAAAACTCGATGAAATAACCGCGATTAATTCCCGGTTAGGTGTTATTCGCGAAACGAGATCAATTTCAGATTTAATCGCGATTAATAAGAAATCCATCGATGATCTTAAAACGACCACAAATGGCATCATAGAGGATGCAACGAGAATGATAGCAGTTGTCAAAAAAAACAAAAATTCCTCATGATAAGAAAAAAAACATCATCAACGTAGTATACACGATTCAACAAGGATCATATACGTGGACACCGTTAAATAATAAATTAGATATCACTGCAGCCGTAAAGGGTATTTATCGATTAACGTTAGTGACACCAACGTTGTTTACGCTATCATCGTCGAGTTCATCTGGAGTCAATAATACGATATCAACAATTATCGACAAGGATACGATTGAACAATTCACGATTGCATCCACTGATAATAATCTAGCTAGGGTTTCAATTACATGGTATGTTGAATTTGTAGCTGATTTAAGTAAACAGTTAAATTGAAAGGATTTCAATAACGTGAATGGAAAATCTAACGGATTTCACGACGAGATTCAATCAAAGAATTGTTGACGTCGTTAATAGATAAAATGTCAACGATGTCATTGGCACCAACGGTGTTTGAATACCGTTATAACACTGTTAAAGAATTTCAAAACAAACTTGAAGCGTTAATCGCCGAGTATAAAAATAAAAAGAAAAAATACCAGCGTAGAATTACCGCGTTAGATATAACTATTTACTCGGTATCAGGCGTGATTACCGGCGCTGGAATAATACTATCTTCGGTGACGTTGATAGCTCCGATTGTTGTTCCTGTGTTAATATCCGCAGCGGCAACAATCACTGGATTATTCACCGGGATAACAAAAAAAATACCATCATGTTCTCAACAAAAATTACACGATTACGCTGTTAAACTTATCACCGCATCAAACGCTTTTTCGGAATTGTCAATGTTGATCTCGTCAGCGATTGATGATCAAATAATATCCGATGAAGAATTCTCGAAGATGGTTCGGTTGTATGATTCAACGATTTCAAAATTGGAACGTGATAATAATAATAATGTCAACAATGACAACGTCATCGCAAGAAATCCTTCAACGAATAGCAACAAACACCGCCAACACAAAAACAAAGTTGATCTCGGTGGTAACGAAAACACCAGAATTCAGCGTTGAATTTAATCCTCCGTTGGCGGTATCTGCAATCGCGTTAACGCAATTAAGATGCTACTACAGTTGGCCTAATGTAAGATCAACACCGTTTAATGGTAAACCTCCCAATAACAGTTTTACGTTCACGTATAGAAAAACTAACCCTGATGGAACAAAATCCGAACCAACCACACATACAATATATCTGCCAACTGGTGCATACGATATCGAAGATATCAATGACGCAATCATTGAATCAATCCAGGCAATTACAGGACCAAATATCATCGAAGTCAAAGATGAACCTGATAAATACCCCATTGAGATAAAAGGACATGAACCGTTGCTGTCAACGGTTATCGAAGTTAACTCGCCTGACTACACCGTAGATATATACAACAGCTCAATTAGAACTTTATTAGGGTATCCCGAGTTTATTCCGGACACCGTCGACATAAAAGATTTACCACAAGAACCGTTGAAATCTGATTATTTTACCAAGAAACGGGATTCTCATGTTTTTTATTTTCGTGAAGTTGATGGTATACCTTAATTAACATATGAAGTACAAGAACCAATATTACCTGGTTCTTTGGTGGATAATAGCGCTGTTGGAAACATTTTTAGATTAATGAACAATGATTTTAATCGATTTCTAGGTTATTTAATAACTGCAATAAGTGAAATTCCACCACGTCGTGATGATGTCATCAAATACATGGAAGTGTGTGATCAAATTATCTATGACATGGAAATTCATAATCAATTAAATATTAAACATATTCTCGGTGATAGTTATACTTCTTCATCGAGAACAGAATTTTCAGCAGCTAATAAAATCCGCGTCGAAGACATTCCCAATTTTAAATTTCCAAGATATAATGTACCAGAAATGCGTCAAAAACTTAGTGACACCATCGACAATTACCTCCCACAGATTCATAAAGTATGGTTAGATAGTCTTCCTGCGTTTCACCCAAGATTACCAGAACCTAAATATGCTGACTTCATCGATGATACACCTAGTGGTTCACAATTAGATTAATCCGATGATGGCTTTTTCGTACAATAATGGAAGCAGATGAAATAATACACTATCGTGTGATAACAAACGACCAGAGTTCCGAGTATATAACACAGGGTCCTGTAACCTGGACGTTTACATCACGATCTACCGGGAAAAGTTTCACAATCACGTACAATAGTTTATCTGCGAAATTCAACAACATGAAAAGATTATATCAAACTCACCAACAACAACTTCGAAATCTTATTCAAGGATCTCTCAGAAATCATTTAAATTTTACAGGTGTAACAATTACACGTGATTTAATGAAGCAACACCAACAACAACTAAATCAAATTAAAACTGATATGAATTCGTTAAATAAAAGATTACTTGCTGTGGTAAAATACAAAGAAGATTTTCAAAGATTATTTTCGCTAAGAGATGAAAAAACTATATCCGATTATAAATTTCCAGGGTATGATGTACCAGCGATGAAAGCGTCAACGAGAAAACTCATTGACGAATTCTTCCCACAGATTTACGCGTTATGGTTTAAACTGATTCCGCCAGAAGCAATTTTAACATCAACGAATTCAGTGTACCGCAACAACAAACACAGATCTCCCGGCAACGTTGATATATCGTCGGTGATTGCAATACACGTTATCTGTGATGGTATCTTGGGAAGTTTCTCCGTGGATGTTTCAAAATCAAACAAAGCCACTCGAGGATATATCATGTATACATTTTCTCCAGACGTATCTCCAGGGAGTCTCATAGTGAAAAACCCACCTAATTTGACTTATCTCGAGCCCATTAATCCATTTCTCACCAAGATGAATTTTTCAATAACCGACCAAGAATTTAACCTTATTGACCTTCGCGGGGAAACACTACAAATAACGCTAGATGTAGAGTCCTAAAGGACTTTCAAAATCGTAATTAGAAAATCCAAAACATGTTCAATAAATGTATCAACACGTGCTAGTATCTATCCATGACAAAAATCTTCTTGAACAAGCTATCTCAGAGGTATTTAACACAGCAACAACAGGAGAATTCTACGTGGATATAATCATAGATAACCTCGGCGATGAAAAGTTTCTATTGCTACAACTTCAACAACAAAATGTTATCGCGGTACGATTAAACCGTGATCAAATAATGCAATACGCCCATTCATGCCTGTCCGTGCAAAATCTCAAAGAGATTTTAAAATTCTGAAAGAATTTTCATCTAAAAAAAATCTTACACATTTTCTAAAATTTTTCATTTACGATTTCAGAGCTAAAAAAAAATCACTGCATAAACTTTTGTACTTCCCTGTTGTCACACACACCAACAGATATTACACGTCATACAATTTTACTTCCCGGTTTTGCAAATTTGTTCTAGTTGAGTAATCGCGCGCTTCACAAACAGGTAGTATTATACATGCGTTTCACATTACCTGTGTACACGAGGTTATATACAACAAGGAGGCTCTCTACGCGTGGGACTCAGCTTGCTCGATTAGAGCTTTTATCTGTTTCGCCTTACAATTAATAATTTTCTTTTGCTCATACTCAGCACCTAATTGTTTTCTAACATCTTCTACGATCGTACATAATGGTACAAACACACTAACACACTAACGTCTTCATGATAAACTAAACTCTCACGTATAAATTTTTGAATGCGCTTGATTAGATAATACTGCTTAGAGAGTACTGTATTTTCGCGCATATATCCCGCACACGCAGATAATCCGCACCCTCATATAGCCCGCGGGTTTTGGGGTTTTGTGTAAAAAATCGTTGGCATAACCCGCACCTTTGTATAACCCGCAACCATAGATATATTTATACAGCTACAATCGGAAATGAAATCAATTACAGGATCACGGGGCTTCGCTGATGTAGCAAACTGCGATTCTGTTTTCCGTTTTGGTGACAAAATATACCATCTGGTGATATTTGTGGCGACACCAATTTTGGCTGATAAAAACCGTATATACAGTCTTGCGTTTGGAGTAGAGAAAATCAAAGGCACCATGACAGGAAACAATGTACTGGAATATATTGTTAAAATAACAAGTCCTTGTCTCATACTGGCAAACCACACTAACAGTGCACTGTTATATCATAATCCGCTAATGATGATATCTAGCCTTATTACTTTATGCAACTGACTAGTCAAAATCCGAATCCGCATAAGGCGGAAACGTAAAATGAGTACAGTCAAGCAGATGACACTAATTTAAAAACAAATACCAGATGGAAGAAAAAAAAATACGTTTGCTGACACTTCAAAGAGAACTGATTACCTTTGAAACACTGATATATACTAAACAAATAAAACAAATCTGTTTCAATGTTCTACAATTATCTGAAGTTGCCGCAGCAATAACAAACAGGTATTTGTTTGACCCTTCAACTGGAGCCTTTAGCGGCGCCATCATCAAAGTAAGCCGACGACCTTTGCTCAAAAAAAGTCAGGAAAAACACGGTACACAGTGCTTGCGTGCGTAGGAGCTGTGCCTCAACTACAGGCTACATAAACACGGACATTTTTAAATAATCTTGTATTCTTGTGAAGTGTAGATTCGAGTTTAAATAATTTCTTTCTGTTTAATTTAAAAAATGCCGAAACGAAAGTCTTACACAGCCGACTTCAAGCTAACTGCCATTGCGTATGCTGAAGTGCATGGCAATAGAGCCACAGGCACAAAATTTGATATTGATGAGAGTGTAATCCGAGGTTGGAGAAAAGAAAAAGGAACGTTGGAGAAGATGAATCCACGAAAACGTGCTCCTCGCGGACCTAAAACAAAGTGGCCTCACCTTGAAGCTGACCTGAAGCAGTGGATCGTGGCCCAGCGGTAAAATTAGGTACCGTAGTTATTTCGATTGAAAACAGAAAATATTGATTATGAAAACGTGACGGATACGAAATTTTAAGTTTTTATCCCGAAATGTTGATTTGGTCCCGATACCGTAAGTTGTTGTAAAGTCACCGTAGTAGCCATAATATCCAACCCTAGCAAAACAAAACTAGAACAATATATGTTATGTAGTTACGTTTTTTAAACAATATGTTGAAATATCATTATGTGTAAAAAAATTGTGATATAGCCCGCACCCTTATATAACCCGCACCCCCCCCCCCCCCCCCTTGCGGGGTTTGTAAAATCTGGTATAACCCGCGGGATATATGCGCGAAAATACTTTCCATTGTTTTGTGCAAATTCCATATCCGTAAAATCGTTCATTATTTGATCACAATTTAACCCCGAACATAGTTTAATATTTTGATTTTCAAGTTTGTTAATTTCAGAAATAATACATCTGATATTTTCAGAATTCATATATATGAAAAAGTATGTTTGTTTAATTGTGAGTTTACAAAATAAATTCTGGACCCGCTAAGGTGTTGGTCATCTTAGCATGTCCAGAAGCGTAATGCGATTATAGGATGATAATGGTTATATACAATGCAACGACAGCACATTCAACCCCAAGATCTAGTGTGTATGGCGGTTGTATATACATATACGACGGCACAATTACACATCACCCATTTGAACCCCCCTTGGTGTATATTTATA